>JAFEMH010002912.1:295000-302397 GCA_022495995.1 Adenophora triphylla var. japonica
CGCCAACTGAATTACTACCCTCGTATCCTGTAGAGGTCCCAACTTAAGATTTTCAAACAATGCATAAGGCATGACATTGATTGAAGCACCCAAGTCAAGCATGGCCATATGCTCAGAATCATCACCCAAAGACACAGGAATAACAAACATACCCGGATCACTGCACTTCTTGGGCATCTTCTTATGATAGACCGCAGACACATGTTCTTTCATCTTCACCTTTTTCTAACTTCTCGCCTTCTGATCCCTCTTCAATTTACACAACTCCTTCAAAAATTTAGCATATCTCGGAATAGTCTGCAATAGGTCTAAAAATGGGATGTTTACCTCAAGCCTCTTGAAAGTATCATAAATAGCCTTGTCAGGCTCCGGTTTGCGATGCTCTCTCAAGGCCTCAGGAAATGGAACATCCGGCTCAAAAATTGTGGGCTCTGGTGTAGCTTTCTTTTCCTCCTCCGGGGTCTTCTCCTCAGGCACAACCTACTCAACCTCAATTACTGGCTCCTCTGGTACAACTTCCTTCCCAGTTTCCTTACCACTGCGCAAAGTCATGGCACATGCACTCTACAAAGGGTTCTGTTCAGTCTGTGATGGCAACTTTCCCGAATTCTGACCCTCCAACCTACCCACAGCATCTGCAATCTGCCTCATCTATCTCTCAAGACCACTGATACTCGTATCATTCCTCTGCTGATACTGCTGAAAACCGTTGGATAATGTGGTCATACTCTGAGCCAGTGTACGGAACATATCTTCTGCTTGTCATGTTGCGGCTAGCTGCGGTGGGCCTTCTTCTTTGTCCATATGGTGGTCTATAAGCGTTGTGCTTGATTACCACAGTGCTGCTGGCTGCGACCATATGGTGGTCAGACGATGCTTGATTAGTGGGATACTGCTGACTCTGTGGTGGACCCATCAATAATTGTCTCATCATTCCCTTAAGGTCCTCAACATCTGTCTCAAGCTTATTTTTCACACCACTACAAGAATTCGCAGCACTAACCTGTCTAAAACTCGACCTCCTGCCATGTGTTCGAGTGCTCTTAGCCAACTCATCTATAATCTCATTAGCCTCCTCACTCGTCTTGTTGAGTATACTGCCCCCACAACAAGAATCCACCAACTGCTTATCCATGACTGTCAACCCTCCATAGAAATATACTATCAACTTATCATCATCAAATCCATGATACGGGCAACATCTGCACAACTTATGGAACCTGTTATAATAATCATATAGCGTCTCCTCTACCTTCTGCTCCATGTTGCTAATGTCCCGCTTCATCACATTGATCTGATCTGGAGGAAAGAACTCATCAAGAAACACCTCCTTCATCTGTTGCCATGTTGTAATGTTGTTAGGCGGCAGATGGTAATACCATGCACTAGCATCATCTTTCAGAGTGAAAGAAAATGCTCTAAGGAGGAGATGCTCAATCGGAAGTGCTGCTGGTTTCATGCTCTGACAAATCTGTACAAACTGGGATATATGTTGATTCGGGTTCTCACCGGGCATCCCAGTAAAGTGCGATGGCAGCTCAACAAACCCGGCTTCAACTCAAATGTAACCCCGATGAAGCGAGTGGGGAACTCAGGCTGCATGGGGTTGCTCGCTCCAATTCGGGCGGTTTTACGCCTCAATGTACGATTTGCCATCTGTTTACTAATTCAAGACTTTCAAGCGGTGTCAGTAGAACAGGTGTGGACCTTACAAGGTTCCACACTAAAAACAATTAACAAAATTAAAAATAACTAAACAGAAAATAAAATTAACTAAACTAAGCCAACAAAAGAAAATTAAATACTAAGAAAATAAAAAGAAAAAGAACAAGAATTAAAATAAGAACGTAAACAAATAAACACTGTTCCCCGGCAACGGCGCCAAAATTTGGTAGGCTAAATCGCACACCTACAAATTTACCTAACTTAGGTAATAATAATGTAGTTACGGTAAGTCAGGGATCGAATCCACAGGAACGGTTATTTGTTCACGAACAGTCACTTAACCAGATTGGGGGTAAAGATTATTTATTAAATCCTAAAAACAGAAATTAAACTAATTAAGAGCAAAAACAATAATTTAGAAACACTTTAGATTTGATTCCGTCCCTACCTAATTAGCCAATTATCATTGATATCTCTTTTCAATGTCACCCTATTCACCTGATCACAAGATCTGTTTCAATCTCTGTTTCTTCTTTCAGAATAGTTACTAGCAGTGGCACACTCACTAGAAACCCTAATTAATAAATTAATCTAACTGGCACAGTCTAGATCGCAGAATTAATTGATGAACGGTTTAAGAAACTAAGATCAAGAATGCTTTCTATGATTATTTCGCACAGATAATCATCTAATTTTACCCACTTCACAATTTACCATAGCACATGCATAAATCGTAAAGATGCTACTCATGAATTTTCTACACTGGCACAGTCATAAAAAAACTCTAGCTAAGATTCATAAAAAGAACTAGTGAATTGATCAGGTCCACAAACCCTAGTTATAAATCTAAATAAGCACAAGTAAAATTATGAATAGGGATAAACAGATTGAAAAGAAAAATACCTCAAATTGATTAATAGGGGTTCAAGAAATCAAATCCAAAGCAATGAGTTAAGCTTCCATGGAGGAATTCAAATCTCTCTAGGGAAAAATAAAACTCTAGATGATCTAAAAATAATGTTCAAGGAGTTTATATACTCCTTCCTCCAATAATACTAAAACTAATAATAAAAATAAAAGAAAAAGAAAAAGGAAAAGAAAATAAAAACAAATCAATCTCCTCTTCTTCCTGTGTTGGTCAAAGCCCTTTTCTCCTCGGTCAAAGCGCCGCCCTGGGTCCTCATTCACGTGCGTGTACAGTCTTTGAGTTTCCAAAATTCTTGTTTTCCACTTTGATCCTCCAACTTTCCAAAAACATTCCGATTACTGAACTTTGCTGATTTGCAGTTTAATCCCATGCACTTCTGATAATAGCAGCTTTATCCTCAGCATTAATAAACTTTTGCAGGAACATCACAAAATCACTCAAAATATGTCTCAAAATTACAAAGATTTCCCACAAACTTACCAATTCATAGTCTACTCAAAATTACATCAAAACTAATCTAAATTACATTAAAATAAGGATAAATTGTCTAGAAAATTAGGGAATTACATATAATGAAATCCGCCACATCAGTTGACGTTCAAGTCAAACCTGAATCTGAATGGACAATTGAAGAAAATAATCTTGCTAGTTTCAATGAAAAGGCACTAAACGCCATCTATGAATGGGTTGATATGCATATGTTCAAACTCATTCAAAATAGTCCCACTGCAAAAGATGCTTGGGATACCTTACAAAAATTTTGTGAAGGTGATGGTAGTGTCCGAGAAACAAAGCTTAGAGATCTTACTAGTAAATTTGAAAGATTAAGAATGGGTGAAAACGAAGATATTAATTCTTATTTTGAAAAGTTGATTGATATTTCAAATGCTTGTCAAGTATTAGGAGAACCTTTTACAAATAAACAACTTGTTTCAAAAGCTATTCGTACTCTTCCCGAACGTTTCAATATTAAAGTTTCAGTCATTGAAGAGGCCCATAATCTTTCAATTATGGATATTAACTCCTTGATGAGCATTTTGAAAAATTTCGAAATGAATCTCAATGAGCAAACCGAGGCTTCAAAAGGCAAAAATATTGCCTTAAAAGTCGAATCTTTGGGCACATGTGTGGATGATGAAGATGAAGCCTTCGAGGAGTTAGATGAGAATACTAGTGTAGCTTTACTTTCTAAGAAATACAATTCCATGCTTAAGAAATTTAACAATGTGCAGGTTAAAGCTAAGGACCAACAATCCAAAACGTATAGTTTTGTGCCAAGAAGAGTTCCTCCTCCGAACCAAAAAAGACACCTTACCTAGATGAGCTTTCTCAAAAAAGTCTCGGTCCGACCCCAAACACATTGAATCTATTCAATGTCATGCTTGTTCCGATTGGGATCATTATGCCAATGAATGTGCTAATACCTTGAGAAAGGCGGGCAAAAATATGTGGGTGTCTCTTAGTGATGGAGAGGAGGAAGGAACCGAAAAGGATGAAAAGGATGAAAAAGTGGCTATGATAGCCAAGGTGGAGGAGCAACCTTCGACAGAAGGTGTTGCATCAAGTGTTGTCCAGAATATGACAACACCTGACACAACACTTGTGTCTTCTTCAGAAAGTGTTGCCTCAAGTGCTGTCCAGAAAATGGCAACACTTGACACAACACTAAGCAGGTATGATTCTTTTAATGATATTTGCCTGCATGGTTCAATAGATTTAAATACTGATGAGTCTATAGAGGATGAGCTCAACAAAGATGAGCTTATTAATTAATTAAAAAGTCTATATGAGTCTCTCCTCGTAGAATGGAAAAAGGAGAAAAAGATGGTGATTTTCTTGACAAAGGAAAATCATGATCTTAAAGACTCCTTGACTCGGCTAGAGGTTCAACTCACTAGGAGGGAGGCAGATCTTGATAAACTCAAGGCCAAACTCAACCTAGCCGAATCAACCTTCAAAAAACTCAACACGAGTTCCTCCAAATTGGATGAAATACTCAACTTGAGTAAGCCTCTTAAAGCTGGTCTTGGGTTCCAAGAATGACTAGAAAATATTACTTCCTCCTTGTTTGATGTTGAGACTAAAAATTGTTTTGTAAAAGAACAAGTCAAGGAAAAGGGTAATACTTCTAGTGATACTTCTGATCAAACCATTGAGTGTGAATACTGTCACAAACCTGGACATAAAAAATCAGATTATTTTATTCTTCAAAAGAAAATGTCCAGTTTGCAAGTGTTGCCTCTAGTGTTGTCAAAATCTCAGGCAACACTTTGAGACAACACCTATGGACGTGTAAGTTCAAATTTGCAAAAAAGGCTTGGTTACCAAATAAAAAATGAAATGTTTAGTTGTCTACACTGCTTTAAGGACTAACGTTTCAGGGGCTTGGTACTTTGATAGTGGTTGTTCACTTCATATGACGGGAACAAGGTCATTCTTAATGGAATACCAACCTATTCAAGAAGGCTCAGTAACATATGGAGGTGGAGGTAAGAGTGACATCATAGGAAAAGGAACCCTTGATGTCGTTGGTTTTCCTCCGTTATAAATGTCTTGCACGTAGATGGTCTACTTGCTAATTTAATTAGCATTAGCCAATTATGTGATGACAATTTAGAGGTAAAATTCAATAAAAATACCTGTGAAGTGTTTGATAATACTAACTTTTGTGTCATGACCGGAACAAGATCGAGTGATAATTGCTACCTTGTTGGTAATAAACAAGTGTGCAATTTGACGAAACATGATGACATACGCTTATGGCATCAAAAGTTAGGTCATTCTCATTATAGGAATCTTGAGAAGATTATCAAACTCAATGCGGTCAAAGGTGTCCCTAAGTTAAACCTCAAAGACACCATGTTGTGTGGTGACTGTCAAAAAGGTAAGAAGACTCGTGTTGCTCACAGTGTTGGACAACACAATGAGCAACACTCAGGAACAACACATTGTTTTCAGCTTCTACATATGGACTTAATGGGTCCTATTGAGGTAGAAAGCTTGGGAGGTAAGAAGTATGTTTATGTTATAGTTGATGATTTTTCTAGGTTTACATGGGTCTATTTTTTAAGAGAAAAATTTGAAACTTTTGATAAATTTAAACACTTATTTTCCAAAATCAAAAACATGTTTTGTTCACCTATTTTTCGAATAAGGTCAGGTCATGGTAGAGAGTTTGAAAACATCTACTTCTCTACATTTTGTAGAAAAAAGGGGATACACCATGAATTTTCAGCACCCAAAACACCACAACAAAATGGTGTTGCTGAAAGGAAAAATAGGACTTTGTTGGAGATGGCTCGTGTTATGCTAATTGCTAGAAATATTTCTAAAGGTTTTTGGGCCGAAGCATTAAACACGGCTTGTCACACTACGAATAGAGTTTTCTTAAGACCCGATACAACTATGACACCCTATGAAATTTTAAATGGTAAGAAACCTACCGTTCACTATTTCCACGTTTTTGGGTGTTTGTGCTATATTTTAAATGACCGAGAATACTTAGGAAAACTAGATTCAAAAAGTGACAAAGCTATCTTTCTTGGCTACTCTCAAAACAGACATGCTTATCGAGTCTATAATTTGAGGTTAAAAGTGATTCAAGAATCGATAAATATTGAATTTAACGATTACTTGAGTGCCACAGGAGAACCAGCCGAAGATATACCTCGACATTCTTTGGAAGAAGTTGAGCAGGGCTGGAACAAAGCTGGTTCGACCGGTCTGACCCACAGATTCAAGTGTTGCCCCGAGTGTTGCCCCTTAAACGGCAACACATGAGGCAACACAGGAGAACAGAACAGTGATTGCAAATACTGAAAGTAGTGACTCAGAAGAAGAAGATGGATTGGTGTACCATCTAGGCAGGAGAGATCCCCAACACGAATTAGAAATTATCATCCCATTACTCAAGTAATTGGTGATGTTAATGAAGGGGTTTGAACAAGAAATAAGGAGCCAGTGGACTATAGAGATATGGTAAGGTATGTGTGTATGTCCTCCACATACTCCAAGGTAAAACACTCCTGTTTTGTTTCTACTCTTGAGCCTAAAAATGTGATTGAGGCTTTAAATGATAATTTCTGGATTCAAGCTATGCAAGAAGAGCTTGAACAATTTACCCGCAACGAGGTTTGGTGTTTAGTTCCACGTCCTTTACATATAAATATAATTGGAACTAAATGGATTTACAAAAACATATCTGATGAATTGGGTAATATTGTTTGTAATAAAGCTTGTCTTGTGGCTCAAGGCTATACACAAGTGGAAAGAATCTACTTTGACAAGACCTTTGCACCTGTGGCTAGAATTGAGTCAATAAGACTTCTTCTTGCTATAGCCTGCTACCTTAAAATCACATTGCACCAAATGGATGTTAAAAGCGGCTTTCTTGAATGGGTACTTAGATAAAGAAATCTATGTTGAGAAACCTAAAGGGTTTGAAGACCCATTTCACCCAAATCATGTATACAGACTTGATAAAGCCTTATATGGCTTGAAACAAGCTCCATGTGCATGGTATGGGCGTCTAACAAGATTTCTTCTTGAATATTGATTTGTTAGAGGTGAAGTCGATAGGACATTGTTTATTCTTAGGGAAAATAAAGAGCTTGTCATTGCTCAGATCTTTATTGATGACATAATTTATGGATCCACATCTAAAACTTGTTTACAAAATTTTGTGGAGGCTATGATATCAACTTTCGAGATGAGCATGATAGGTGAACTTAATTATTTCCTAGGATTGCAGGTAAAATAGTCAGATGATGGAATCTTTATCTATCAGAGCAAGTATGCTAGAGTC
>JAFEMH010002913.1:0-302351 GCA_022495995.1 Adenophora triphylla var. japonica
TTGATAAGGACACATGTTGCTTTTTGGTTAAGAGTGCATGCATATTTTTGATAAGTGTATGATGCAAGATCTCTTTAATATTAATGAATTTGACTACTTACCTTCCTTCTCTCTTCATTTCTTTCCTGATAATTCAAAAAGCACACAATAACACACACAGTAACACACACAATATTCACTCATCCTAACACACACAAAATGATGTGGAACGAAACTAATTTCTCTTCTTTATTTTCCGATAAACAAGGTTGATGTAGAAGCGGGAAAATGGTGGAAGCGTGTCGCTTAAAACTGGAAGGATGGAGTGAGTATTAAGATTTGATCTTCAAGATAATTTTTCTGAATTAATATATATTTTATTTCAGATTTTTCTTTGTGTATTTATTTTCTTATTGGGTTTTGTAGTAGCCACTTTCTCGTTTTAATGTGTGTGGTGGATATGAGGGGGGGGGTTGGTGGTGGTGCATAAATTGTGATTGATGTGGAGGCGTGATTGTGGTTATGTTGAGAGGTCGATGGCTATGGTGGCGGTGGCGGTGGCGTTGGTCTTGATTTTCTTAGAAACCGAGAATAAGAGAGAATAGTGATAATGGAAGATGTCGATGGGGGTGTGTTGTGCAGGGTGACGAACGGGATGGGGTCCTTGGGTTACGGCAGTGGGTGGTAGAACATGATCGGAGAAGGCAAACTGTTTTTTTTTTCTTTTTTAAACTGAAATTGTAGATAGATAGAGGAAGGATAAAAAAATTCTCTTGATTTGTCTTGAAAAAAAAAATTAAGGCAGAGAAAAGTCCAGTGAGTCGGAGAGGAGGTGCAATGAAGTATTGGCGTGGTTAGTGTAGGTGGAGGCATGGTGGAAGTAGGTGGCAGTGGGACGGAAACAATTTTTTTTTTGTTTGGAGTTTTGACGAATATAAAGTGATTTTCTCTTGGATTTGAGGAGAGAGAAAAGGATTCGACTTTTACATTGGGAAGTAGAAGACACGTAAGTAGAAAGGAGAGAGTTTTAAAAAATGGACAAAGGTGACGTATGTAATGTGTTATATCCAAATATACATAATGAGTCCAACGCTAATCCTATCAAGAAAAATTATACCCCTTCGTTTCAATATAAATATAAAAGAGAGTAAAAGTGAATACATTGGGATTAAATAATAATATGATAGTGAGTACTTCCTCCGTCCCATAGATTTAAAGACTTTTGTCAATGCACGGAAATTAAGGAGGAAATATTATATTGAAAGTGTTGTGAGTGTGAAAATAAAATAGGAGAGAGAATGAGTGGAGAGAATAGTAAATTATAATGGTGATGTGAGTATTAAAATAATGCAGGAGAGAGAATGAGTGGAGGGAATAGTAAATATTTTTTTTCCATTTTGGAAAAGTATATATTATTATGAGAGGCCCAAAATAGAAAGTTTATATATTATTGTGGGACAGAAGGAGTATAAAAAATAAAGAATGAGAGAAAATAGGGTATAAAGTTTTTATTATGAGTATTACAGTGGGTCTTATTATCTATTTTAGGTAAATTTATTTTATACTGGAATTTTTAAAAAAATTAGTGTTATTTATATTGGGATGGAGAAAGTATAATATTAAAATATTGTAAGTATATACTCCCTCCGTCCCACCAAAACTGATGCGGATTAAGGAAAAGTTAGAGAGAGAAAAAGTGAAAAGAAAATATTGTGAGTATGAAGAATTAAATAGGAGAGAGAATGAGTGGGAGGAATAGTTAGGAGAGAGAATGTTGTGAGTATAAAAGTGAAATAGGAGAGAGAATAAGTGGGGCAAATAGTAAAGATTCCCTTCCATTTTGGGAAGTATCAGTTTGATTGGGACGGACCAAAAAAAAATAAGTATCAATTTTGATGGGACAGAGGGAGTATAGTGGAATAGTAATTATTTATGGGGAGAAAACAAAACTGTTACTTGGAGTGAGTAAAACAAGTAAATAACGCTATAAACTTTTAGTATTGAGTTTTCACAATTTTAAATAAAACAATTAGACTAACATACTTCCTCCATTACACTACAAATTATCACAAAAGCTAAGTTGATAATTTGGGATGAGGAATTTGTGATGCATAAGCATTTTTTTGAAGCAATAGATCGAAGTATGAGAGACATAATGAAAGTAGTTGATTCAAGAATAGATGTATTGCCTTTGGTGGAAAAACAATTATTTTTGACGTGGATTTAAGGCAAATTTTGCCTGTTATTCCAAAGGGTAGTAGGTCAGATATTGTAAATGCTACTATTAATACACCTTATTTGTGGAAGCATTGTACGGTGTTAAGGTTGTAAAAAAATATGAGGTTGTAAGATTTAAATAACAGTACTCATTCGGAGGATGCGGGACAATTTACTAATTGGATTGGTGAAATTGGAGATGGAAAGGTGAATGAGCCAAATAATAGGGTTGCCAGTATTGATATTCCGATTACGTTTATTATTGAAGAGTTCAATAACCTATCATCTCTCTCTGGTATAGTTGAGGGTATATGGTGAGTATTTGACCGAAAGAAATGATGTTGCTTATTTAGAGGAGCGGACAATTTTAGCACCAACTTTGGATATAGTTAATGATGTTAATGATTATACGGTGTCATTCAATCAATCAACTTACATAGTTTATTTGAGCTCTGATGTCGCATAACTCTGAGCAAAATGTGGACTTTTTGAGCAACTTGCACAATCCAGAATTTATTAACAGTATATCAATTTCTGTTTTACCAAATCATACGTTAAATTTGAAAGTTGAAACATCGGTAATGTTGCTTCGTAATATTGATCCGACCTTGAGATTATGCAATGGAACATGACTGGTAATCTCCAGACTTGGCAATCATGTGTTGGAGGGAGAGATATTCTATACCCGTAATATTGGGAAGAGAGTACTCATTACAAGAATGTCTCTAACCCCGTCTAATATGAGAATTCCTTTTCGATTTGAAAGAAGAAAGTTTCCGTGGATGGTTTCTTACGCTATGACTATTAACAAGAGTCGGGAGCAGTCATTATCTGTAGTTGATCTACTCTTGAAGAAGCCATCAATCAATTGTATGTTGCATTATCAAGAGTTACAAATTCTGGAGGTATAAAAGTATCTATAATACAATAGAGGGGGCATATAACCGCCTCTTAGCGCCCTATAAGTGGCGGCTCAGATTTAATCTGGGAAATTGATTCAACGGCTGAGATTGAAATCTGAAAAAAAAAAACTACCCATTATCCCTCTCCTGAGCAGTTACTTAACCTCTCCTCTCCCTCCCTCCCTCTTCTCTCTCTCTGGTTTTGTTTCTCAAATCAAGCCAAACTGCAGAGCCTCAGTTCACCTGCAGCAGTGGATTTCAACTAATTCTCATGCTTAATTACTCCTAATCACCCTTCTTAAGACCACCTTTTTCTTCCCCCATTGATTTCTGTTGTATGTTTTTCTTTTTAATACTTTTACCCCAAAATCCACCATTGATTGATCCGTATCTTTCTCTCTCTAGATTTTGTTGTAACCCCATTTATGTGTCTCTCCCTCAGCGGAAGAATCGACCCAAGGGAGTGCGTAGGTTTGCAGTCGGCGGAGTTTAGCAGACGGCGGCTTGAGGGATTGAAGTCGACGGAGTTTAGCAGACGGCGGCTCGAGGGATTGACCGGAGATCAAGGTAATCTCTAGAATTCGGGTCTTGCTCTGATCTTCCATTTCAGTAATAAATTTCGTTGTTCTCTCCAATTCAATCAATGAAAGTGATCGAAAATTGCTTGGTGTCTTTCTCTTCTAAATTATTTTGGTTTCTGATTGTTGATTTGAATTTTGGGTAGGGTTTTGATGGAATTGAATTGAAGTTCAAGAACAAGAAATACGGATTTCATTTGCGGAAAATTCCAGAGATTCAGTGCGACCGCGTCCACACGGCAAGGGCGATCGCGCCATTGGCGGCCTAGGTGGTTTGCGGGCGGATCGGGGGACGCTTTGCGACTGGATCCTAGGCGGATTGGCCTAACCCTTTTTGGTACTGTTTGACTCTTCTAAACATGCATTTGACATAAATTTTAACTGTATTAAGCAACTCGAGATTTTGCTGTTAAAAAAAAATCAAAAAAATCGAGTTTTTAGTGAAAAGAGAAGAGACTAAACCATTTTAAGGATTGGACAGTGTTAGTATTACATTGTAGAATATAATGAGCGAGCTAATTGAATGAAATACATCAAACTCATGCCTAATTGATCACTGTGGAACGAGCTGCTGTTCCACATGATTAAAGGCCTACTGATTTGGAATGGCAGACAGGTATTTATGCTGTTGATTATTTAAGTTACTAATGTGTTTGTTACGTAACAAATTATCACTATTCTTTTCTCAGACTTGAACATTTGCGATTTTTACGGTTAGACAAGTGGTGCGATTTTGATTTAGATTTTACGTGCTTACTGTAAGTCTTATTATTGTGATCCTTTGGGGTTGAAATTTGTGCTCATTTGCTAGAAAGAAGATATACTAATCTTAATTCCGCAAGGAAAAACAATTGAACCTCCCCGACATTATCAAATCAAAGGTATTTGATTATTTTAAACATGTATTCCTTTTTATTTTCATTGCATCCGATTCAAAGTACTTAACACAGAGTATCTGTTGTTTGGGTTTGCTGATTAATTTCATTCATTATAATTTGGGATTATGCAGATCAGCATTTGGAAGAAAGGCAATATGATTTTTCTCTTCTTCCTCCTAAGAAAACTGATCCTACCATTTTATTCATTCACCCTCTTTTGCATAATTCTTCCCATGACAATGTTCATACCTGAGGCCACGCTACCATCATGGGTCGTTTGTTACGTACCTGCCACCATGTCATTTCTCAATATTCTCCCTGCCCCGAAATCATTTCCCTTCATTGTCCCTTACCTTCTATTCGAGAACACCATGTCTGTGACCAAGTTCAATGCCATGATATCTGGCCTTTTCCAGCTCGGAAGTGCATATGAATGGATAGTGACCAAGAAATCGGGCCGTTCCTCTGAGGGGGACCTAATCTCCTTGGTTGAAAAAGAACCGAAGAACTATATGGGTATTTCAGAACCGGACTTGGAGGAAATGCAGGAAGAAATAAAAAAGAAAGAAACTAGAGCTCGAAAGAAGAAGCACAATAGGATATACACTAAAGAATTGGCACTAGCTTTCCTTCATTAACTGCAGGAAGAAGGAGCCTTTTGTCTGCTCAAGGAATCCATTTCTACTTCTTGCTTTTTCAGGGGGTATCGTTCCTTCTTGTGGGTCTTGACTTGATCGGAGAACAGGTTGAGTAAGTAGATGGATAGCAGAAAAATAAAACACCATTATACGTACATATACATGATAAATGGATCTGCCGAAATCCAAGTGATTTTTGTTCAACGGATATGATTCCAATAAGAATTCTTACTCTTTAAGCATTTTCTTTTTAATTCTTATGGAGTTCATCATATTGTGAGTTTTTAGGGTTTATTGATTTGCTTTGTGCATTTCGGTTTTTCTTTCTAAGATTTGTATATGTTTCTTGCTTTGTATCTCAATTTAAACCGTGTTTAGGACTAAAAATTGTGAATTTTATGTGTGCTTTCGTAGATTTTATCTGTTTGTTAATTTATTGGACTTATGCTTTGGTTTTGAATTGATCTTTCAATGGTTTAAGGAGTTTGTATTAAACTGTGCTTAGGACTTATTCGTTTTGATTGATTGCTTAATACGAGAGTCTGATTCCCCGTGAAGTTTATGTATATTTGTGTATTTTTTGTTAATTTATATCCGTTTGTTGATTTTTAAGAGTTAATTTTGTAATTTTCATTTGTTTGTTTGTTTCGAAATATGCTGTTGGATGTTGTGAAAGAATCGGGCCCTTGCTTATGTCCGGAAGTTGCAAGAATTGAATAATGTACTGTGGTTGTGGTCAACAGGTAAGTGTATTCCAGGCAAAAAACATTTTTTCTTCTTTATGTGCATTCCTTGATTGGTCATCTGTGGTACTCCCTATGTCCCTAAATGAATGTCCAAATTCAAGAAGTTTTTGTCCCAAAATGAATATCTTTTTTGCAAAAAACATTTTCCCTAAACATTTTTTACCAAATTCTTTTCACTGTTTATTTTATTATCATAAAACTAAATGTTTAGAAAGTGGTGGATAAAAAAAACTCTTTCCCTACAATTTTTATCAAATTGTTTTCGCTATTTATTTTATTATCATAAAACTCACTACAAGAAACAGGCTTATTTACGGCGGTTAAAATCCGCCGTAAATAATACGCGCCCCGCCGTATATAGTATTTACGGCGGACTAGCCGCCGTAAATAGATCCCCGTATAAATCATCGCCGTATATACTATATACGGCGGGACAACCGCCGTATATACTATATACGGCGGATATACCACCGCCGTATATAAATGGAATACATACGTATAAAATGGCGTATTTGAGTGATCTTTATACGGCGGAATGTGTAACCGCCGTAAATAAGAGACGAGTCGTCCGCTCCGTAACGAGTCGTCCCAGTTGCACCCCCACCAGGTTCCCTCGTCCAAACGAGTCGTCCACGCCATTTATACGGCGGTTACTATATCCGCCGTAAATAACTAAATAGGGACGACTCGTCCACCATGGCACGAGTCGTCCCATTTACACCCCCTACTGGTTCCCTCGTCCCCCATTTGGGCACGAGTCGTCCCTAGGTTTATACGTCGGATTTAGTCACCGCCGTAAATAAGCCTATTTTTTTTTTCCCCAGCTTTGTATAATTCATTTTCCCCAAAAATACGTTCACAAAAACCAAATTCAACCTGTACACACACAATATAACTAAAAATACACAAATGCAATCAATATTTACAATCTACATATTAACACAATTAATGTTGAATGTATCCAGACATAATAACCATTATACAAAAAAGTTATTAGTTGTTGAATGTATCCAAAATACACAATGTCTAAAATCCACAACACCTATTCATTACCGTCATTTCCACGTCGTTCCATCCAACAACATTTCAATTCATCAATTTGTTGTTGTAACTTAAGGCGTTCCTCATCAAGTTGTTGTTGTAACTGCTCCTGAAGTCGTTGTTATAACTGTCGGCGTTCCTCCTCATTTTTTCGGCGTTCCTCCTCAAGTTGCCTTTCCATATCTGCTCTGACCCCCGCCACCGCCTCCATTACAGCTGTCTGAGAAGGTTGGGATTTACCAAACACCTTAGTTTTGTTCAGACCGCCTCCCATACATCGAACTCTCCCATGGTCATCAGAGCCAAACATACCAACAAAAATATTTTCACGCGCCGCGGGAGAGTTTTGTTGCTCCTCTGGCAGCTCCTCAACTGCATCATTAAGCGTTCGCTGTAACAAAAACAACATGTTCAATATAAATGTTTTAACTTTAATTAATATTATGAAAATGAAGTTAGAAATGAAAAAAGTATTCTATAGAATAACAAAACTGAAACAGAAAAGGTTGAAACTTTAACTTACAATCATTTGAGTGGTTTCTTGATCTGCGGGTGTTTTGCCCGTGCGCGTATGTATGAAAACGCTTAAGCGATCAGTTGGTAATCCCTTGTCGCCTCTCTACAATTTATAATAGAATCATTTGACCAAAAAAAAATATATTTATATACGATACAAAAAGAAACATTAATTGAATTGACAAGGCTTGATCAGCATCTCTCAAAAGTCTAAGAAACTTTGCGGTGGATGCATCTGATTGTACGATTTCTTCAATTCCTGGCTGGTTACTATCCGGCATACCCATCCCTTCATGTACCATTCGCCTCATACAATCTTGCACGCCCAATTCAATTTCAATGCCATCTTCAGTTGTCCTATCATTATTATCATTCTTACGCGCCGAAATGTACTCTTCCCCGTGCCTAATCCAATTCTTGTAATCTTTTTGAAATCCCACTGCAATACAATGTGATCTCACGGTTGTACGGTCTTCTTGGTAACGATTTGCGCATTTTTTACAAGGACAATATATTTCTTTAACACCAACAGACTTTTTTAAGAATGCAAAATCGAGAAAGTTGTCAGCCCCAGACAAATACTCATTTGAAATTCGATTATCCAAATCAATCCAACTTTTGTCCATATATGACTTGACTTTATATTTTTAACGTTAAAATACAACCTATATATAAGACCGAGAGACACAAATTTTAGAATAAAAATAAACTCATAAACAAACATAGTCTAAATATGTACAACTTTTGGCTCGATATAGATAATATACATTGTTGGAGCCTAGCCTATTAGTCGAACTTGGGCCCATGATATAGTATAACCCTATGACAACATTCATTCGTTCTCTCTCACAAGCCCCCCCCCCTAATTGAGAAGCTAATTTAAGGAACTAGGTTGATGTGCAAAAGAATATGCACATGCAACAAAAGATTTGAAACTATTTTTAGGAACTAGGTTGAAGTGCGCAACATTATTTTTTGAAGTGCGCAACACCAACATATGGACTAATAGATTGAGATTACGGGCACACTAGAGTTAAGGGAATTTACAAGGTTTGCCTTAGTTCAACAACAAAGTTGAACTAAGGCAGGGTATAAAGCAAGACTATCACCAATGAATGAAAAAAGCATTCTGATTCACAATTAACAAGACTATCACCACACAGTGGTAAAGCCACCTCAACCTATTTTACCCTAATTTTTGAAAAATGTCATTTCACTACTTTCAAATATTATCAGGTGAGTGGAAATACCAGAACAATTTCTAATGACTAAAGAGCCATCGGGACTTGTTTACTGTAACGAGTTTCCATCTCCGAACACTACTATTAGCTTGTAACAGAAAGACATGATAACAAGAAGAGAGCTACGAGACTACCATTTTTTTAATAAATGTGGACAATAGGAGAACAGAAAATTAGGAATTCAGCATATGCGTGAAGAAACTTACACAGCTTTGATTTAGAATCGCTTTTAATGAGAGAAATCATTTTAACAGTGGAGGGATTTTCACTACATTATTTCACGAAATACATTTTTTAAGAATGTGACAAAGTCATAATTTGGATGGAAACTTAAAATACAGTATCTACTCAGAATTAGGAATGATAAATGGAACCAACAATCTCTTCACATATACCAAATGGTCATGTTTCCTGTGACAACCAAATCAGCTTGGACAAGCTAAAACATGAATAAACTAAATAACTACACACTTGAACTAAGGCAGGGGTATAAAGCGAGGGTCCGATCACTATTTCTTCGACATAAATAGAAACACGCATAACTTCATGACACCAAGAACAAAAAAAAACCCAGAAATTAAAAGTAAATTAGAAAAGGGGAAAGAAATGTATACCTGATTGTTGTTGATTGAAGAAATCAAAGCTCAATTTCGGCTGGAGGAGAGAGAGAGACTGAGTGAGATACGCTAGAGGAGAGAAAGAGAGACTGAGTAAGAAATCAAAGGGGAGACCAAGAACAATAAAAACCAAAAAATTAAAAGTAAATACCAACCGTTCTTCCAAGACTGATTTGGAGGAGAGAAAGAGATCTTCGTTGGTTGCCCTAGCTATGGAGATTTCGTGCCCTAGCTGCTGCTATGGAGGAGAGAAAGAGAGGGAGAGATACCGCGAAACTGAATTGGGAAATTTGGTTTCCCGGTATTTAATAACATTTACGGCGGACGCGTATAAACCGCCGTAAATAGTTAACTATATACGGCGGCTACTTATAAACCGCCGTATATAACTTCGATCTCATACGTATTCATGTGAAATATACGTATTTACTTATTTACGGCGGTCTAGACCGCCGTATATATTAATTATATACGGCGGTAGATATAACCGCCGTATATATATGATATATACGGCGGACGCGTGTCCACCGCCGTAAATGAGCGCCGTAAATAGCCCCTTCTCTTGTAGTGACTAAATGTTTAGAAAGTGGATAACAAGAATATTTAAGGAGCTTTCTCATTAAAATATATAAAAAACACATATTTTTAGAGTGTCCCTTATAATGAAATTTGAACATTCAATTAGGAACGGAGGGATTTAGGATGCATTTTTTATTATAGGGTGCAATAGAGTTTGAAGAAGTGTGTTGATGTCTTGATGAAACACGGTTATAATCAATAGTATGTTTTGTTTTTTTATCTCATGTCCATAAACCATTTTGATTAAATATTTTTCTTTCATTATTTATCTTACCTTCATCTATTGGTAACATTGCAGCAAATACTCAAAAGAAAACTACCTCTCCTTTTGCATCCCTCAACCTCAGGTAATCACTCTACCTCACACACCCTGCCACTCTTCTCACTCTGACGGCAGTAAAGCCATCTGATGGTCAAAGCTTTGTTTGTTTCTTTTTTTTTTTTGTATAGTAAAGGTAAAAAAGGGAGCTGTTGGAGGACTTCGGTTGGAGCAGGTCGATCGAAAGGTTGCTACAAGAGATGTTAGCGTAGAGAGGGGTTGCTTTCGATTTAAGATGATTGTTCTTTGCTAGAGAGCAAGTTACTTATTTCTACTGTCTTTGTTAGGGTTTGTCGTTTGAGAGTCAAGTTAACAATTTTTTCTTTTTATCTTTCTCTAAATCTTTTACTATATTTTTGTGCATAAAAATTGATAGTTGATGTTTAATGCCAATGATCTTTGAATATTTGGTGAAATTGAATGTAGAGTGCTTAATTGATGTACATTGATAGTCAGACAAAGAACAATATATAGATGGAGAAACTGCTTTTTTTTTCACTTATTATTTTCCCTACTGCTTACCCTTTTGTACTGACCCGTGCCAATGGCACGGGCTTTTAAGTACTAGTTGATATTTAATGAAGATTGTCCGTCGCCGCCTTCTGATAGTTGTAATACGAACGTGGTTTTCAAAAAAGTATTTAATAATATTTAATTTTACTTCCCTGAATATTTTAACGTAATGCATAATTACTTTTTACTGTAAATATGTCATATTTGTTATAATGTTTGTGTGGAATTTCTTTAAATATCTCTATTCATACCTAAGATTTTTTTTCGTAATTTCGCCGTGCATCGCACGGGTGTACAGCTAGTTAATAAAAAAAACTAGATTTTGATTAGAATACTTAAAAATTGCTTAAAATTCATTTAAACTAACAGCGACATTTCGGGACAAATGGAGTATTAAGGCTCCGTTTGTTTTGGGGAAAATGTTTTCCGAAAAACATTTTCCCCATTTTTCGGTGTTTGTTTCGCACCAGAAAATGGAGAAAATATTTTACGCTAAACATGTTTATCTCATTTTCCGGAAAACATTTTCATTTTTCGAAAAACATTTTGCAGGAAATCATTTTTCAAAAAATGTTTTACGCTAAACAAACGCAAACGTAGCCTAAGTTGCAATGAACCTTAAGCCTAATGCCAAGAGTTGCCGAGTCCGTACACTTGGGATGAGATTGAGAAGAAAAGAAAAGAAAAGAAAAGTATAAGGAAACCCTAAAAAGAGGAAGCACGTGGGTTGTGGGAGAAAGAAAACTAATAATAATAATAAGACTATTCACAATAGTTTCATCTTCTTTTTTCATTTCATTTAATATTTTTTATATTTTTTCTCATTTATCTAATATTTTATTTATTCATTTCATTTAACTCTCCTACAATGACTAAATTAAATTAAATTTAAACTTTCTTCAACTCATCATTTTATACCCCACCACTTTTATTTTATTTATATTCTTTATTTGATTAGTAAAATAATAATAATTATTATTATTATTTATAAATAAAAAAACATTTCACGCTAAATTAAAAAAATATTGATCAATTTATAGGAAAAAAATGATGATTTTTTAAATAAAGGCTAAAATGAAGAAGGATGATTGAGAAATGAGTATTTTTTTTGTGTCCAAATTAAATGAAACTTGTATTAATTTATAGGGAAAAGGAAATAATGAATTTTGGTGAAAAAAATTAAAAAAAAAATTAATTTACTAGGTGATAATTCAGCTTAAAGATTTGGGATAAAAAATTAAATTCGAAAGTTCAACAGACCAATACCAAGGTGACACTTGGCACAACCACGAAAAAAAAAAAAAAAAAAAAAAAAAAAAAAGAGGAAAAGTGGACAATTTCATCCAGATGAAGTATTTCATTCAACCCAATTTCATTCCCCCATTGCAATGTTTCAACTAGTTGAAACCCAATTCATCCACCCGTTCAACCCCCCATTGCTCATGGCCTAATAAGAGGGAGTAAATAAATCAAAGAAAAAACCTTGGATTCTTAGGGTTGATTGTTAGAAGAAAAAAGTTCATATCCATACCGATCCAAAGCTCAATGTGCCAATTTTTGGGGTCACACCACCATGTGCTTCCTAATCATAACAAGGTTGTTGCCCTATCACTCTCACACTTCACTATGGGGTCAAGACCACTTTTTTAACACCCGTAATAAAATATTTCTTGCATACTTTATTTTTATTTTTAATTTGATCACTTTTTTAATACTCGTTATAAAATTAGTGATCTTATGTTAAAGTTGTACCGAAATAGTAGCCCTTGTTAAAATTATTCCACTTTGCTTCTATATTCCAACAAACATTAGAAATTTATAACACATATACCAATGATATAAAAATTATAGTATCAAAATAAAACAATAATTATTTCAGATTTTCATTTTTAAAAGGGAATTTGACCCGAAAGTTCCTTTTGAAACAAATCACTTTTCCTCAAGTTCCTCATTAAATCGAAATGACCTGAAAGTTCTTATGCAGTAATACATAATACTGCATGCAATATTATTATATTCACACATATGTGAATATAATACTGCATCTATAATACAACATGGTGAAGAAACTTCTCGGACATTATGATACTTTTTTAGAACTTCCCGATTACTCTCCCTTTTTAAAATGAAATAAAATAAATATAACACATGTACCAAAAAATGAAATTTTCATTAAGTTTTTATTTATTATTATGTATCAAAACATAAAACTAATTAAAATTAAAATAACCCATAAAAATAAAAGCAAAAGCCAAATAAACATAAGAACAAAATAAAATGTCAATTAAAATATAATCGTATAATCGTATAAACAAAAACCTAAAAAATAAAAGAAAAAGAGAGAGAAATGAAAAAAAATAAATAAAAATATATCAAAACACCAGGCCCCCATTTCCCCGTAACCCACCTGGCCTCTTCATAGAAAAACCCCCTCCCTCCTTTCATATTCACCATCTCCCGTTTTCCTTTTTACTGTCCAAGCCTCCCTCCTCACACCACCCATTCCTCCCATTTTCCCTTCATTTGACCGTGTGTGTGATGTAAATTGGGATGTTAATTATTTTTGTATCTTTTATTATTTTATTTATATTTTCGGATTTAATTTTAATTGATTGATTATAGGTAATTTTAAAATAGATTTTGAAGAGATCTACTAGTTTTTAAGTCCTATTAAGTTACTATATAGGTTAGGATTAATTTTAGAAGGTTTAGGATTCTTGTTCAAGTTTTATGGGCACTATAAAATAGGCCTTCATTGTAATTCCGAAAATTAGACGTTTATCAATTAAAATTTCAATTTGCATCTTGCAAAGTTCGTGTTTTATTGAAAGAATTCGTTCTTGAATTCTTGAGAATTCCTTTAATTCCTGCAGAGGTTTTAATCATTATTGATTAATTCCTATATCATTCCGCTGCGTTTACATCAGTTGGTATCAGAGCAGGAGCGATCCTTGGATGATGGTCAATCCCGGTGGAGCCAACGGAGACACGCAAGCCACTCTTGCAGCAATCCTAGAGCGCATAGAAACTCAAGATCGCGAATATAGGGAACATGCGGAGCGACAAGAACGCGAATATAGGGAACGTTCGGAGCGACAAGAAGCCCTCCAAAGAGAGCAACACACCCAATTATTAGCGGCCTTGGCGGGGCTGCGAGTAGATGGTGGCGATGTCAACCCAAACAATCAACATGGTCCTCATGGGGAACACCTTCGCCATGATGGTCCGATTGGACGGGAGAATAGAACTAACGATGGGGGAGAAGAAAAATCACTTCTTGAGAAGATCGATATGCGTCTGAAGCATGGTCGTTGTCAGGTACGAAAATTTTCCATAATGTTTAATAAACTTCACAAGGAGGCCGACGTTAAGAATGACATGATGCTTTATTTTGAATCTGAGATTCAAAGGGGCCGACTTCATGCAAGTAATCAGTTTTTGGTGGATAAGTATCGCGACCAAAGGGATGCTGTTTGGGCAGAAGCCAAACGTTGTGGTGTCCAAATCGATCTTTATACGAAAATAATTCAGCGTTCGAAGGCACGAAGGGAGGCTGAATTGAAGCGCCTCGAGGAAGAAAATCGCCTTGTTATTGAATACGTTCCTGACCAAGAAGAACATGTTGAAGAGGGGAATTTGGACATTAAAGAGGTGGAACTATGTGCAAAGGATGAAGTCCTTCAGGAGATTATTAATGATGATTTGAAAGAGTTGGCGGAAAATCTGCCTAATAGCGCGCCCGCGCTAACAGTCGAGGGCGTCTGCGCTAGTGCTAGAACATCCGGAGGAGGATTAACTAGTTATCTACGCGACTGCGCTGGATTGAAGAAAGAGAAAGTGGAGATAATTGATGAAGAATATGGGACGGATAATGGAAGTATATTATTTGATTTTGAAAATATTTTTCCATATCTTACGATGCCAAGAAGTCAAGTTTATTCGAAGTATCTTTTTAAATGGGATGACAGCTTCCAAACATCGGACGAGAACTCGGGGACGAGTTCTTTTGAAGTGGTGGTGAATGATGTAAATTGGGATGTTAATTATTTTTGTATCTTTTATTATTTCATTTGTATTTTCGAATTTAATTTTAATTGGTTGATTATAGTTAGTTTAGAATAGATTTTGAAGAGATCTACTAGTTTTTAAGTCCTATTAGGTTATTTTATAGGTTAGGATTAATTTTAGAAGGTTTAGGATTCTTGTTCAAGTTTTATGGGCACTATAAAATAGGCCTTCATTGTAATTCCGAAAATTAGACTTTTATCAATTAAAATTTCAATTTGCATCTTGCAAAGTTCGTATTTTATTGAAAGATTTCGTTCTTGAGTTCTTGGGAATTCCTTTAATTCCTGCAGAGGTTTTAATCATTATTGATTAATTCCTATATCATTCCGCTGCGTTTACATCAGACCGTTCCTCCTTCCCCCTCTTCTTCAACAGCCTCTCCAAATCTGGGAATTTTTGAATTAATAGATCAATGAATTTGAATTCCTAAATATGGGATTTTTTTATTTTATTTTGAAAAGTCAGATAAAGGTATCTAAGATTATGTCCATCCATGATTTGATTATTGTTTTACGTTTTGATCTTTCAATTTGGGTGTGAATTGTTGCAGTAATGGTGGGTATTGATGATTTCGTTACGGTTTGTGATGTTTTGTTGTTGCTGTGGAGAATGGGCGACAATGTTGGCTAGGAACTGTGGTGGTGGGTAGACAATGAATGTATGGAATTGTTAATATGGTGGTGGGGTGGTGGCGTGGTGGTGGTGACGACGACGGCATTGGCGGCGGCAGGGTGGATGTGTGGAGGTGGCCTTATCCGAAGAAGACAACAAAGTATCATCATGTATAAATAATATTTAACCCCTTCAGTTTTTTAGTTAAAATACATAAACACCTCGCATGTGACATGGACATGACAGATTACATTAAATTTCTAACATTCATTAAAATCTGGGGGCAGAGTGAAATAATTTTAACATTGGGTACCATTTTGACCAATTTTAACATGGGGTCGTTAGTTTTATAACGAGTGTTAAAAAAAGTAGTTAAATTGAAAATAAAAATAAAATACGCAAGCGACATTTCACGTTTATGAACCATGTATGTGAAATTGACTATTATCAATTAGTATGTGGGTCAATTTGGCTAAACACTGAAACAATTAGTTTGCATACTAGTGAAAATGAATAGTTAATTTGTGAGTTATGTTAATATTTTAATGGATAATTTAGTCCATTTCTATTATTTCAAATCTAGACTACCTACTTACTCCCTTCGTCCCATTTCAACCTTCACTTTTTGTTAAAATAAATGTCTCGTTAAAAATTTCACCTTTCCTAAAATGACAAAAAATCTTTACTATTTCACCCACTCATTCTCTCTCCTATTTCACCATTATACTCATAATATTTTTCAAATTTACTATTCTCTCCACTCATTCTCTGTCCTATTTTACTTTTACACTCACAATATTTTTTCTACTTACTTTTTTTATTAATTTACTTACCAAGCCAAAAGTGTGAACCATATAATATAATGGGAAGGAGGGAGTATCTATTTACATCTGAACAATTGAACCCCTAGCTACTTGCTACTAAGTTGTACTACTTCACATCTTGGTGCCTTCCGATTTGGAAGGTGAGGTCATCGGTTTGATTTTTTCGAAATTTTTTGTGGTTTAATTCCTATCTTGGGTTTCAGGGTTCTTAGGAGTTTTTCGGGGCACATCCGTGCAGTTAAAGAAGCAGCACTGCTGGGCTTGCAATCTTAGTGTGGGGAGTTCAAATCTTGGCAGGAGCACTGGAGCAGCCATTTGGTGTTGTAAAAGTGATGTAATTGTCTCGGCAGGAGCAGCTGGAGCAGCCATTTGGTGTTGTAAGAGTGTAAATGCCTTGTAGGAGGGCTCCCTTGGGGCCAGGAGTATAAGGGGTACTGCCACCCTGGCTACATAGGGCACATCCCGCGATTTACCTCCGCCAGCATACCGAGGGGCCGGTACCTGGTGGTCCAGGATTGATCCGGCGAAGCTGGGGAACCTGGGTAATCAAAAAAAAAAAAAAAGATGATCTTAATTTATGTTTTTAATTAAATAGAATAATATATTGTTATAAATTGTACTTCCTTCGTCCCAAAATGTTTATTTTATTTAACTTTTTTGTTGAACTTTGACCATAAATATATGACAATTTAATTATGTTCATGAAATTCTAAAAATTCCTATTGATTCACCATTAATAATATTATCAACAATAACTTTTAGAATTTCATGAACATGATTAATCTCTCATAAATTTGTGGTCAAAGTTCAATAAAAAAAATCAAATGGGACAAACATTTTGGGACGAAGGGAGTATCATCTATTACTATATAAAAGATGAAGTCACTATAACACTTTCCCTCCAAAACTCTCACCTAGACATAATTTTGGTCATATTCATTTTCCTCAATCATTTAATCTCAAATAATAAATGTAATAGTAATTAGTAATTGATTTTTGAGAAGCATTTAATACAAGCTAATTAAATCCATTTAATGACTTTTGATCGAAATATTTTGAAGAATAACTGATTATTGAAAAGCTTGGAAATCATTTTTTGGTATCTTGATTTGAACTTGAAACCACCGTTTTACAACACACTTTCCAGCATAGATATTTGAGAAGGCATAACAAACCTGCCTATAAATAGCATCAACATTTAGTCTCTTGAGTAACTATTTTTAACTTCATAAAGTACAAACAATGTCTCATTTATTTTTTTGTTTTGCTTGGTTTGCAACATCAACTGAGTACAATATGTAATGCATTTTTCATAATGGTGATATCCCATTAATATATATTCCCTCCGTCCCAAACAAAAAATTCAATGGCAACAAAATTTCAAATTTGATCTAAGCTTTTTTTAAAAGTTTTTTTTGTAATCTATTTTGAGACTGCGAACAATGAATGTGTATATTTATAAATGAAAACAAAAGATGATGAAATTCTTTGAAACAAAAGTTGTTTAACCATTTTGTAATGATATTCTAAATGGAGATACATATGTTGATGATTTGAGAAGATATATACATACAAGTATAAGTATAGTTGATGAATTAATCGTAAAATTGGTTTTGTATTGGGTTAGGGTTTCAAAAGCGATAGAGAAAGATTGAGGGTTAGATAAAAATTTAGATTGGGGGTTTTGGAGAAGGTTTATATTTATATGATGGGTTTAGGGTTGAATCAGATAATTTTCGAGTGGGTTCTATTAGCTAGCAGCCCAGTCCATTAAGAAATTAACTGGATTTATTATAGTAGTCCATCGTAAAAAAATTACTTGTATTTTATTGGTTTATTCTTTTGTGGGTAGAAACTTATATAAGAGGCAAATAAAATTTTATTTTTCAGATCTCAAAATAAATATGATATTTATTGATGCTGCAGGAATTGTGCTTTATCAATAATCCTCCACGTGGCAAGATTAATCACCTAGCTCCTTGACCTGAAATCAGAACCCACGACTAGCCGGATGTGTCTCCGGCGAAGACGCTCGGGCGTGAGAGTAAGAGTGCCGTTGAATAGAGCTCAAAATGTATTGAATAATGAATTCAGAATACAAAATGGCAGTTACCTTTCACCGTTTGGTAGTGATGAAGTATTTATAGGAAAAAGTGATGTATTTTGGGGAGGCAACATGTCCTCCGAGATTGTAGCGGCAGTTACTTGGTCGTGGGCACGTGTCTATAACGGTCCCTGATTTGTAGGGATGTGGTTATGAGAATTGATTAACCAAATAAGCCGGCAAGTGTCAGGTCGTCATTTGCTAATTTAGGTCGAGGTCGCCACTTGTGGAATGGTCGACCTGACTGTCGGGTAGAGCATGGTTCGTACCCGAATTGTAGTATGGATCATGAGGTCGGACTAAGTTAGGTCGGGACCTGGTAGGTCGGACCATGTGCTTAGTCGACTGATGCTTGAGATGGG
Source organism: Adenophora triphylla var. japonica (assembly GCA_022495995.1). Classification (NCBI taxonomy): domain Eukaryota; kingdom Viridiplantae; phylum Streptophyta; class Magnoliopsida; order Asterales; family Campanulaceae; genus Adenophora; species Adenophora triphylla. Next base: position 18,735 of record JAFEMH010002913.1, read on the forward strand.
CTTTGGGCCTCGTTATGATTGGGCCAGCCCTATTGAGAATGTGGCCGGTCAAAACGGCTGTGATTGGGCTTTACTCGTTTGGCCCAACTCGACTTTTGGTATGTTCGGTGGCCAACTTTCGAGTTGACTCCGTCGACTTGGAAGTTAAGAAGCTCTTTGATGAGAACTATTTTACTCGCGGTCGATACTCGTTACGAGGTATAGTCGACTTTTGATGACGTGGCACCATCACAGTCGTTGGCGATGAACGGTAGGAGATGAAGGAGCGCCGTTTTAGCCATAATGATTATATTTTTGACGTTTGAGAGTCCGCCTTTGAAGCTGTTTCCGCCATTAATTAGGAAAATTAAATTCGAATTTCCCTTTGCCCTTTCCAATTCGGAAGCTATAAATTCGAGAGTCCTTCCCCATTTACAACTTTTGCTTTCTACGAACTCTGTGCGTGATTCCGGCGGTGATAAAGGAGATTGATTCTTGCTATAAATTGGTGTTTTCGCCCTCCATTGCTCCGTTTTTCTCCGCTGCTAAAGGTATTCCCCTTGTTCTTTAGAATTAGGGCTTTAATTTCTGCAATTTCTTTGATTTCGCCATGGCTAGGACCTTTAGTTATGAGGCCGGAGCTGGGTATGGTTCTTTGTAGTGTCAATCGTAGATTCTACAAACACTTGAATGGAGAGTGGAGGGAGATAACTGTAGAGGAGTGTTCCTTAATTTTGACCCGATGGAGCTTACGTTTCTCTGAGCTAAGTTTGCCTGTGGGAGATGAATTAGGTGCCTTAAGAACGGATGATCCAAGAATTGTGTCTTTTCACCTCTTCCATGAGCTTCTCGATCACATAGCTGTGTTTTATGTCAAGGATGCTAATAAGCCTTCCTTTATTAGAAATAGGATAGGATTCCCAGGGGAATCTAGGTCGCCCCTTAGTGTATCTACTAGGACTCCTGAGACTTCATGTAGAACTGATTCCCCTGTTTTCCCTTCTTCTTGTACAGATATGTCAACTTCAGGAGAAGCTGGTGTCTCCACTTCCTCAAGTCCGCGCATTGTGAATGCTTTTGAGACTACTGTGGTACCAGGCAGGAATGAGAGAGGATATGTGCCACAAGGACCACTTAGGGGAAAGCAGAATTTTCCCTCCAGACTGTCTACTATCCATGACTTCTGTGAGGTGAACAGGAATGAGTTTGATGTTACCCTTTATAGCAAGGCTGATTTTTTCAGACTATTTGGGAAGTCCTACAAGACTGATACCACCAGAGTAGCCTTCTATTATGGCCAGTTTATTGCCGGCCTTAGACTGCCCTTGGACCCCTTCATCAATGAGTTCTTAGAGTGTGCCAATGCCTTACCTCTCCAACTGGGTGCCAATACATGCAGAGTCTTGGTTTGCTTCATCATGGTGTGTCGTTTCTTAGGGTATGAGCCCTGTATGAGGGTTTTTAGAGAGTTCTTTGCTGTGAAGTTTGATAAGAATGGTGGCATAAGCACTCCCTCCAAGGCAAATTCCCCCAAATTATTCATAAACTTGCCTAGCAAAGTTGGTGGCTGGAATTCCCATGTAGCAGTAGTGGAGAGTAGATTAGGATGGGAGTTCCCTCTACCAAGTGAGGAGACCCAGGTGGTGAGAGATGAAGATCAGTGGGAACCTCATTGGCATGGAGACCTGCGTAGGAAGTTGGCGGAGTTGGTTGCTCAGAGGCCTATCAGTTGGAAGGTCCTTGGGACTACAAAATATAACTTTATTCAAGCTGGTATGATGCTAGGGGATGATGATGTAGTGCCACTAGTTCCCATAGTGAGGTGCACGAGGTATCCAGATTGGGTGACCCACGCTCATGCAAGATTTGAGAAGATGTGCTCCCTCTGTCAGAAGACTAAGAATTATTGCAAGGATAATGGGGAGCATTTCGGTGGTAAGGGTTTACTCGCCTCTTCCTCCTCTATATATGAAACTTCTTATGTGCGAGCTCCACCTTACTTGGCATCTGCCCTTTGATCATTTAGTCGTCACTTCCTGGTCCCAGTGTAACACTTGTGCCCTTTATGTGTGCTGCCTATAGGATTTGTTAGCTCGCAATTGATCTTGCTCGTATGTAGAACTCGCAGCTCGTACATAGAACTTTTATTTTTGGATGTCGAGCTAACACTTTACTTTTTTGTTTTGCGCATTTTTAACTCCTGCTCAGGAAGCTAATATGGGGAGAGCCGTTGATATCAGGAAGGCCAAGAAAAGCTATGGAAGAGCAAATGCCAAAGAGAACCGCGAGGCAGAAGGTGCCAAGAGGAATGACTTGCTGAAGTTAGTTGATGAGGATACAACAAAGTTCATTCCTGCAGAGGAGAACTTGGAAGTGATAGATGATGCTACAGAGGGTGAGGATGTTGAGGGTGATGCTGCCCAAGGCTCTGAAGAGGCCGACATTGCTGGTGAGGAGGAGGCCGAGCTGCCTGTGGGACCAGAGAAGGAGGTCGCTCGTGCCAGGACTCGAGCTCAAGTTAAGTCAAAAACCAAAGCCAAGACTAAAGCTGCCTCTAAGAGAAAATCCCACGTCATTTCTTTGGATGAAGATGAGGATGACGATGATGCTGCCCCCATAAGCAAAGTGATCAAGATTGGCCCCTCAAAAGCGAGCTCGACATCTGGTCAAGTCGATGCCAGTGAACCTGTGGAGACTGAAACCAAAAACCCCCAAGCCTCTCCCATTCGTGTCTCCTATGACGAGTTGATTCAGAGTCGGGTTGCTGAGCTGAGTGATGTGACTCCCTTGACAAGGATAAACAGCTTGGCTAGGGAGTATCCAGAATTGGAGTATGGTCAGGTGATCGTACGGAGAGGGGCTGATCAGGACCTGATAAGAGAATTTACCAACAAGCCCTTGACTCCAGAAGCTTGCCGGGCTAGGGTTGGACTAGCTTCTTCTGAGGTAACTCGAATGTTTTCAATGTGCTTATTTTTCCTTTCCTTTTTCTTCTCTGTTGCTTTCTTATGCTTGGTCTAAATTCTTTCTTTTATTCGACCTCGCAGTCTCTTGCCATGATCGACCTGGCCACGACTTATTGGAAGGCTGCTGAAGAGCAGGAGAGGCTAGCCAAGTCGATGTTGGCCAAGAAGAATGAAGAGTTGAAGAAACTGGAGGCGGAGAACACCAAGATGGGAGAGCTGAAGGAGGCCCATGCTAAGTTGAAGGCGGAGTTTGGGCAGCTGAAGGAGACTTATTCTGACTTGGACAACTCGTATGATGCCCTGAAGCTTCTCAAGGACAACGAGATAAAGGCTAAAGAAGAAGCACAGGGCCATGCGGGAGAAGTTAACAAGGAGCTTGCTGCCCTCAAGGAGGAAAAGAAGAAACTAGCTGATGACCTTGCATTGGCGACTCAACAGTTGGAGGAAGTGCCCGTCACTTTGGCCAAAAAGCAAGAGGAATTGGATCTTTGCCCAAGAGCTCAATGGGGGGTTGACCTTCGCTGCGAGTTGTGAAGGCTGCTAAAGAAGATGCCATCGGTGCCTATAAAGAAAGTGGCGAGCTCCATGTTCATGTTACCACAGAGGCTCGGGTGTTCTTGGCGGTGTCTTAGCCATATGGCCCGGCGTATCGTTGTGGATCCTTCGGTTGATATATCAATCGAGAAGGCGCTCAATGGGCCTCGAGGAACCCTACAACAGCTGCGGCTCGACGGGGCCACTCCTTGGTGCCTTATGCGAAAATGACAAAGAGCTCATAGCCAAAGATGATGAAGAGGGTGACGGCGCCACGGAACCCTCCCGAGGTAGCGAAAGTTAATTTTGACACTATTCTTGCTGAGATCGAAGATTATGAAGATCCAACTTTTGATGATGAGACACAACAATATACTATCAGTGACTCAAGGAAGGTCGTTTATCACCAAGAGCGAGGTTACGGGGAGCCATCCGCCATAGATGAGGAAACTACTGTTAATCCCATGCTCATTTGACACTCAAGTCGTCAATGAATCCATAGAATGAAGTCCAATGTCCTTTGGTTATGTATTGAACAAGTCCCAAACATTTTTGCTTTTTGTTACGAATACTTGGATGCCTTGGCCCTATTTTTGGGAGGCAAAATATTTTTGTAAGTTAATTTTACCCAAGTCTTGGCCCACTTTGGGAGACTTATTTCTATCATGGTGACTTTCTTTATTGCATGTTGTATGCTTTTGATGTAAATGTCGAGCTAGATGTGGTAGAGGCAAATGAGTCATCTTAAGTTTAAGGTCGTCACGACTTTATGATGCCTTGGTCGACCTATTGAAGGCGACCAGAGTCGAGCTAATTAGAACGAAGTCGATTAGGAATCGGACTTGTTAAATAAACAAAGGCGATTAAAAATCGAGCTAATTAGAACAAAGTGACTAAGAGTCGAGTTTGTTAGAACGAAATCGACTAAGAGTCGGACTTGTTAAATGAACAAAGGCGATTAAAAATCGAGCTAATTAGAACAAGCTGACTAAGAGTCGAGTTTGTTAGAACGAAATCGACTAAGAGTCGGACTTGTTAAATGAACAAAGGCGATTAAGAATCGAGCTAATTAGAACAAGCGACTAAGAGTCGAGTTTGTTAGAACGAAATCGACTAAGAGTCGGACTTGTTAAATGAACAAAGGCGATTAAGAATCGAGCTTGTTAAAAAAACGAACGACTAAGAGTCGAGCTTGTTGGGGTTAGTGTAACACTATGCTTGATGGAATGAACTGCGCTTTTCATTGAAGTATGGAACATGCTTACATCAATTTGACACTATAACTACCACAAACTTGAACTTGGAAACTGAAAACTAAAAGTAGTATTTGATGAGGTGAGTGGCGTGCCAAGGATGTTTCAACTCTTCTCCTCCGGGATGAGCTATCATGTAGGTTCCTTCTTTGACGACTCGAGTAACCACATAGGGACCTTCCCAGTTAGGAGATAGCTTATTCTGCTGGGTCCTTCTACCCGTTGCCTCAATCTTTCTCAACACATAATCTCCAACTTGGAACGACCTTGCCTTGACCTTCTTGTCGTGGTAACTTTTAGTTCGCTGTTTGTAGTTGACCATTCGGAGGTAGGCTGTTTCTCGCTTTTCGTCGATCAGATCCAGGTCGATCAATCTGTTGGTATCATTTTGCTCCTGATTGAAGAAAGTCACTCTAGCAGTGGGGAATCTGAGCTCAGCAGGTGCCATGGCCTCTGATCCATAAATGAGAGCAAAAGGGGTTTCCCCCGTAGGCCCCCGAGTGGTTGTACGAACTGCCCAAAGAGCAAGGGGGAGTTCGTCCAACCAATTGTTACGTCGACCTACGAGACCTGTCTTGAGCTAAGATAGAACAAGTTTATTATTTGCCTCGGCTTGCCCATTTCCTTGAGGATAGGAGACGGAGGATTGCCAATGCTTGATTCTACTCGATTCATCTCTGCTTCGAAGGCTCTACGGAAGCTGCAGCCCGTTGTCAGATACTATAGCTCGAGGAAAACCAAATCGACACCAAATGAAGTCGTGAATGAAGTTGATAGCATTTTCCTCTGTGATGCGAGCTAATGGTTTGGCCTCAACCCATTTAGTGAAGTAATCTATGGCAACGATCACATACTTGCAGTTTCCCGCGGGAGGGAAGGGTCCAATCGGAGTCGACGCCCCACATGTCGAATGGCCAAGCTGCAATTACTGGAGTCTGCTCGGTTGTTGGCACATGAGGTAAGTTGGCAAATCTTTGGCATTGATCACATTGCTGAACAAAGTTGTGAGTGTCAGCTCTCATGTGTGGCCAGTAGTACCCCAAAGTGATTAACTTGTCAGCAAGAGTCCTGGCCCCCGGGTGTCCACCACAAATTCCACTATGCACTTCGTGTATCAATAGGGCGACCTCTTGAGGGTGGATGCACTTTAGTAATGGTCGAGTATAAGATCTTCTGAACAGGTCGCCTCCTTGAATGACATACCTTGGAGCTTTCTTTTTGATAGCTCGAGCCTTCTTCTCGTCATCTGGCAGCTCACCACTTTCTAAGTATGCCTTCATTTCCTCGATCCAACACTTCTCCTGAGTCCAATTTCTTGAGGGATCATCTATGCATTGAATTTTTACTCTTTCATAGGCTGGACTTTCGAGGAAGGAGATAGGTTCACCATGTGGTTCATCCGAAGTGGCTAATTTCGAGAGGAGGTCAGCTAGCTCATTGTCTTCTCGTCCAATTCTCTGTATCTCCCAGAATTCCAAATCTTTTATCGGTTCCTTCACCGAGGTCACGGTATTTGATCGGCGTGGCACTAAGCACCTCGTACTCGCCTCGGCACAGTTAACTATCAATTGTGAATCACGGTAAGCCATGATCTTAGTTGCTCCAAAACACTTGGCGTACTCTATAGGCTGCTATCAAGGCTTCGTATTCGGCTGGTTGTGGAAGCATCGAACTTGAACCTTAATGACTCCTCGTCTGGCATTTGTCCCCTGGGTTACGGTTGAATTAGCACTTTATCCCGGCTCACTTTGCTATTCTTGGTCGGCGATCCGTCTGAATAGACCTTCCAACAATCGTCGGGTAGGCTGATGGCGACACAGGACTACGACTCCTTCCCTTTAGCCTTTTCTTTTGGAGCTCGCTGCTCGTCGTCTTCCTTGGTGAACGTAAGCTCGACCAAGAAGTCGGCTAGAGCTTGAGCCTTCAACGCCTTTCGAGGTCGATACTCGATGTCAAATTCGGTAAGGGCAATTGACCCAATTGAGAAGTCGACCTGAACTCTCCGGCTTGTGAAGAATTTTTCTTAGGGGAGCGTTTGTAAGAACCACAATTGGATGAGCCAGAAAATAAGCTCGCAGCTTCCTTGAAGCCACGACTAGGGCATAAGCGACCTTCTCAGCATTGTAGTATACGCTCTCCACATCGATAAGGCCTTCTTTGATGTAGTATGCTTGGTTTTTGAAGCCCTTCATCCCTCTCTAATCAATACTTGCTGCAACCGACTTGTCTCCCACAGACAGATATACAAACAAGGTCTCTCCAGTGGTCGGGCTACTTAGCAGAGGTGGAGTAGCGAGGTAATCCTTCAATTGTTGAAAGGACGAATGACATTCGGTCGTCCATTCAAAGCTTTTCGTCACCCTCAGAGCTTGGAAGAAGGGGAGAGATCTCTCTGCCGACTTAGATATGAAGCGACCAAGTGCTGCTACTCTACCGTTAAGTCATTTGCATTTCTTTGATATTGGTGGGAGCTTTCATGTCGACCAGGGCCTTGATTTTTTCTGGATTAGCTTCTATGCCTCGTTGCGACACCATAAACCCAAGGAATTTGCCAGCTGCCACTCCGAACACACACTTGTTGGGGTTGAGCTTCATGTCGTTTGCTCGTAAATTGGCGAATGTCTCCTTCAGGTCGACTACGTGACTCCCGGTTTTAGTTTTAATGACCATGTCGTCGACGTAAGCCTCCATATTTCGACCAATTTGTGAGGCAAAGACTTTGTTCACCATCCTCTGATAAGTCGCCCCTGCATTCTTTAACCCAAACGACATCATGTTGTAGCAGTAGATGCCTCCAGCCGCTTGAAATGCCGTCTTGACTATGTCGTCCTCATGCATTTTAATCTGGTGGTAACCTGAGTAAGCGTCGAGGAAACTGAGGGTGGAGTGACCAGCAATAGAATCAACTAGCTTGTCGATCCTTGGAAGGGGATAACTGTCCTTTGGGCAAGCTAGATTGAGAGTAGTGAAGTCGACACACATCCGCCATTTGCCATTCGATTTCTTCACCATGACCATGTTGGCCAACCACGTTGTATGAGTGGCCTCTTTGATTATCCCTGCACTCAAAAGTTTTTGTACGTCAGCTTTGATAGCCTCTTCCTTGTCACGAGCAAAACTTCTCAACTTTTGGGGTCTAGGCTTTATGGTCGGGTTGACTTCAAGTCTATGAACAATGACCTCTTCCTTGATTCCCCTCATGTCTTCTACCCTCCATGCGAAGACATCATTACTTTCCTTGAGTAGCTCGATGATTTCTGCTCGCTCCTCAGTGATATTTGCTTCCCAATCTGAATTTTTGGTCGGGGTAGGAAAGGTTGGTGATTCTTGACTCTAGCTCATCTACTGACTTCTAGCTCTGGTCCATCCACGAATTGTAGAGTCTCGATGATTATCTCCTTGACCCTTTGTCTCTCCTCGGCCCTCGGGTGTGGAGCTTCTTACGCTATCATATCATCTAACTTATGCTGCAACCTCTGGTGGTGGTGGTGGCCCCAGCGTTATTGTCGAGCTGGAGGCATAGGTTGCCTATGATGACTTGGTCGACCATAACTACATCTGAATCGACCTCAGTGGTGTTAGAGTAACGTGTCGACTCAAGCATGACCTCGTCATTTGAGCGATAGGTCGACTCTTCCACGTCGGTGATTGTTGACGATCAGTAGTTTTGGTGACTGATTGAGACAACTTTAAATAACCATCTGTTTGTCTCGATCTCTAGTTCTCTCTTCTTTCTTTCCCGAAGAACATGGTCGGGTAAGCTGAGCGTGCCTTGTACGCGGCCTATTCCGACGAGTGTGGGGAACTTGACTCGTTGATGAGGTTGGCGCTACCATTCCAAGAGCGACCTGACCGGGGAATACAGTATGGCGGCGGCATAATCACTGTTTACATCAATCACACTAAATTGTACCTTCGAGATGACCCTGAGGGGGTGCTGGCCTAGGTCGATGTCGAGCTCTATCTTGCCTTTTGCATCAACTCGATGGTTGGTGAAACCCTCCAACCTACCATCATATCTCTCCAACTGCTCATCATTAAGACCCATTTCTTTAAAAGTTTTGTAGAACAAAATATCCTTGCAGGCCCCCGTGTCGACTAAGAGTACGCTCGTCGTACATCCGTCTATGAGACACGGGATGACGAGAACTTGCTCCCTAGCCGCCATATTAGTTGCCAATTCATGGGGGTAGAAGGCGATTGCTTCATCTCGACTTCTCTTCTTGGAGGTACATGTGGGGCCTTATTGAGTTGGAAGATCTTGTGCTTGATGGCCGTGTTGCTTGCTTGCTCTGTAATGACCCCCGGAGTTCAATCTAGGTTGCCTAGGTCCCTGTTTGTCCGCTGTGGCTGCTCGCCTCCACCCGGTTGAGGCCTTTTCACGTAAGCCTCGAGTCTCCCACAGTCGACCATTCTCTGGATGATGCGCTTCAATCCCAAGCAATCCTCGTGAGATGACCGGTGTCCTTATGGTAGTCACAATATTTGCTATTGTCCGCTTCTAAATTTGTTGCTGGGTTCATTGGGACGGGGAGGAGCCGGCTCGGCGGCATTCATAATCTGTTCGACTCACCCGTAGTAAGGGGAGTGAAAGCCTCGGGCACTTTCTCAGTTGCCCTAGTCCTGCTCTTTCCATTTTTATTGTTTCCTCCATTCTTGTTGGAGTCCTTTTTATCATCGGCGACCTCCACCTTGGGGCTTTTACCATTCTTTTTCTCTTTCCTTTCCTCAAAGAGCAACATTATACACCTTCTCAAACAACTCACTGTCGAGTTGTTCTTTGTCTGGCTTGTGAGTTCATAATCCGTATCTGCTTAGGAAATACCGTTTCGGAAGCAATTAATGACTTCCACTATCGGTGAGGTCTTCCTCTATCTTATCAACCATTTCCTTGAACTTGGTGAAGTAACTCATCGAGCTTTCATTCTTCGCTGCACCAAGTTATTCAGATCGGTGATCATCTTAGAGCTCCTGCGATCGAGAAGCGATCCAAGAAATTTGTCCTGAAGCATGTCCAAGTAGTGATGCTACCCGCGGCCAGACCGTTGAACCAAGTTAAGGCTGGCCCAGTGAGTGTGCTTAGGAGGGCTTTGCACATATTGTCGTCCTCATTGGCGACAAAACACATTGTGGCTTCCGGATGTGCTATATGACTCCTTGCATTGGTCGACCCCGAATACTTCTCCAGAAGAGGCAACCTGAAAGTAGGAGGAGGCCGACTATCTCTGATTTCTTTGGATAAAGGTCGAAGAGCAAAATCAATTCGTTCGACCTTTCCAATCTCCTTTTTCTTCTCCTCCTCCCATTGTTCGAATTTCTTTTTCATCAACAACCACTCTCTGGCGTCGGGTCTTTCATCTCTTGCAGGGGGAACAACATTCGACCTTTGACCTTCGCTTCTGGGGGGAGTTACTTGTCTACTCCTCCTATCTCTGTGAGAATGAGTCCTCTCTGATCGAACTGGGGACCTATGCCTGTCATTCCTTATGGGCGACCTGCGCCTCTCATTCCCAGATGGCGACCTGCGCCTGTGATCTCCATGTGGCGACCTGCGCCTTTCTCCTCCCACAGGCGACCTGCGCCCATTCCTGTCTCTATGAGATCCTGACCTCTGCGTCTGGGCGCGAAACACTGTCTGTTTCTATTAGTACATTAAGCGCGTCCTTAAGTCGAGGCCCGAGCCTCCTGCTCCCTATTTACAGTGAGGCTAGCCCTTAGGTCGTTACTCGGCACATGAGCGATAGTAGGAGCTCGTTGCGCTATCCTGTTTTCACCATTACGCCCACACCTTCATTTGGCCTCACTCTGGCTGTTGCCCATTGGAAACACGGTAGGGGCCACTCTCTCGAGCGTACGTCGGCACATTACGCCTCCTCCATGGCTATCAAGTCGGCGAGAATTTGGGCTCGCTCCAACATCATCTCCTTCTTGCTCGTAGGGTTGGTGGAGGGACACTGCCCTGTTTCCAACATTAACCTGAGCGGTTGGACGTTTTGGAGGAGGTGGAACTCCTTGCCCATCCATATGCTTTTCCCTCTCCTTGTGTCGGGCAATCCTCTGCCATCAACAACACCTTTGGTAGAGCGTGTGGCTCTACCGTAGGGACGATTCGGTGGGGGAGGAGGCAAGTTAAGGTTCTCGGCGTTTGCGTTCGTGTTGTTGTTATTTTCCTCTTCGTGCCCAGTGAAGCCTCGGATACGTGTCCGTCCGAAGTCACCATTGTTGTAGGTTGAGGGAGTTTTCGAGGTCAAGCTAAAGCACGATTCCGTGCAATGGAACCAAGCGATCTTTGCCGGAATTGTGCTTTATCAATAATCCTCCACGTGGCAAGATTAATCACCTAGCTCCTTGACACAAATCGAGAACCCACGACTAGCCGGATGTGTCTCCGGCGAAGGCGCTCGGGCGTGAGTAAGAGTACCGTTGAATAGAGCTCAAAATGTATTGAATAATGAATTCGAATACAAAATGGCGATTACCTTTCACCGTTTGGTAGTGATGAAGTATTTATAGGAAAAAGTGATGTATTTTGGGGAGGCAACATGTCCTCTGAGATTGTAGCGGCAGTTACTTGGTCGTGGGCACGTGTCTATAACGGTCCCTGATTTGTAGGGATGTGGTTATGAGAATTGATTAACCAAATAAGCCGGCAAGTGTCGGAGTCGTCATTTGCTAATTTAGGTCGAGGTCGCCACTTGTGGAATGGTCGACATTGTCGGAGTAGAGCATGGTTCGTACCCGAATTGTAGTATGGATCATGAGGTCGGACTAAGTTAGGTCGGGACCTGGTAGGTCGGACCATGGGCTTAGTCGACTGATGCTTGAGATGGGCTTTGGGCCTCGTTCTGATTGGGCCAGCCCTATTGAGAATGTGACAGTCAAAACGGCCTGTGATTGGGCTTTACTCGTTTGGCCCAACTCGACTTTTTTGGTATGTTCATTTATATTAATGGTTTTTTTCTTGACTTAAGAAGTTGATAGGAAATGGAATGAAAAAATTTAAAAAAGAAGATGGAATTATTTTAGTGATGTGGTACCACCTATATTTCAAAATGAATGATATTGTAATTTCAAAATAAATGATCTTGTATAAGTGTATTCAAAATTATATTTTTTAAAATTATTATTAGTTCTTATAAGATTTTTTGCAATTTAATAATTATATTGTATACTCCCTTCGATTTAAAATATTTGTCACTTTTAAATTTTTCACAAGTTTTAAAAAACATAGTTATTATACCAACTTCATGATTAAACTACCAATATTCTCATGATTTATTATTTCTCCTTCATTACTTACAACAATAAATCAATTAATAAAATGGAAAAAGTTTCAATGTCATTATATATTATTGTTGAATGTCTTTTATTTAAAAAATATTTTTCTAAATTAACCTTTATACATACTAATAGTAACTTTTTTTTATTTAGTTTCTATTGTTTGTAAAAAAAAAATTTGTCGTGCGTTTAACGCACGGGTGTTAGACTAGTTGATGATTAATGGTCCATCAATAATACTCCCTCCGTCCCAAAATGTTTGTCCCATTTGATTTTTTTGTTGAACTTTGACAAAAAATTTATGAGAGATTAATCATGTTCATGAAATTCTAAAAGTTGTTGTTGATAATATTATTAATGGTGAATCAATAGGAATTTTTAGAATTTCATGAACATAATTAAATTGTCATATATTTGTGGTCAAAGTTCAACAAAAAAGTCAAATGGGACAAACATTTTGAAACGGAGAAAGTAATTTAAAATTTATATATAATAACTGTATTTTTATTAAAAAAACAAAGTTAAATTTAATTTAATAAAAATCAACGAAGATAGTGACATTAATTGTGGATACATAAATAAAATGAGTTGAGTGATCAAATCACAGGAAAAATGGGTTTTAAAATTGCATCGAAATTGGACCAAAACGCTGTTAGTCTTTTCAAATGTGTCAGTTATATAAATATGTGTGTCAATGATAGTGTTTTCGAGGGTCGGTGATATTGCCTTTAAGTGTGGTTCTCGTGTTAATGAGCATTAGTGTTAGTGCTTTTTGTAGTGTCAACTTTAGTGTTAAAGAGTGTTAGCAATGTTAGTATTAAAAAGTGCTATGTCCAACGATACAAAGTGTCAGTTTTAATTATAAAGAGTGACAAAGATGTTAATAAGTTTCACTTATTTACAAAAATGACACCGCACAATTTAAAAGAAGTTCAAGTTATTTACAAAAATGCAACTGCGTATTTTTCAAAAAGTGTCAATTACAAATTTGAAAAATGTCATCGCGCGTTTCAAATGAAGTTACAACTAATTACGGAAATGCCAACCACCGTACGTTTAAAAAAATAGTTTTTCCAAATTGTTTGAAAAAATTGTTTTTTTCTAAGATTTTAACAAAAAATAAACAGAATAACTGACAATTAACGTGAAATGAAGTGAATCTATAGTATAAAAGGGTACGGGGTGCTACATTACAATGAACAGTTTCAAGTGTCAAATTTCCCTTTTTGTCCTCACTAAGTTGTCCCTTTTCCATTTTGCCCTTTAAATTTTTATTTTTTTTTTAAATTAAAAAAAAACGTTTCCTCTTTTTTTTTTTTTTTTTTTTTTTTTTTTTTAAACACGTGTCCTCGGACACGGGCTTTTACTAGTCTATAATATAAATGGGAACGGGGTGCTACAGTTCTATGAACAGTACCAAGTATCAAATTTCCCATTTTGCCCTCAATAAATAATGTACTATTCAATTTATAAAATATATATAAGGAAATAAATTCACTTGCTACTTATTAGGAATATGTAATACTCCCTCCGTCCCAATAAAAGCTTCACTAATTACCCAAAAGGGCGTCCCGTTAGAAGCTTCACCTTTCCTTTTTTGGCAAAGAATCTTTACTATTTTCTCCACTCATTCTCTCTCCTACATTATTTTAATACTCACAACACCATTATAATTTACTATTCCCTCCACTAATTCTCTCTCCTATTTTCAAATTACACTCACAACATTTTTTTTCCCTCCCATTTCCATAATTTGCGTGCCCACCCAAAAGGGTGAAGCACTTATTGGGACGGAGGGAGTATATGACTTCAACCAAATGTAATTTTAACTTTCTCATTTTAGGATTAATCTCACTTCATTACTCTGAGATTTATATAATTACTTATGGGACAAAACTTTTAATTTTCTCACTTTAGAACATGAACTTTCGTTTTTTATTTATTAGGAGTCTGTCTAAAGATTTCGTTAGTTTCTTAACGGAGATGAGCTTATGCCATCAAACAACTATTTTTTATAATATTTTCTTATATATATATATATATATATATATATATATATATATATATATATATATATATATATATATATATATATATATATATATATATATATATATATATATTCTTTTCAATTGTATAGAGTTGAAGCACAATTTTACCCCAAAGAAAGGCTAAAGCCATTCTTAATAAACAGAGTGGATAATCACAAAATATAATGGATATATCCTTTACTTATCTATGAGATAAACATATATTAAACTTATTTCTATGTTTGAATTTGTAAAAGGCAATTATATTTGGTAAGTAAATTATAAGTTATGATGAGTTTTATGTATAAATAGACTGTATTAGGTAATATTATGAATCCTTTCATTCGAGTAAAAGATATTTCCTTGAGTTCATTTAGTGAAATATGTCAAGCCTTCAAACCTCCTTCATTCTTTTTCTTGTCGCATCTATGGCTATTTTACGAGTTTCCTTGGTAACTTTTATTTTTTGTTTTTTATTTCTAATTTATATTTTAGTTATGTTTGAGATAGCAAGTCACATCATTCGAATAATAATTTCCTAATCATAACTTAATTATTCATTTCCTTTATATTGATTAGGCCGGTGGCGAAGGATCAGTAACTGCAGAACAATGTCCTCAAGCTTGTGCAGTTCGATGCTCGGACACACATCATCATGGCCGTTGCATGGATATATGTACCCCTTGCTGTCAAAAGTGTCTATGTGTTCCTTCGGGAACTTACGGACATAAAGATGAATGTCCTTGCTACAGAGACATGAAGACTAAAGAAGGAACACCAAAGTGCCCATAAATTCAAAGCAAATTGTAGTCTCTCATGTTTGAATAAATTATTTTTCATGTGAAAGAAAGAATTATTATTATCATATTAATTTGTTAAATTAATGAATGAAGAATGGTGAAGTTGCAAATCAAATTGAATTGTTTACTGGTGCAACGAATGCACGTCTGTCTGTGCAAATTCTAAATTTAGAGAAACAGATGAGCAAAATCAACTACAAACATGGTTGGGGGTAGACTATTATATGCCGTACTCCTAACAATTCTAAATTTAGAGAAACAGATGAGCAAAATCAACTACAAACATGGTTGAAGGTAGACTCTACTATATGTCGTACTCCTAACCCTGCAGGGTTTTGCACCCTGAGCCAAATTATGCCGCTGATATGTCTTTTCCGGACCGGGGGCGCGATCGCCCCATGTTAGGGCACGATCGCCCCGTCTCCCAAATCAGCACTTGCGTGATCGCCCCAATCACGGGTGCGATCGCTCCCTTTTGACAGAAGTTTGGCGTGGTCGCTCCCTTTGTCCAAAAACTTGGCGCGGTCGCGCGCCCTATTTTGCGCGGTTGCTCCCCTCGGCAGTGTAAGGAATGCCAAATTTGATTGTTTAATCCCCTAATTTAGGCGTTCCCAACTTAGATGACACAAATCCCAACAAATCTCCACCTTGACATCTAACCTCCAAATCATAACCAGAACTCCCCCTCTGCCTCAGATGCTATCTAATAGCTGCGAACATTCAGCAATTACAAACAATGTTGAAACTTGCTAGTTGGAACGGACTTCGTGAACATGTAAGCAGGATTGTCCGCATTACCCACTTTCTTCACCTTGATGCGCTTCTCAGTCCTCAGAAAATGATACCTCACATCTATGTGCTTGGTCCTCTCATGATGAAATTGATTCTTGGCCAAACAAATTGCACTCAAACTGTTACAAATTACTGTAATATGATCCTGATGTAACCCAAGGTTGCTGATTAAACCCTTTAGCCATATCCCCTCTTTATCAACTTCTGTCGATGCCATATACTCCGCCTCCGTAGTAGACAATGTCACCGTAGATTGTAGAGTAGCCTTACAACTGACCCACCAAGAGTGAATAAATAACCGGTCATAGATCTCCTCGTATCAACATCCCAAGAGTAGTCTGAATCACAATAATCCTCAACTGCACATTCTGTACCACCTCCATAAATGAGCCCAACATCTGATGTACCCCTAAGGTACCTGAAGATCCTCTTCACTGCTTGCCAATGTTCCTTACCAGGATTTCGCATGAATCTACTAACAATACTAACAACATGAGCAAGATCTAGCCTAGTGCAAACCATAGCATACATCAAACTATCAACCGCACTAGCATAGGGTACTGGAGCCATGTACTCTTTCTCCTCATCCGACTTAGGTGTAAAAGCAACAGACAGACGTGTATTCGCTGCACTTGAAAAATCTAAAGGCTTTGTTGTAGAAATGCCAAACCTCTATAAAAATTTCTTGATGTAACCATTCTAGGATAAGAACACTTTTTGTTGGCTTCTATCCATGTAGATCTCCATACCCAAAACTTTCTTTGTCGCACCCAAATCCTTCATCTCGAACTCTGCAGACAGTAAACCCTTCAACTTTTGAATATCTGACTTCTTTACAATCGCTATCAACATATCGTCAACATAAAGAACCAGATAGTTGATCAAACCATCCACTAACTTATTGTGATACACACACCAGTCATACGCGCTCCTCGTGTAGCCAATCTCTATCATATAGCTATCAAATTGCTTGTATCACTGCATAGGCGATTGCTTGAGCCTATACAAGGACATTTTCAACTTACACACATATTCTTCTTTTCTCGAAACCTAAAACCCATCTGATTGTGTCATATAAATCTCATTCTCCAACTCTCCGTGTAGAAAAGCTATTTTCACATCTAGTTGCTCGAGCTCCAAATCCTGATGTGTCACCATTGCTAATAGCACTCTGATAGAAGTGTGTCTAACCACTGGTGAGAAGATCTCATTGTAGTCAGAGCCCTCCTGCTGTGTGAAACCCCTTAGAACTACTCGAGCTTTATACTTGACCCCCTCTAACGGTGACATACCTTCCTTCTTCTTGAATATCCACTTGCAAGTCACAATATTTCTGCCCTCTGGCCTCTTGGTTAGCTCCCATGTCAAATTATTGTGAAGTGACTCCATCTCATCCCCCATAGTTGCATTCCACTGAGCGGACTCTGAACATGTAACGACTTCCTTGAAAGTGGTTGGCTCCGAAGCATCGGGCTCCAATTCCTTAGCAACCTGAAGTGCATAAGACAACGTGTCTTCAAAACTATACCTCACTTGATGCTTCCCAAAATAGCACGTCTATACCTCTCTTGAGCTAACCCACGTTCCTCAGAAAGTGGTGATGAGCTTTCTGGTGCTTCTGTTTCTGACGGTAGATCATGATGAACATCTGACTGTGAACTGCTCAACTCTGAAGTATCTTGTAGCTCCACCTGTTTATAAATACTACCAACACCTGATACAACCACAGATCTCATAATAGGGTTAAGCACAGAGTTTTCATCAAAAACAACATTCCTGCTTATTATTACCCTACCCTCTGATGGAGACCAAATTCGGTATCCCTTGACACCGTCTCCATAACCCATGAATACTCCTTTTATAGCCTGCGGCTCCAACTTCCCATCATCAACATGATAATAAGCAGCACAACCAAAAGCCCTTAAATTAGAGTAATCAACAGGTTTACCTGACCATACCCCATTGGGAACTTTGAGACTGATACCTGTATGTGGTTTGCAATTTATCAAGTAACATGATGTACTAATCGCTTATGCCCAGAAGCGCTTAGACAAATCTGCATTGGAGAGCATGCACCTTGCCCTAGCCAACAATGTTTGATTCATGCGCTCTGCTATTGTATGTACGCCAATCCAATTCGCGACCCTCTTAGGTGCATTTTAATGTGATAAAATTGCATTAAGGGGCGTTTTGGTAAATTCTCGGCCTATCCCGAGACTTCCGGAAATATTTCATAAGTTTCCCGCGAAGGAAGTACCTTTTGGTACTTTTCTCATACCAAAAGACCTTCTGGGAATAAAACCTTTTTTGGACCTTTTGGGTATTTTCCCTGAATGTTCCAGAAACTGGTTTTGGCGCCAAAAGTGGTTGTGACACCTTATGTCACGCGACAAGTCGAGGCCTGGAAAGTGGATGCAGAAGGTCGTACGACACAAGGTGACCACTAACTGCAGCCTATAAATAAGACCCTTCCCCTCTTAGAAATGGATCCCCAACTTGACATACTGTTACTCTGCAGAAATTGCAACGTAACACACACACTAGAAACATATACCCCTCTCTCTCTCCTCCCAATTTACCTCTAATCCCTTCCAATCCAACCCAATTCTCCCTATCAAACCTTAGATCCCTCTTCAACTGATCCTCCCAAGCTCTCCAAGACCAGAAGCTGTTGTAGAAAGATTCTGTATCTAACTTGATACAGAATTCGTGGAAGCAACAAGGGTAACATCCTTAATCCCCTTCTCTCTCTCTCTCTCTCTCTCTTATACCTTATTCCTCTATAATTCTATTGTTTTCCCTCCCTTGGATTCAGTAATCAGACTCTATTCGTCTAGATTACTGAATCCCAATCGCAATCTCTCTGTTTAACTTAGTTGTTTTTGGATAATTGATTGTTCATTGCTTGATCATTGTTGGATTTGGTGTTTTAGACCCCAAGGGGGTGTGGATCTATCCATATCCACACTCCCTGGGTTGAATTGTTGTTGTGTGTGTATTTCGGAGCTTATATAGTTGATCAATTAGATACGTGTTGGTTATTGGTCTTTGAGTTCAAATGCAGTAGGTATCTGCGGATGGACACGTGTGTCACGCGACACCTGTGGCCCAGTTGGATCCTGTGTCACGCGACACATCTGACCAAGCACATCCTGTGTCACATGACACTATGTGACCATTTGCAGATATCATTTCCCCTTGTAATCTGTAGTAATCTGTTGTATAAGGGATGTGGCCTCCCTGAATAATTGGCTCACAAGTTGTAAGTTTCCAAGTTCATATCAATAAAATGCATGTTTACTACGTTTGTTCATTATCAATGTTTGCACACACTTATGGTTTAATTGGATGTTTAATTAGAAAGACTCGTCTACGGACGAGACATGTTGGGTGAACTCTCGGTTCTTCCCAACACGTAATCTGACCCCCGAACCCATTTTCTCTTTTAAAAGGTTTTTCAAAGTGCACCTCTAAAGCATGGCGTGGCGACTCCTTTTTTTTCCTTTATCATTATTGGAAAACCAAAATTTCGCGGGCGAGCACACATTCAGTGGCGACTCCGCTGGGGAAAAAACTTTAGAAAACCTGTTTTTTTCAAAAGTTTAGAGGGTCAAGCTTTAATTCGATTAAACATCCAATATATCCATCTTTGTGTGCATTCTTGATAATCTTTTGTAGTTCATGCATTTTATTGAGTATGAGACTTGTGAGCCTTGTAGTTTTTGTGGCCATTCTGTTGTGCTTTGGTTATTTTGTTTGTCCCTTGCCATGGGGAGGCAGGGGCTGATCTGATTGTTTACAGGGGTCCTGGTTCAGTGACCACCCTGGTCGTGTGACACCTCTGTCCCCTGATATCCTGTGTCACGCGACAGGAGTGGCAACTGAACAGGTATTCAGAAGCTGGTTTGAGGGCAGTCCCTTGAATCGAATGTGGCTCAGTTGATTATTGTTCCCTTGTTCCCTGTGAGAGTGTGTGTGTTTTCTCTTTTTTTCTTTTCAAAAGTAAATAAAATAATAAAATTTTGTTTTTCATAAATAAAAGAATTAGTCAACGGCACACTACACCATATAGCTCTAGAACCCTCGGGTGCGATTGACGGCATCGCGAACGGCCATGAAATTCGCCTACGCTTGAGCGCCTGAAATCAAACCTACCCCCTAGTGCGTTATAGGTGGCACCACACTCAAACCTTACCCATGGTTGGTTTTTGATACAACATTTTTTTATCACACCAAAATGAATTGTTTTGAAACTTATCATAGGTCCTTATACCTTCCCCAAAACCTTGCATCTTGTGGGCAAGTTGCCAACGCAACATGATTTCACGTGGGGACATGTCACTCCCGTGGCGTGTTCTAAACGAGAGATCATGCCGCATTGTCAACGTGCACCGACGAGAGGTCATGCCGGATTTTTCTTCGAAATTCCTCAAGAATACCCGTTATGCTGCCCAAATTTCTCCAGAAATTTGGACAACCTCTTCGTCCCATGCGATGTTAGGTTCTGGTTAGGTGTCATTACCTATTATAGATTTCAATGCAAAGCATTTAGTGTGATTTGAATGTTGTGTCCCTAGGTTTTCCCAAGGTGTAGTTAGCGTAAATAAAGGCTTCTCCTTTCCCAACCGTATTTAGGACTTAAGACACTGATTTATACTTGAAGATAAATAAGATTGTTTGTGCGAGTATGTCCCTTGTTCCTTTCCCTCTCCCTTTCCTCAAAATCTCCCTTCACTACCTTATAAACCCGTATCTATCCCTACAGCTACAGCGAGTTGGACCCGCTCATCTGTCCCAGGAGCTCGTTTGGTTCGTGTTATTCAAGCAGTTTCAGGAGTTTCAGTCAGTGCAGAATCAGAAATAGCCGGGAATGGAGATGTGTTTGCCGCTCAGTCCGCTGGAGGTTCGGTGTCAATGGGTCAACCGAGTTTGAACGATATGTCTGCAGAAGAATTGAGGATAACCTTAGAAGCTGCTTTGGCCAGGGAACGTGAGGCCCGCCTTTTGGCTCAGAATGCCAAGGCCCGAGAGGAAGAAGCTCATAACCGCTTTGTTGAGGCCATGAGAGCCAAGGGAATCGCAATACTCCATAGAGAAGATGGTTCTTATGAGGAGATTACCGAAGATAACAATAACGGGATCGGGTCTGCTTCTCCTGCCCAGCCTGTTCAGCCCAGTTACAATGCTATGCCTCCTCCCATGAGCTATGCACCGCGCCCTGATCAAATGCCATCTCCGGGAATGATTGGAAATGCCCAAGGAATGTTTCCTCCCCCGTCCTCTCAAGTGTATAACCAAATTGCTCAGCAGGGTGTTAGCAAGAGTGGTGGACAACCATCAAACTTCTTCGATCTTACCTCCTCTCCAGCTCCCAACGCCCCAATGCCACAAGCTCAGTACGGGTCTCAGTTCCAAGCAAGCTACTCCCAGCCCCAGTTCAGCATGTACTCCGACAGTTATCAGTGTGGTCAGTCTAATCTGCAACAGAATGGTCAGTATCGTCTTTCAGGGAATCAGATTTGTCAAGACAGTATTCCGAGGTATCCGCAGTCTCAGCTCCAAGGCAACTTCCCTCAGCCCGTAGTGTGTTCTCCTCTTACCCAGCAACTGTATGGTTCCACCCCGTATTCAGCTCCTTGCATCAGTAACGGATTTTCTACTCTTGGTCAGTTTGGAGGTCAGTCCGTGCAGTTCGGTCCCCAGAACCCCAGTGTGCAGTTTAATGGTTATGACATGTACGGGAACAGGATTCCCAGCTCGGTCAGTTTGTTGGATAGCAATATCAGTATCCCCAGTACCTTCGGTCTCCCATCGACTGCTTTGCCCATTAGATCTACTCCTGAGTTCCCAGTGTCGACTTCAACAGTGGCTCCTGCTATTCCCCAGATTCCAGGTTTAACTCCGAAAGTGACGGCCTTATTGAAACAGATGCAACGGCAAATCGATAGACTGACTGTGGGTTCTAGTGGTCTAAAGGTGGTGGACCCGGCTCAAGTAACGCCCCTACCTCATAAGTTCAAGATGCCGAAGATGGACTTCGATGGTACGGCTTGCCCAAAGACTCATGTGGATACTTATGTTATGACAATGGGAGCGATGGGCTGCACGCCCGAGTTTATGGCATCCCATTTTCATCTGACTTTGAAAGGACCTGCACTCACTTGGTTTTTGGCTTTGAAACAAGAATGTCGCTCCACCTGGAGCCAGATCACAGAGACCTTCTTGGAGAAGTATAGAGGCAATCTAGAGTGGCGTACCACCCGAGATGACTTAGTGGGGACCATTAAAAGAAATGACGAGTCGAACACAGAATTCTATAAACGGTGGAATGCCAAGCTTAACGAGCTATCAAAGCCAATTCCCCTTCAGGACCAAAAAGATATTTTCTTGTCATGCGTGAAGCCAGTACTATGGGAAGCCATCGAAAAAGGTTGGTATTCAGATTTGCGTGAAATGGTTGGAATGGGAGCTAGAAGTGAGAACAGACTGTTTAACCAAACCCCAAATGCAAATGTCGGCGGTAGCAGCGGAAGTGGAGGATTCCGATACCGAGCACCTAATCCTATTTTACTTGATGGCATCAAAGGGAAGAGAAGTGGTCAAAGATAACGGTATCAACAACTGCAAAGAGGAGGTGGCAATGTACGGAGTGCGGTGAGGTTCCAACCCGGGCGCATGACGAGGTTTGATGACTTGGGCATGTCTACAGAAGAAGTTTTCAACGGCCTGCTTCGGACCGGCATGATTAAGCCGCTGGAAAATTACAGCCATGCCCGTCCTAATCCCAATCTTGATGCTAGTAAGTACTGCCGATTTCACCAATTCTCGGGGCACACCACAAACACTTGCGTAACCCTCAAGAAGATCATCGAAGGCCTCGTGGATGAAAAGAAGATTGAAAAATCTCCTCGCCCTAACGTCGTCAGCAACCCTCTACCAAGTAACAACGTGAATCTCATCGACTTTGGTCAGGATTACTTCGTCAATGTAATAGAGTTTGGAAAGTCTGTAGATGGAAATGATAGTGGTGATTGTAATGAGCTTATGATTGATGTAAACCATTGTTCCAATGAAATGAAAGACAACTTTTGCTACGTCTTGTATCTTGATGACTTGTGTGATTTGAATAATACTGTTGAGTATGATGATTATGAAGAGCATTTGATTGTTAACGCTATATCCTCTATGGCTCCTAGAGAATCCCCAATCTCTTTGGAGGAGCTCAGGATAGCAGCTAACTGGGAAGCGCCTTTATCCATAAATGAGATAAGACAGGCAGCGTGGCCATACAACACTCACCCTGTTCCGCTTACACTGGCAAAACTCAAGGAGGCTAGCAAGAATTTTGTGGTTGAGGATCATCAATAGGTTAATTTGTTGACTCGGTCAGGAAGAATGTTGGGAATAAATAGTACAGATCCATCCGGGAAAGGCAAAGGAGTTATGGTCTCGAATCCCCAGTCCTCTCAAAATCCCTACAGATCAACAGGAGATGAAGAAGTCCAGGAAGACCCGATTTTGACGCAGTTAAAGAGAACCCAAGCTGATATCTCTTTATGGTCTCTGCTCACATCCTCCTACCCCCACAAGATAAAATTAGAAGAGGCTCTGTCCAAAACCAAGGTGTCTTTCAATGCCACTCCAGACGAGGCCTGCTAGCTAATCGGGATAGCTCAGTATGGGAATATTATTACTTTTATAGACCTGGATTTGCCGGTTTATGGTGCAAAACATAATGAGTCCCTACACATCACGGTGCCACTGGAGGGGCACCGGATTCCCCATGTATTGGTAGACAATGGGTCAGCTATGAATGTGCTCCCTGCCAAAATGATGAGTATGCTAGACATTGACGCGCAGAGCCTTAAACCATCCAACCAAACCATAAAGGCCTACGATTCGACATCCAGGGCAGTGTTGGGGATAGTCTCTCTGAATCTGTTATTTGGGAGTAAGGAGATGATGGTAGAGTTCCAAGTTATCGATATTCCTGTCACGTTCTCAGCACTATTGGGCAGACCGTGGATTCATGAAATTGGAGCGGTAGCCTCCACCCTCCACCAGTGTTTGAAGTTTGTGCAAGATAGAGTATTGAAAACCATTTATGGTGATAGCGTCACTATTGGGGAAACCAGCACCAATACCATGCCGGTGATGGAAATAAAGCTCGACCAGGAGAACCTGATGCTCAGTAGATTCACGATTGAGAAACCTAAAGGGCAGGTCTGCACTATAGATTTAACAACATCCTTGGACAAGATTCCCCCTGTGTTGAAAATGATGAGAGACATGAGTTACATCCCGGCCTGGGGCTAGGAAAGCGTCAACAGGGACCATGTAAGCTTGTGATGCCAGAACCCATGAGAAACAGGCGAGGCCTAGGGTATGTCGTGACAGGAGAAGACAAAGCGTACGATAAGACTGAAGCATTTAAAGAAAGGATGACCTCAGCTGCTGGTAAGAGATACAAGAGGCCTGACATGCGCACGTACAGCTGGTCTTTGAACAGACACTTTGTCAAGGAGGATGGGGAAATGTTTGTTTGCCCTGAGCCGAAGCTGAGCCAAGTGGAAGAAAGGATGAGAACAATTCGAAGGTTTGCCAACAGTCAAAACCTGGTAAAGGAAATGCTCGTCAGTATGCCCAGAAGGCCAGGTGTCACCACCACATACAAGAATATCTACCATTTCTGGGGACCTGATTATGTGAACCAGTTTGAGAAGCTTGCTCTAGACGAACCCACAATATACAAGATCCGCGGTGCTGACCCCATAGACTTTGATGGCGATTTGGCAGATCTATTCAAGGATCAGGGGCTGTCAGAACCTGAAGATGATATGCATTCGGCAGAAGTATCTACAGAAGGGGTGGTTGTTGCTAGTGATCCCAGTGATTTGATTGACTTTTCCTCTGATAACAAGATAGTGGCTGTGTTGGAGTTTGAAAAGGGGCCAGTAGCAGATCTGAATAGTTTGGAGACCGTTGTAGAGAGGCCGTTGCAGAACTGGACTTCATTCCGAGGACCGGTCGCTGACAGGGAGACTATGATCAAAAAGCTAGGGCTCAAGCCTCGTCCCAGTCCCTCTGAGTCTAAATTTGTTCCCCGTGTCTTATGTCATTCCCATGAATCCCTTGTTATTGAGTTCGAGTCATCCGATCGGTCTGACGTCCTCATGACGGAAGACCGTTGTCGTGTTGTAGACACTATTTTTCCCTTTTCTTTGAATAAAATGGTCGATCTTTCTGAGTACCCCGTGATTGCAAATCTAACAATTGAACACTTAACCAAGAATAATCATCAAGATTTAAAAATAATTAAGTCAGATTCAATTGAAGATAATGCTGACTTAATAGATGAGCAAATTTTAGAAAATAATTCAAAGCAGTTTTGTGAGCAAAAGGAAAGCCGGGCCCAAGCTGCCGATGAGGTATTGACAACGGTGAACTTGGGAACAGCTGAAGAACCCAAAGAAACGCAAATTGGTAGCTTATTCTCCGGAGATGAGCGGGTTGCCCTGATCGAGTTGCTTAAAGAGTTTGTGGACGTCTTTGCTTTGTCCTACAAAGACATGCCTGGGCTGGATACATCTATCGTAGAGCATCGGATACCCCTGGATCCAGAGATTAAGCCGATAAAGCAGAAACTGAGGCGGATCAAGCCCAAGTGGTCCTTACAGGTCAAAGAAGAAATTGAGAAACTCCTACTGGTGGGCTTTATCAAGGTGATCGAATATCCGACTTGGCTGGCAAATATCATAACAGTCATAAAAGCAAATGGGAAAGTACGAGTTTGCGTAGACTTTCAGGGAGCATTCCAATGCCATTCCCCTTCTTGTTGGCTGCCCCATCGAAGAAGAGTTGCCAGCGGTTTGTGCTGTCAAGTGAAAAGATTCCGTCGTCCGGAAATTGCGGATCAGGACCCTTAGGTTCATTGCTTGGGAAGTCGGCCAGCTGATCTGCCATTACTCTACCCTTTGTTGATTTTCTGACCATGTACATGATGTCGAACTCGGCGGGAAGAATGACCACTTGGCTAGCCGCATTGACGGGGATGGCTTGTCAAAGAGATATCGGACGGGAGTCCACTTTGGAGACCGGGAGCACCGAATGCGGCTTGCATGTAGTGTTTCGGTTTCCCGACTACCCATACCAAGGCGGTACAAGTTTTCTCACGATCTTGAGTAGCCGAGTTCACTTCCTTGAAGCTTCCGTCTTACGAAGTAGATCGCATGCTCAACCTTGGAATCTTTATGCTCTTGTGCCGGCATTGCTCCGATTGACGTGTACATTGCGTCGGATACGGGAGTAGTGGCTTGTCTTCATGTGGCGGGCACGAGGTGGGGGATTGACCAAGTAGGTCTTGATCTTCTCAAAAGTTGTTTGGCACTCGGAGTCCCGTTTGATGTCGGCATTCTTTTTCATCGGTTTGAACATGGGCTCGCGAGAGGATGTCAAGCTGGTTGATGAAGCGGCCCGATGTCTTGAAGTCTTCCCATGAAGCTCTTTACTTACGTCGGGGTTTGAGGCGACTTCATGTCGATGATGGCCTTGATCTTCTTGGGATCGGCTTCAATACCTCTTTACGTAACCATGTACCCCATTACCTTGCCGCGCTTGACGCCGAAGGTGCACTTTGCCGGAGTTTAGCCTCATAGAGTGTTTTACGAGTCTATTGAAGAACTTCCTCGGATCTGTCATGTGCTTTGCATGTATGATCCCTCGGAGTGGATGATCATGTCGTCGACATATACTTCGATTTCCTTGTGAATCATGTCATGGAAGAGAGGCATTGCGGCCCGTAGTAAGTAGCCCCGGCGTTCTTCGAGCCGAACGGCATGACCGTGTAACAGTATGTCCCCCACGGAGTGGTGAAGGCGATCTTGGCTTGATCCTCCTTGAACATCTTGATACGGTTGTATCCGGCGAACCCGTCCATGAAGGACTTTACTTCGAAATTTGTCGTGGTGTCGACTAGCATGTCGATGTTAGGCGGTGGGAAATCATCTTTAGGGCTGGCCTTGTTGAGATCCGGAAATCCACACAAAGGCATCGACCTTTCCGTTAGCCTTGGTGACCGTCACGATGTTGGAGAGCCAAGTCGGAGTACTCAATCACTCACGATGAAACCAACTCGGAGCATTTTCTCAATTTCTTCTTTAACTTGCAAGGACCACTCTGGCTTGATCTTGCGCGGCTTACATTTGACATGCTTGGATTCGGGATCCGGGAATTACGTGCTCCACGATTGAGGATCTAGTCTGGCATGTCCTGGTATGACCGAGCGAACACGTCAACATACTCCGGAGGAGGATTATCGGGGCTTCCTTTTACGCATCGGCGAAGAAACCGCCCACTTGTGTCTCTTTAGGCTCTTGCATCGGACCCCGGGTTCACTTTGGTCATAACCTCTTCGGCGGCTTGGGCCCGGTTGTCCTCTTGGTCAACTACACGCTCGAGAACTTCTTTAATGTATTGTTCGTTTAATGTGTCCGCTTCTTTATCAATTGAATTATTAACGTCTTTTAAGTTGTTTGTTAACTTATCGGTTGTTAAAGTGGCAATGAGAGGATACTCAGAAAGGTCGGACTTTTTCATTAAACAAGAACGGGAATACATGATTGGCTACATTATCATGGTCCTCCGGCGTAAGGCCGTTGGACGACTCGGAAGGACCCGGACTCGACAAGGACTCGGCTCGGAGGGTTTGAGATCGGGTTTAGGGAGATGTGGGTGTTGGCCCAACTTGTCTTCCAGTGCACTTGGCTGCCCTTGGTCAGGTAAAGTTACCCAATTCTTCGGTGGCATTCTTGGATGCTTGATGAGGGTGCGGGGATCGAGAGGCTTGGCTTCGCTATCCCAATCATGGCAATCATCTTTGTTGTCGGAGCCCAGTCGATCAAGTTTGGCAACTCCATGACTTCTTCAAACAGACTACTGTAGAAATTTGGTCCACCGAGAGCATCTTCTATGAATTACGGTTCCTTACGCTTTGGACTTCTTGTCTCGAATGTGGCCTCGGCGGCTGATCCGAACAATCTGTTTCCCATGGAGAGTACCTTGAGTTGCTCCTCCAAGTGCAGGATTCCCTTGAGTGTGTACTCGTCTTTGGGCCCGTGGTAGCGGTTGGTCAGGTAGAGCTGTGATGTCGAGGAACGCTCCCTTATCGGATTAGCTTTGAGTCCTCAAACGCTTGAGGTCCCGTGCTAGGCTGTTCCATTCTTCCTGTAGTCTCCGTCTTGACTATCCACTGCTTCTTTCTCATCTTCATCGGTTCTCTTGTCGGTCCCCTCGGTTCTGCTGTCGGTTCATTGTCGGTCCCTCGGTCTGGCCGATGGTTCCCTTGGTGAAGTAATGAGCGAGGTCAAAGCTGTAAGGTCGGAGGTGGGTGTGCCATCGGAGGTTCCCCTTTTGCGGGGGCTGCTTTGCCTTGGTGCGGGCGAGCCTTTTGTCTTCCTTGATGTCGGCGGTGTTGGCACGTAGCCAAGCCCCTGGACCGTGGTGTGGTCCTTGACTTCAATGACTTGGTGTTGGCCTTGTAGCCTTTTGTCGAGCCCCAGTCCCGGGATGAAGTTCATGAGTTTCATCATCTTCATGGCGGGAGGAATCTGATCGTAAGGCAGTGGAAGGTCCACGTTGCATATTTGGATCTTGGAGGTCTCCAGAGTGAATCCGATTAATGGCATGTCATCATTATGCTTGATTTCTAATCTTGGAATGTCGTTGGTCTTTGGTCCCCTCGGTGGTAGACGCTGTCGGCTGTAGGCGTAGTTAGCTCGTTGCCTTGCATGAACTTGAGGCACTGATGAAGGGTGGATGCCACGCCATTGATTTGATGCAGCCAGGGACGCCCCAAGATGGCTGTGAAAGTGATTGGAATGTCCAACACTTGGAATTCGGTGGGGATCATCCGCTTGCCGAACCAGATGTTAAGAGTAGCAACTCCAAGAACTATACGGGAAGTATAGTCATAGGCCTTGACGGTGTGGGTGAAGGCTTTAGATCTGTGGGCTTGATGTCAAGCGGGTCCATCATCTTGGCGGGCAAGACATTCATTCCGAAACCTCCGTCTACCAACACGCGGGGAAGGCGACGCTCGTCCAGCTGGACTGTGATGTAGAGCGGTTCATTGTGATCAGCCACAAATTTTGGAAGGTCCAAATCTGTGAAGGTGATAATGTTGTCATAGTGGATGTTGCCGATCATTTGAATGACTTCGCCTGGGGTTGCGTCCACGGGGACCATGGTATGGGCCAGGCTTTCCTCTAGCTTGAGCTTGTGAGGATATGAAGAGGTGAGCAGAGACCAAAGGGAAATGTTCGCCTGAGTCTGCTTGAGCTGAGTGAGGATCGGGTCCTCTTTCATGGAACTTGCATCTTCGGGTGCCGGGTTGCAATTCGCTCCGTCGGCTTTTTGGTGGCCTTAGGTGGTAATGCATGGATTTGACCCGATCGGGTTAGAACGCCGACATCGAGCTTGGTCCCTTACGAATAGGCCGCTGCTGAGTTGAGCCATAGTTAGAGGAGGATTTCTCGTAGCATAGGGCCATATGTCTTCCCTCAACTCATTGATTGTGGATGAATTCCGGGAGCTTCGGCGGCTTGGACGGATTACGTCCCGGGATGCGGCTTGGATGCCTCTGCGGGGAGGTAGCCTACGGTTTGGCCTTGATTGTTCGAACGTCGGTGCACAACGGTGGTTGCACAACCGAAGCGTGCGTTGCGACCCTCCGGGGAGGTTGGAGAGTTCTCGGCTCGGGCGAACGGTCTCCTTGATCTCTTCACGGTATATCGCGTTCCTTTCCTTCTTCTTGAACATACTCGGGGCATTACAGTTGGATGCAGCGATACTCGTGGTTTGCTAGTTTTCCTCCGCTCAGGCCCCGAGATCAACCTTCTTGCGGCGGAGCTGCGTCGAAGTTAGCGCCGAGTTTCTTCCCATGTGAGAATAGCCGGTGCTTCTTTGAGCTGCGTGCGGCAGTCTAGGTAAACTTCCATCGAGGAGAGCTTTCTCCTCTGTTTTATACGAGCGGCGGGTATGTCGGAAGGTGAGTACACGGCTTCCCGAACATGCTCGCCCATGTGACGTTCTTTGCCCCGGTTGATCGTTTCTATAAACGAATGCCGTAGATCGTGGAATTTCCCCGAGTAGTTGCTCGAGGCGAATTTCCATCCTTCTCTTGTTTTTAAATAGACCTTCCTCCCCGAGTTGGCCTTTCAATTTGAGTGCGGAAATGATCCGTTCCCATCCTCCCGTGACCCTTGGGAGTCCGGTTTTGTTGACTTCATGCCCGGCTTGGAAGAGAATGGTTTCATCGTCTTCGTCGTCGCTTTCCTGAGAGAACTTGCTTTCCCGGGAAGGTAAGCGGCGGGATTTGTTCGCTGTGTCGTTCCATCTACTAGGTCATCGGGACCGTTGACCACCCTTGCCGGCAGAGGGGTTGGATGAGAACAGACGGTAGTCGTGGAAGTTGCCATGAGCAAAACTCTTAAGGTCGAACTGGTCTAGAGTGGCCTCTAGCTTTACGTCCGTCGCTCGTGACACTTTAAGGGCTTGGTCCCTGTAGGTCTTTCGAGCTTGGTCTTCGTCCCAAAGATGACTTTCTTGAGCGGCTAGTTCCATGAGGGCTTTCCTTGCGAGAGCTAAGCAGTCTCCGTAGGTGCGCATCATCGACTAGTGTCCGTAACCGTGATTACATTCAAATCGCCGAATGGCGGAAACACTTGGATTACGTTGACGAAGGAAGTCGGGCCGGGACATTCCATGCGGCCTTCCTTGATCTCGATTACCAAGAAGTTTGCCCATATACGCTTGATTGACCCAACGGGGGGTGTTGAATTTCGCAATGTTGATGGTCTCGTGATCTCGCTCGATCGCCGAGTCTATCGAGCTAGCGATCGGCGCGGGATGTTCGAATCCAGGGGCCGTGACGCTGGGAACGAGAATCGGCGGAGCATGTTGATGCTTTGAGGTGGTCATTTCCTATGTCGGAAGGCGGCTACGCCTTGCGGGGAAGACTTTCACGAGATGTTTTCGGGGTGGCTGCCGAAGCGTTCTCGAGGTTGATCGACTCGTAGCGGGGTGAGGAGCTTGGTCTCCTTGGCTGTTGCCCTTGGCCTTGGCGGCGCTTGAGGGTATAAGCTTGGCGACGGCACGGGCCGGTTGCCACCGGGGCTGGTACTCGAAGTAGTGATGAGCTCGAGCTCGCTTGGCCAAAGCCTCGTTTACCGTGAGCGAGCGGTCGTCGAGGGTGACCTTGGCGTTGCAGAATCTGACGATGAGGATCGGATCCTTGGCTTCATCAGGGTATCTGGAATAGATGATGTTGACGAAGTCGTCGTCAACCACTTGATCAGAGGGATTCTTCGTCGTGTCAACCAATTGCTTCCAACTGTCGGATAGCTGCTTGTACTGGACGTTGAGCTTGACAATTTCCATGGTATTGGAACCTTGGTCGTAGGTGACCTGATCGGAAGGAGTTCCGTCCTCAACCGAGCATGTGAATGCGGAGTCCGCCCGCGGGTGCTGTCGCGTCCTCGACTCCAGGAGAGTCCCGATTCATCATCATCCGACGGTTCAATCCATACGTAGGGACGTATTGCGTCGGGTGCGTTCTTTGGAGCGGCTAGGAAAACATCATGCCCTTCATTGGAGAAGTGGGGTGCAGCGGGTAGTTCCTCGTGGAGGACATCCCATACGACTTCCATGCATTCAAAACGAGAATGACGGTGCTTATTGACCTTTATCACAAAGATCTCTTCGCCTGGCGGGGCCAGAGTTGGTTTGAAGAATGCCGACGAATCTCCGATTGAGACTCGGGGTTTATGTGCCCGCATCATGGCGATATTCGGCGTTTCCTTCCAATCCGCCTCCAAATGTTGGAAACGACAGTTGAACTTGATGTAACGGATCGTCTGTGGTCCGCCCGCTCGAGTACGTTTACATAGTTAGCATCTCCGACTACGAGGGATTCGATGAGATTTGCCCCGATAGTCCCTTGGTTGATTCGAAGGAGGTAACCCCGGTGCTCGAGTGCGGACACGCTTGGCTACTGCCTCGGCTTCGTTTCTTATGAGGAAACTATCCCCTCGGATGACTTCGAGATCTCCCTGCCGGTTAATGAACTTAACATACTGATGGAGAGTGGAAGCTTTGGCTTTCATGTGGTGTAGCCAAGGGCGTCCCAAAAGAGCTGTGAACTCGGATGGAATGTCCATCACGTGGAATTTTGCTGGCACCATTTGGGTTTCGAACCGAGTTCCGCAGTCACCGTCCACGGGATGGGACGAGACGAGCCGTCGTAGGCCTTGATAGTCCGAGCCGACGAGTCGCGTGGCTTTCATTGATACGAAGGGCTCGCATCATGCCGAGAGGGAGAACATTAACTACGACGTTATCTACCAATACTCCGGGGAGTGCTATGGTGTTGAGTTTGAGAGTGATGTACAGAGCTTCGTTGTGCCCCGAGGCATCTCTCGGTAGGTCTTCGTCACAGAACGTGATCATATTGCCATACAAACGGGAGTCGTAGATCTCGTCTCTATCCGTAGAAGGGGAGTCATCCAACCATCCGTTTCCTGTCTTCCTCTTGCGAGGTAAAGCCTTTCTTTGGAACCTCGGGATTGTGTTGAGGTTGTTTGTGGCGGTTGCCGCCCTTGGTTAGACATTGATCGAGTGCGATTGCCAAGCCGACCTTGATCTTCCTTTACCGGTCCGAGCTCGGAAAGCCGGGACAAATTGAATCTTGGCCGATCCCGCGGGGTTAGAAGCTTACGATAGACGATAAGATTACCAAGATACTGAAGTATTCAGGTGTCCCAAGGTCTGAATTACGGTTTCGGCGGGACTTTTCGGCTTTCCCACCCCTGTTTGCTCTAAAGAGCTGCATGGACGGGAGGCAAGGAGGACCTGGCCGGAGTACGACGTAGTAGTCGAACCTCCCTAAGGTTCTCCGAGTGTACCTACAATGGTGTCCCCAGCCTTCGTATCTTTCTCTCGATTCTTTGTTGAGAGGATTTCTTCTTTTGTTTTCTCGGAGGATCGCTCCGGACGGTTTCTCGGGACTCGTACTCCGGGCGGCGGAGCGATCCACAAACATCGTAGCCGATGTGGACATTAGAGGAGGATCCCACTGAAAGAGGAGGAGAAACTGGTTCCGTGGCACTCTTCTTGGGCACCCACTCAATGGAATTCACGCCGTTATTGTTCGAAAAGGATTCCCGATCGTATTGGGCCCACGGGCGCTACAACTTGCCTTCTTCTATCAAGTTCGGATTTCGTATCGTAACCCCAAACAGCTGTCGATGGTATGGCCGTAATCTTTTGCGATGGAAGGCGCAGTATTTGCTCTTGTCCGCATTGGCTACGGGATTCTTGGGTTTGTAATTGGCAACGGGCTTAAGGAGACCCTCCTTGATTAACCCTTCCAGCATCTTGCTCAGTGGCATGTCCAACTTGTCGAAGTGTACAGCAGTCGCTTCGAGTAGAATTGTTGCTTTGTGGACTCGGGGTTTACGTTACCCGACCGTTGTCCCCGATGGACGTAGTTGACAGACGTATCTTTCCCTTTGCCGGGGGCCGGTGCGGGATTGAATGCAACCGCCGAGCGGTATTTGTATGGGCGTGCGAGCCAACTTTTCCTTGAGATCCTTCTCGAACTGTGAGCCAGCATTGACCATGGCCCGGAGATCTGGGAAGAAATTGTGACTGATGAGAGTTCTGATGGACGGTCTTAAGCAGGACTTGAAGATCCGCATCTGTTCGTCTTTGGAGAGTGGCTCCATGATCTCGGAGAGTTTCCAGCTCCATCTTTTGTAGAATTCCCCAACACTTTCATCCACTTTCTGTTTGGTGGTGATTAAGTCCTCGCGACTCGTTTCCCACTCTAAGTTGGATCTGTACCGTTCCAGGAAGATGTTACTAATCTGTTCCCAGGTGTGGCGATCCGCAGGCTTGACCCTCAGAAACCATCGTAACGCTGAACTTTTGAGCGTATGCTAGAAGTGGTCGGCCATTTGTTGGAGGGTTGCTCATTTTGCTCTCATGCCGAGAACGTAGGTGTCGACGTGCGTTTGAGGACATTCGGTTCCGTCGAATCGGTCCATCTCTGGCATTCTGAACTTGGCAGGGAGAGGCGTGACCATTCCCGGATCTGTGGATTTGAGCGTTTCCTGCTTTGAGCTGCTCATGGTGGCTTTCAGGTCTTTCATCTGCTCGACCATCCAGGCTAAGGTTGGGTCCAGTGGTGGACTGTGAGGCTCGGCGCCGGGTGCTACCACGTGAGCGGTAGTGATTGGAGGTGGAAGGCTTGGTATATGTGGATATATGGGAGCCTTCTCTGAACTGTATCGGGGTTTGTCCCCGGTGTTTAGGGATTCGTGTATAGGCAACGGGACGAACCCGGGAGGGTATTGAGGAATATTGGCATCCTGAGATGGTCCAGCGGTGCGCTGGTGGTATTGAGTGATAGGAGTAGCACTGGGCTGGCCAAAAATGACAGGGTTGCCCTGAGAGGTGGCAACATGGAGCCTAGGTCGGCTGTTTCCTTGGTTGGAAGGCATCCCGTAAGTTGGCGGGGGAGGAACCTGATTGAAGGTTTGGTGAACTGGTTTCGGGGAATCGTCATCCTCGACCAGGACAAAAGTACCGTCTGACTGGGGGATAGCTGCTATACCACGCTCATTCAGAAGCTGTACCACGAAATTCTGCTGATCTTCTTTCTGCCTCTTGTGAACCTCACAAGCCCGGATGGCTTCTTCCAATGTCATATCTGTTACCGGTGGCGGGGGTCCGTCCCCGTCACGATTTCTCGGTGAGCTAGACATGTCGGAAATTCTGGCTGAGGGAACTGAGGGAACCGAAGAACTGTCTGACGCTGCCGTTACTGTGATCCTGGCAAGGCGCTGACCCGGAAATCTGAACCACTTTCTGCTCGCTGCAGGGAACGAAAGGAAGGGTTTAGGCTTCGGAAAAGGGGATTTGGCTCAAGGTTTTCGGGCTTGTGCAATGTGCGCTACCGATTAATGTTTACTTAAAGCGCGTTTTCTCAGAGTCCTAATTGGTTGGAAAAGAGCGGGTCTTCTTTTTCGCAACTAATCCTAGAGCTCTAATCAGTGGATCTCGTCACTACGCTTATAAGCCCCTCGTTTCCATTGTAGATCATCTTTCTCAGGACGGACTATCCCGAGCGAGGTCTGATAAGGCAAGCGAGTTCCACCGACAAAGGAAAAAGTGAACTTAAGGTTAGCTGATCACGCAAACTTTCAACGTGTGTGACGTACGGGCCACAGTCGAAGTCAACGTCCTTAAGTTAAGGCGGGGATCGTGCCAAAATTTGGGCATGACCTCTCCTGACTCGCTTGTGCGAGAGACCTTAGCTTTTAGCGTTGGCCAAGTTGTGGCTGGCACGATACATACGGCGAGGTTTGGTGACACGGCGTCACATTGAACCTTCGGGTATATTTTTCGGCAGAGCTCCGCGTCAAAGTCAAGGCTGAAAAACTCAAGACTTCGGGTTGGGAACGACCGTCGGTCTCAAACTCTCGAACTTGAATCGGAGCGGGGTCCGGCGTAAAAAACATACACTTAGGCTTTATGACACGAGCTAAGCCAAAAACCAACCGGGGTCTTGGACAAAGTGTGACACAAAGAGTGCATGGCTTACACGGGCTAGGATGGGATGTTTGGGACGACCCCGTGCGCCCCCGAAAGGTGTCCTCGGACCAATCGGAGTGCAACCGATAAGGCCATCCCGGGTTAGGGGTTGTAGTGTGCAGTGTACCGAGGCAGCAAGTGCACGTGAAGTGCGGTGTTCCGAGGCAGCAAGTGCGCGTAGTGTGCGGTCACTAAAATTCCTTTTCTGAGTAAAACAGAGATTTTTTTCAGAATGTGTCTTAAAGAATTTATGATGCACAGTTCAAAAGACAGCATGAAAATCAAACATGAATGGGGATGCACAAACATGGTATGATTTTGAAAAGTTGACAATGTAATGCCTTTGAAACAAAAACCGTTCGAGGTTTAAAGGAACTCACACACACGAAAACGAGGAAGGGTAAACGAAAGTTTGACCCACGGAAGGCTTTTTAGAAAACAACGGTAGTTTTGTAAAAAGTATCTCTTCCCAGTAGTCGCCAACTGAAATTACCCGGGATTTCGCGCGGGGGGCGCGAAACGCGGTTGTCTTTCGCGGGGGGTTGGTGTCTGAGACCTCGCTTCATGGGAAGGAAAAAAATGAGGAGTCGCCACGCGGTTTTTGTATTTTGAGCCCAAACGTTGAGAAACGGCTATTGAAAATGGTGTCGTTTTTATTGGTAGCAAAAACATAGGAAAAGGCTTTGAAAACGGGGATCATTTTTATTGGCAGCAAAAATGAGTAAAAAGCTTTTAGTACCAGAGATTGTTAGGTTCGGAGGTCAAGTTACGTTTCGGGTAGAGTATTACGAGATCGCCCGAAACGCCTCGCATGACGAGTCTTTCTACCTTTCTCAAAATCGTGTGTGTGTGTGTGTGTGTGTGTCTTTTGAAATGGGGGCTTGAATGACAAGCTTAATCTTGGTTTGAATGTCAAACGTTGATTAGGTGACTTCGTTTGAAAGAACGAGCGTTTGAATGACAAACGTCGGTTTTGAGTTTGAAATGAGCGTTTGCGTGGCAAACGTCGATTTTGAGTTTGAAATGAGCGTTTGCATGACAAACGTCGATTTTGAGTTTGAAATGAGCGTTTGCGTGGCAAACGTCGATTTTGAGCTTAAAAAGGAGTTCGAAGGTCGAACTCCGGTTTTTTGAACCGGGAATGTCATTGTTAACGATTTTTACGGGAAAAATGCGTATTAAATGATTTTGAGTGTCAAATGGCGGCTTTTAGTTTGAAGATGAGCGTTCGGAGGCCAAACGTCATTTCGCGCGTTTTGAAAGAGAGTTCGACGGACGAACTCCGGTTTTGAACCGGGCATTACATTGTTAACGATTTTTACGAGAAAAATGCGTATTAAATGATATTCGATCAACGAATCGGGTTGCGACTCGGACTTTGAAAAGTAAATACTATCACGATCCAAACGGGTCGGACTTTGTAAATGACAGTATTTAAAGTGCGGTATCAACGGAATCAAACGATCCGAATTCGTAAATGACGATCAACGAGGCCAATCGGCTCGGATTTGTAAATGACGATCAACGAGGCCAAATGGCTCGGATTTGTAAATGACAGAAATTAAATGACGATCAACGGATCGATCGATCCAGAATTGGTAAATGACGATAAAAGTAAACGGAACGGGGTCGGAACGCCGTTTTAACCCGTGATTACTTCTCTTACTGAAAGAGAAGAGGATCGAGGGGCTAAAACGTAACGGACCCCGATAGACAGAGGCGTCTACATTTCGATAACGATGTTCGAAACGGTTGTAGCGACTGGCGCGTAAACCGAGACGGAACGAGAGATTTAGAGAGAGGGAGTTATACCTATGGCTAGGGTCGACTCCTTTGGCTCAGGAGGTGTGTACGGGACACGGGAAGTAGTTCGAAAGGTTGTTTCGAAGTAGTAAGGTGCGTATTTGATCGAAATACGAAGGTTTCACGCGAATCGAGGCAAAACGGGAGCTCGGGAGGGGTGAAACTGGTAAGGGCCGAGGGGGTGGTGATTTTTTTGGGTAAAAATCTTCTTTTTTTGGCTTTGACAGCCATTTCTATTTATAGGTGAAAAATGCAGTAGGAGTCCGGACGGACTTTGCCTGAATCCAGGGGGTTTTGTGGTATTTTGAGAATTTGAAGGACTTGCTGGCAATTTCAGAAAATGTGCACAGGGAGTCCTAGGACTTGGCTTGCAAATCAGGGGTATTTTGGTCTTTTGGCCTTGATTTGTGATTGAAGGGTGACTAGAGGGAGGTGGCATGGCTGCCACGTGCCCTCTGAGTCACCAGCCTTATGGGAATTCGTTCCCCGGTCCCGGTTTTGTCCATTTTTAAAATAACAGTCCGGAAAATGTCCGAAATGCCCCCGGAAAGTGCCGGAAAATGCGTTTTTCCGGGAAAGACGTACTTTTACGTGTGATGACACGTGTTAAGTACGGTTCGACGTCGAGATGCACGGGGCAGTCCCGGGACGTCTCGTTGGCACAGCAACGGGGAGTTTAACGAGTTCCGGTTAACCTGGAGCGGGCCAGTTAACGGATTTCGGTTAACTTTCTGACGGATTTGGACGATCCGGATTTGGGTACTTACACTCTCCCTCAAAGCCCGGACAATTTGCTGAGGATACCCATACTGCCTGCTCACCAGTGATGGGACGCAAAATGAAGATACATCCAGGCCTGGCAGCCTGACTACCACTGATCCATCCTGAATGTCTTTTATGGCCTGTAACTTCCAATCGGGAATCCAAAAACTCAGATCAGTAGTCCTGTACCGTGACAATCTAACCTGCCAGCTGTCAGCGGCCACATCCCTCAGCAGCCTGCGTGGCCGAGTCACCCAAGGCATCGCCGTCCGACCCTCTGGTAATGGCCCAATCAAGCGCAACCTCTCAAAGAACCACAAGGACAACAAACTGGGGCTGCCTGCTCCCATGAAATCCGATCCTCCTGCTAGCCTGTCAATGTCGTGGTAGGTCTCAGCCAGCAACAGTGGTACAATGTCCATCTCCCCTTAGCCGGACCGGATTTGACGAAGGTCCACACCCCAGTCACCCCTTAGTTGCCTGACAATCTTAGCAACGCACCCGAACAGACTCCGGCATATCCACAGAAATAGTAATCCAACAAGGTAAACAGCATGAATATATCCAAAGAGGTAGAAAGGTCAAACAGCTCAGGACTGGACAAGCGCAACCTAGCCATCCGAGTCAAGTCTATGGACCTATCACCCAGAATCATAGATGGCACCTGATCCGCTGGCAGACACAGGAAGCCCGATAACTGCTCCACAACCAACCGTCCGTCCCATGGGAATGCTACAGTCGCCGACTCACCCAGGCCTGCCAATGCCCTGAAGTCCTCCATGGTTGGTGCAAATCATTATATGACAGAGTAAAGACGTGCCGCTTTGAGTCCCAAAAGCAGGATGCAGCCCGGAGCAAATCCCAGTCGATCCTCCAGTTTTTCAAGGGCCAAATGCATAGCATGTTGTGCCGCTTGTCAATAACTTGCTTATGATGCCTCAGATGAAATCCCCAAATTTCGACAAATTCCTGATGAAATTGATGTTCTCGGGAAGCTACTTCTTCGCTATAATGCTCCATGGCAGTTGAAAGTATCAGGCTTGGCCAAAGAATTCGCTTGTCTGTCAAGCTGGGGCTGCTGGTTTCCTTCTACTGAAAGGGCAGTGTTTACAATGAAGCCTGAGCTGATTTTTTAAAAGGGACATGTTACGAGCTTCGTCTGGTCGTGCGACATAACCTGCCAAGCAGACATGGAATGTCGGGTGACACATTTGGTTGATATCAGACAATATGGAAAGGCCTGCAATGTCTACCCTAGAGCACTTTTCGACTCACCGTCGCTGCAATATACCTCCCATCCTCGCATACATTCCTATGAAAATGCACAGGAGAGGGCCCCCCTACTATATGTACCACTATACACACTTACCCGAGACAGTTCCAATATCTCATGTACAAGCCCGACAAAGCCGACCTTTTAATAAAATGATCGCATTTCTTTCCCAGAACAGACAGACTCGTACAAACAAGCTAACATAGTTTAATCTTTGCTAACGAGATAGCATAGTTAGATGTAGCGCTCGGAGTGTTGTTTTCCCCCGCAGGTACAATGATCAACTGAGCCCCATCAACCCTTGAAGACTGGCCCTCAGTCAAAATCGAGACAAAGAATCCGTGCCTAATTCAGTCTCCCCAGCAGTGCGCACCAAGATCAATGGCCTCGCCGCCAAAGCACCGACAAGAACCTGCTCCCTAGCAAGCAAAGTTCCCATTCTACCAGATCAGTGGCCGCCAAAGCACCGACAAGAACCTGATCCCTAGCAAGCAAAGTTCCCGTCCTACCAGATTAGTGGCCCCAAAGTACAAACAAAAGCCCGCTCCCTAGCAAGCAAAGTCCCCGGCTTATCAAGCAAAGCTCAGGACACAAAAGTCAACCATCGAAAAAAAGTTCGTCCATCATTTGGCAAAACCAGTGAATTACCAACAAAAACAAGTAGCGTTAGTCCCCCGGTAGCTACACTTATCCCCAGCAGAAGCAGCAATAGCGTGAGACCCTCCGGCAGCTACCCTGCACCAACACCCAGTGGTATGAGTCCCTCCGGCATCCACGAAGACTAGCAGCAGTAGCGTGAGACCCTCCGACAGCTACCCTGCACCAAAACCCAGTGGTATGAGTCCCTTCAGCATCCATGAAGACTAGCAGCATTAGCGTGAGACCCTCCGGCAGCTACCCTGCACCAACACCCAGTGGTATGAGTCCCTCCGGCATCCACGAAGACCAGCAGCAGTAGCATGAGACCCTCCGGTAGCTATCCTGCACCAACACCCAGTGGTATGAGTCTTTCTGGCATCCATGAAGACCAGCAGCAGTAGCGTGAGACCCTCCGATAGCTACCCTGCACCAATACCTAGTGGTATGCGTCCCTCCGGTATCCACAAAAAAACCAGTTGTAGCATGAGACCCTCCGGTAGCTACAACTTGGCACCAACGGCAGTAGCATGAGACCCTCCAACAGCTACTAGCCATCCGCAGAAGCACCAGCCCCGCAGGCAGCTACAGGTAAGCACAGCAAAGGTATGAAGACACATCTCTACTCTTTCTTGCTTATTGTCAGCTTTTGTTTCCGAACTACGATTTGGCTTGATTCCCTCCAGGGATACGTAGGAATCCTTTCTCCAAAGGTCCAGCTATCCGATTTCCCCAGATCACCATCTATCCCTCTGCCTTATCCCTTGTCGCTAATTGTGATTGGGTCTTATTTTATCGACAACCTCACTTTTTCCAAAAGTGATGTTGCCGAGGGGCTCTGTAAGTACGCCAATCCAATTCGCGACCCTTTTAGGTGCATTTTAATGTGATAAAATTGCATTAAGGGGCATTTTGGTAAATTCCTGGCCTATCCCGAGACTTCCGGAAACATTTCATAAGTTTCCCGCGAAGGAAGTACCTTTTGGTACTTTGCTCATACCAAAGGACCTTCTGGGAATAAAACCTTTTTTGGACCTTTTGAGTATTTTCCCTGAATATTCCAGAACTGGTTTTGGCGCCAAAAGCGGTTGTGACACCTTGTGTCACGCGACAAGTCGAGGCCTGAAAAGTGGATGCAGAAGGTCGTGCAACACAAGGTGACCACTAACTGCAGCCTATAAATAAGACCCTTCCCCTCTTAGAAATGGATCTCCAACTTGACATACTGTTACTCTGCAGAAATTGCAACGTAACACACACACTAGAAACACATACCCCTCTCTCTCTCCTCCCAATTTACCTCTAATCCCTTCCAATCTAACCCAATTCTCCCTATCAAACCTTAGATCCCTCTTCAACTGATCCTCCCAAGCTCTCCAAGACCAGAAGCTGTTGTAGAAGGATTCTGTATCTAACTTGATACAGAATTCGTGGAAGCAACAAGGGTAACATCCTTAATCCCCTTCTCTCTCTCTCTCTCTTCTACCTTATTCCTCTATAATTCTATTGTTTTTCCTCCCTTGGATTCAGTAATCAGACTCTATCCGTCTAGATTACTGAATCCCAATCGCAATCTCTCTGTTTAACTTAGTTGTTTTTGGATAATTGATTGTTCATTGTTTGATCATTGTGGGATTTGGTGTTTTAGACCCCAAGGGGGTGTGGATCTATCCATATCCACACTCCCTGGGTTGAATTGTTGTTGTTTGTGTATTTCAGAGCTTATATAGTTGATCAATTAGATCTGTGTTGGTTATTGGTGCTGCTGAGTTCAAATCTGTAGGTATCTGCAGATGGACACTGTGTGTCACGCGACATACTGTGACTGGTTGGATCCTGTGTCACGCGACACATCTGACCAAGCACATCCTGTGTCACGCGACACTATGTGACCATTTGCAGATATCATTTCCCCTTGTAATCTGCAGTAATCTGTTGTATAAGGGATGTGGCCTCCCTGAGTAATTGGCTCACAAGTTGTAAGTTTCCAAGTTCATATCTATAAAATGCATGTTTACTACATTTGTTCACTATCAATGTTTGCACACACTTACGGTTTAATTGAATGTTTAATTAGAAAGACTCGTCTACGGACGAGGCGTGTTGGGTGAACTCTCGGTTCTTCCCAACACGTAATCTGACCCCCGAACCCATTTTCTCTTTTAAAATATTTTTCAAAGTGCACCTCTAAAGCATGGCGTGGCGACTCCTTTTCTTTTTTCCTTTATCATTATTGGAAAACCAAAATTTCGCGGGCGAGCGCACATTCAGCTACACTATTTTGTTGTGGTGTACCTCTGATAGTCAGATGCCTAGAAATCCCCACTTGCTTACAGAACTCATCAAACTTAGCACTACAAAACTCTAACCCATTATCTGTTCAGAGTCGATTGATCTTCTTCCCTATCTGATTTTCCACTAATGTCTTCCATTGTCTGAAATAGTTGAGAGCCTCACTCTTATGTTTCATAATAATTACCCAAGTCTTTCTCGAGTAGTCATCAATCACAGACAAGAAATACCTATGACCCCTCAATGATTCCTGACGTGAAGGTCCCCAACAATCCAAGTGAATGTAATCCAGACTGCCCTTTGTTCTGTGAACCCCCTTAGGAAACTTGTTTTGCTGCATCTTACAAAGTACACAATGCTCGCAGAACTCTTATGGCCACACATAAGACCATGGTTAGCCAATATCTGCATCCCTCTAATGTTCGTGTGCCCAAGCCTAATATGCCACAACATTGTCATATCCTCCTTGACCACTTCAGATGATGCAACCAATACTGACCCAGAAAGCGTCCTTCCTTGGAGGAAATACAAGGAGCCCCGCTTAATGCCTCTCATAATCACTTCAGAACCTTTGCATACATAAACTGCTCCACCTTTACCTTTAAAACTGTACCCTTCGATGTCAAGCTGACTAAGAGATATCAGGTTCTTCGTCATTTGTGTAACATGCCTCACATCGTTCAAAGTGCAGAACTTACCATCATGAGTCTGCAGCTTGATCGAGCCAATGCCAACCACACTGCAAGTAACATTGTTGGCCATATGAATTTTACCACCATTTACCTGCTCATAAATTGTAAACCACTCTCTACTCGTACTGATATGATAATAAGCCCCATAATCAAGAATCCACGTATCCGACTGTTTTTCAGATTCTTCTATCACTAGAGCATAATCCTCATCAGAGCTGCTCGTATCAACTGCAGCAGCATTAGCTTCATTGCGATTTGGAGGCTCGCCTCACTTCTTCATAGGATAATCTGTCTTCCAATGTCCCTTCCCTTTACAGTAATTACAGACTTCGTCAGGTTTCGGGCCCTTCTTTGTAACGACCCTAAACCTAGGCACCACTTTAGTCACGTGTTGAGCACGTGGGGTTGGGGTGCGTAGCATTTTATTTTCTGCATTTCATGATAAGTGGGATTTTTATGTGTTAGTTTTAACATTTTTATACTTT
Source organism: Adenophora triphylla var. japonica (assembly GCA_022495995.1). Classification (NCBI taxonomy): domain Eukaryota; kingdom Viridiplantae; phylum Streptophyta; class Magnoliopsida; order Asterales; family Campanulaceae; genus Adenophora; species Adenophora triphylla. The sequence goes on from JAFEMH010002913.1 coordinate 61,960, forward strand.
ATTTGACATTTTAGTTATGCTAATAAATTAATTTTAATTATTTAATGTCTAAATGAAATAAATACGAATTTTGTAATTGATATTTTAATTGTTGAAATTTAAATAAAAGTTTATAAAAAGGTTGAAGGGCTTATATGTCAAAAGTGAAACTTAAGGTAGTTGATTGCAATAACTTGAATCCTGGAAGGGCTAGAGTGTAAAATTTACTTATAAATATCCTTCTCCTTCCAAATCCTTCTAGGGAGCACGAGAGAAAGAAAGAAAATCTCTCCTCCTCAGTCCATTCCTTCGTTCCAAAACATTTTGATTTTCTTATCTTCCAAATATTCCTAAAAATCAACCGATGCTGCGTTTTTTTATCTGGCCAAAGCGATCAGGGAGACGAGTAGAACATTTAGAGTCGATCAGATCATCTTTTTATTTCGACATATTTTTGGATAAGTTATTATGATTCCGTTCTATAATTGTTCATAATATATATAAAGATGATATTATGCTGTTATAAATGAGTTTTGATAATTTTGGTATGATTATTTGGGTTTTGAAATGATGAAATAGGGTGTTGGGAAAAAGTGGAATCAAGGGTTGAGAAAAGGGTTAATGGCTAAGTTGTAAAGTTGTTGTTATATATGTTATATAATATTATTGTTACCATATAAATGATTATTGATAAATTTGACAATTTGATTGGCTTTTGGAATGATGAAAAATTGGGTTGGAAATGAGTAGAGTGATGGTTGGTAGAACGTAGGTTGGTGATTGAAAAGGGTATTATAAAAGTTGATTTATGGTGAAGGGAGTATTGTTGTGTGGTTTGTAATATGTAAAAATAATGGAAAGGACTTGGGGGGTGGTTGAATGAATATGGCACATAGTGATGAAATGATATGGTTTAGTGTGAAAAGATGGGGTAATAGAATTAGGTGGCTTGGAGGAAGTATGTAGTATTATTTGGGAACTTAGAATGAAAGTTGACTAAGTGGTATAGTTGTTGTTGAATTGTGGTTATATACGGTATATGAGGTATTAGGTGAAATACATGGCACGAAAGGAGTATCATTATAGTCTAAATATATATATATAGTGAAGTTGGGTTGAATGAGAATACTTGAATGTAATGGCCTTAGGAATTGAGTTGAAAAGGATGAAGTTGTTATTTTTAATGGTTATTGGGAATTCTGGAACCATTTTAGTAAGATGGAATGATCATGGAAGGATTTGAAGAAAGATTTGGTAATATCAATGTTGTCTAGGGTAAAATGGTGTTGTAAAGTGAAGGTAGTTGTTGAAATAGGGGTTGAAAGGGTTGCATGGTAATTTGGCCAATTTTTCTTGATTTGGGAGGTTATAAAATAATAATGGTACTTTGTACTTGGGTTAAAATGAGTATAGAATGGTTTGGTATGAGTTAGAGTAAGGTTGGTACCTGTTTTATGTCTTTAAAAACAGATGGAAATTGGTTTATATCATTTAGGGATTTTTGTGCTGATGTAGTAGTTGAAATCTGAATTCTGGGTTGAAGGCACGACTCGTGCTCTGTGGCACGAGTCGTCCCTTGAAGAATTGGACGAGTCGTTATAGTCCGTACACTGGTTCCCTGTTTGCCCAGCCATAGGCCATGGTTTGGGAGTAGTGGACTAGCTCAAGAAGTAGTCTAGTTGCACTATTGGATATGACTTTGTGTCATAGTCTTATTTGTTGTGGTTATTATGATTTGGTTCCAGAACTGTTTCTTCAGCGGATGATGCTGCTTGGATCGTGATATCCTTTTGAGGATTAAACCTTGGCTCAGTATCCTTCTCAGTGTTACAGTATTACACTTATGTTTAATATATATATATATATATAATATACATATATATACATATATATACATATATATACATATATATACATATATATACATATATATACATATATATATATATATATACATATATATACATATATATACATATATATATATATATATATATATATATATATATATATATATATATATATATATATATACATACATATATATATATATATATATACATACATATATATATATATATATATATATATATTCTTTATGTTGATAAGAATGTGATATATATATGATGTTTGTTGTTATATGCTTTCATATTATGATTGCATATCATATTGCTGCATACATAATAACTTGCTGAGATTTTTCTCACCCCGTCCTTTTACTGTTTTTCTTAGACCAGGGTGAGCCAAAGATTGTGCTACGTTGAGAACGAGGAGGACGTCGAGTTGGGTATGTAACTTGGGGAAAGTATAGTGTATTGGTTGCATTATGTAAATGTATTACCAATGGGGTAGCATAACCGAAATTTAGAATTTATGCCATTAAATTAAGTAATGCTAGTGATTGTAAATAAGATAAGTGAGGAGAGTAAGTTTGGAACTATGTTCCCTAAGTTTGTAAATGGTTTGTAAATGTGGTGTGTGGATTTAAGCTTGATATGATTATTTTCAATTAGTATAGAAAAGTTTAAGCTGAAGCAGGTTTTGTATATTCAAAATTTAAGAAAGGACATTTTGAAAGTTTTAAAGGAGTAATGACGTCTTCCGAGCGTGTCCCGGACGTGGGGCCAAGTAGGTCCCCGGTTCGGGGCGCGTCATTCTTTCCAGAAGATTTCTTCTTCTTCTTCTGTTTACTGCTAAAACCCCAGCTGCCTTTCGCAACCAAACCTGCCATCTGAATATATGTACCACTATTGCCGCTTGTCTTATGGCGTAACTCTCTAGTCTTAAGCGAGAATTTCACCTCCTTTAGAGTCACCATCTCCTTACCGTTTAAACTAGAGTCAACATAGTTCTTATATGATAAAGACAAAGAAACAAGAAGCATTAATGCAGCATCCTCATCAGCATCCTTATCATCTATATTACGCAATTCTAGTAATAGAGATGTAAATCTATCTAGGTGATTCCTAATGGGCATACCTTCCTTCATTCGGAGAGAATACAGCCTCTGCTTCATATATAGCTTGTTGGTCAATGATCGTGTCAAATACATGTCTTCCAATGCAAGCCACAAAGCACCTCTAGAATCGGTATCTGGAATATCCGCTAGAACATCAACATCTAAACACCTGATGATCTTAGAGTGGGCCCTATCATCTAGCGTGATCAGATCTCCTCTTCCTTCCCTGCTACCTTCTTCGGTTTCTCCAAACTTTCTAATGTTGCAGCCGTGATAGCACTGGTGGGAACGGCTTCTGCTTTGCTATTTGAATCCTGGCGATTCCCGATTGCAGCAGCCATTGGAGCCCACAAGCCCTTGTCTCTCAACAAGGCTTTCATCTTGATTTGCCAAAGAGAAAAAATATTCTTCCCATTAAACTTGATGACTGGTGATTCAATTCCTAATCTCATCTACTTGTGCAGCGGAACAACCCTATACCTTACTCAACCTGACCTGCTCTTATACCAGTTTGTTAGAACATAGTCTATGTAGAAGATAAAAAATAAGCAACAATCACACAACACACATATATATGTGGTTCACCAACTTGGCTACATCCACGAACAGAGTGAGAGAATATTATTATCTTCTGAAAATCAACTGATTACAATCTCTAATCTAATGCACGAATTCTTGGCAAAGAATTCATGTCTGTTCAAACCCTAGATCTAGAGAAACAGATGAGAAAAATCAACTACAAACATGGTTGGGGGTAGGCTCTATTTATATGCCCTACTCCTAGCCATGCAGGGTTTTACACCCTGAGCCAAATTCTGCCGCTGATGGGCCTTTTCCGAACTGGAGGCTCTATCGCTCCCTTCGTCCATAAACTTGGTGCGGTCTCTCCCCTCGGCTGTGTCAGGAATTCCGAATTTGCTTGTTTAATCCACTAATTTAGTCGTCCCCAACTTAGATGGCACCAAACACCAGCAATTATATTAGTCAACTTTCTTTTCATAGATGTCTCAAAAGTTTTGAGAACTTAGTTCTTCAATCCACAACTTTTTTCATTATATTCTAATTAAAACAAAATAACCTCCTTCATATGTAAGTTACATGAATGGAATAAAGGGAACTTTAGATATATAAATATATATTCCTTAAATTGTGTGATTTCGTGTAAAAAGAAAAAGAGAAGTCCCTCCTTCAAATATAAATGGCATGAATAACATAAAAGGAATTAGATGTATTAATAAGAAATCTTTTAAAAGGAAATTTTGATACATAAATATATAATCTTTTTCTTTAGAAAATAAAAAATTTCGTCGACAAAAGGGTTCAAACCTGCGCGGGCGAAGCCCAACAAATTTCAAGTCTATCGCCTTCGCCACTCGGACATATCAACTTTATTACTTGTATTAAAGTTTAATAATATATTCATTAATGTCAAAATGGTTTCAGGTTTATCAATGAAATGTTAAGAGAGAGAGAGAGAGAGAGAGAGATAAGAATCGTACAAGCTTGAAGAATTTCATTTGTGAGATTATTAGGGTTCTAAAAAGAGATAGAGATGAGAGAAGATGTTGAACATATTAGGATTGGGATTGGGAAATGAGAAAGACAAAACTTTAAGAGGTTTGGCAGATGAGGAAGAATAATAAGAAGAGGAGTATGACACCCCTCTTAGTTTGTGTGTAGTTCAAAAACTTATAAGGACAAAGAGGTGCCCCCTTAATCTGCACCTGAAGAGGAACCCCTGGCAGATCTTCTGTTAGCATTGAAAGGCAAGAAAAAGGCTACTGAGTCTAAGCCAATAGGAAGAGTAGTTTATGGAAGAAGAAGTTGCTTTGGAAGGAGAAAGTGATAATACTGTTGAAGATGAGAAATTTAAGCTTGGCCCTGATGAGCTTGAACAAGAAAAGAAATAAAAAGAGGAAGAACAAGTTGTTAGGACTGCTGATGGCAATGAAATGGAGGAGCCAGTTGCAGAACCTACTTCACCAAATGTTTTGGCTCCAGATGTGCCCACATCCGCACGCACATCCATTCGGTCATCCACCAAAAAGGATAAAATTGTCCCTTCCTCCTCCTCCTCTATTATTGCTGTCAAACCTCTTTCACCCAATTTTTTTTTCCAGAGAGTGCATCTGATAGGTTTGACCAGATTGCAAATAAAGATCTCATTCTTGAGATGAAGAGAGATAGGGAAACCTTTGCTAGGTTTAGTCTTGTTAAATTTTTGAGGATAAAGGCCTACTAAACATTGTTGATCATCCCAAACCACCCATATCCTAAATTGGTCTATGAATTCTATGTCAACTTGACCAAGGGTCCGATCCTGCTCCTCTTATGTTTCAGACTGTATATGTTAGGGAGAGAGGATGATGGAAGAGCGGTTAGATTATAGAGAGCGAAAGTTATGGAGGGGAGGAGGGGAAGATTGTTTTGTGTGAGGAATGAGTGGGCGGCAGTCATGGCTGTGGCGGGTGAGTGTGGGGGCAGCAGGGGGTAAAGGTGGGTGGGTGGTCAGAGGTGGGAATGGTAGTGGGTGATGGAGAAGAAGGGTGAAAAAGACAATATCTAAATTAAGAGGGGGTTAATTAGTGAATAAATAATTTACATTATATCCCTTTTATTTCTTAAGTTTACGCTTAAAACCATTGTAGGTATGTTATATTAATTGGATTGATTTTCCAATTTACCCTTCATAAAATGGGTCAAATGCATCGCACATTTCAATTTAATTGAAAAAATGGATTTCGTTAGCCCTAGCTACCTTAAATGAGCATCCAAAACAGATGAGGCACTGTGATTGTAACGAAAACTAGTTTAGGTATTAAAACCAAACAAAACCTATAGTTGGGGTACTATACTTGCATTTTTTCCTAAAACTTATTTCTATTTTTTGAATTTGTAAAAGGCGATTATATTTGGTAAGTAATTTATAAAATATGATGAGTTTTATGTATAAATAGACTGTATTTGGGTAATAATCACGCATTCTTCCATTTGTGATCTACTCATTGAGTAAAAAATATTTACTCTCATATTTCCTTGAGTTAATTTGGAAAACCATGGTGTAGACACCCCATTATGAATCAATAATTCATGATTACACTACTCTTTGTCTCTCTTTTGTGTTTTGATGAAAGCATATCAGTTTCGTCATGTTTCATTAAGTTTCTAACTCGTTAGTTTTGGACCTAACTGACTAACGGAATAACTGAAGAGGACAAAATAGTCAACCGACTAGTTGTCTCGCACGAGACATACGTGTCTCGCGTGAGACAAGCCCTCTGCAGGATATGCAGAATCACTCTCCTTCTCCATTTCAAACTCTTTTCTGGATAAAACCTTATCAATCTGGTCATCCCATCACAGTTGAGTTCTGGAACCTTCCTTGAGTCTCCTAATCTTGGTGACCAAGTCATCCATCCACCTCTTAAATCCCTATAAATACTTGATGACTTTCACTATTTCAGAGGACCCCGATCCACGATAAAAATCACACAACACACACAATTTGTTGGTTTCTCTCCTTGAAAGATTCCTTCAAATCACTCACAAACAACTCATAAATTCGTCCATCAACCACGTTGATTGACGAACATCAAGGCTCAAGCCTAGAATCAAAGTGAAGCTCTGCCCAAATCATTTCTCGACCGAGAAGACACCTTAGAACCACGTTCTAAATCAAATACTCCTTAAACCCTAGGTAAACTCCTATACTTTTATTCTTCTTCTCAATCTCTCTATTGGCTTTTAGAGTAGTGTAATTCCATCAAAAGGATTAGCCTAGAGTCCCTTCAATCAATGGAAGCGATCTCGAATCATATAATCAGACATTCCTAATCAAGAAATTGATTAGGATTTTCTTGTTCTTATTTATTGAAAAAAAAATTGATAATACTCAATTGGCAAGACCGATCTCCAGATTGGATGGAATGGGTGCTCCTCGACCTTCCCATTCCATAACTTAACCCCTGAACCCTCAAATCTCAAATCCTTCAAAAATATTTTTCTTATTGTTTTCCTAAATAGATAATAAGTGGCGACTCTGTTATTCAATAAAATATCAACGCTACAGTTTTGGTGACTCCGCTGGGGATAATTAATTAAGAGGGTTAGACTTGCGCACAATTGAGTATTATCAATCTTTTTATTTTTCTATTTAAAATTGATTTTTCTGGATTTTTTTCGGATTTTTTTGTACTGTTTTCGTAAAAAAAAAAAACTGTCTGAATGCTTGTCCAACGCGGGACAAGCTTGTACCGCACGAGACAAAATTTTGAAAAGCAAACAGTTCTTCTCTCTGTTGGCGGCGGCTGCATTAAGAAAAAAAAAAGGCTTTTAGTTCAAAGTTGTTGGACCAAACACAAAAAAGACCTTGGCAGTTGACTTTCTCCAAAGTTTGACCGCAACCATACCATTAAAAAAAAGGGAGGTCACTGTTATCAAAAAAAAAAGGGAGGTCACTGTTGACATAAAAAAATTAAAAAAAATAAACGAAAACTTACACGAAAAGTTTTTGGCAAAAAACTTGTAAAAACGCATTTTTTTCAAGCTTAGAAAAACGTGTTTTTAGAAGACGTCGACACTTCCCCTCGCTTACCAATTCCTCTTCCCGGTGGCACTTTTGTACCCAAAAGCTCCGTCGTCATCGTCGAGATTGAACTATATAACCAAGATCTCAATCGTCTACAATGGTGAAGGCAATTCTCGTAAAATACACAATGATTTTGACAATTAAGGATCGAGAAGAAATCAAAGCGAATTGAAGCATGTTAAGATCGAAAACACGAACCTGTAGTGTTCCGAGGTCTTCTGAGTCGATTCTTCCAATTCTGGGGTCTAATGCAATTGAATAACTAGGTTTGGGATTCTGATAAAGGCAAATTAAATTGAATTGATAGAACCGAAAAATTAGGGATCGTGATTGTTCTTCTTCTACATTCACCACTACTGGATTGATTGTTTCATCACCCACAGACAGAAACAAGGACACATTCTTTGTCGCTCTTCTTGGTGTCACCGTTGAAGAATGGTGTGCAGGGGACTGGGTAATTAGATGCCAGTGCATGTGTTTTGGAGTGTCAGTTCATGTGTTTTGGAGTGCCAGTGCTTATGTTTTTAAGTGCCAATGATTGTGTTTTGGAGTGCCAGTTCATGTGTTTTGGAGTGTCAGTTCATGTGTTTTCGAGTGCTAGTGCTTGTGTTTTTAAGTGCCAGTGCTTGTTTTTTTGTGAGCCAGCAAAAATGATTACCAGTGTTTTTGAGTGCCAATGTATGTGTTTTTGAGTGCCAGTGCATGTGTTTTTGAATGCCAGTGCATGTGTTTTTGAATGCCAGTGCTTGTGTTTTTGAGAGCCAGCAAAAATGTTAGTGTAATAAAGTGCCAGTGTTAGTGTAACAGAGTGCCAGTGTGAAGAGTGCCAGTTCATGTATATAAAAGTGCCCGTGTAAAAAGCGCCAGTGCCAGTTTAACAAAGTGTCAGTGCCATTTTACACTGGCACTTTGTTAAACTGGTACTGGCACTTTTTTCACTGGCACTTTGTTACACATGCACTGGCACTTTGTCACACACTGGCACTTTGTTTAACTGGCACTGGCACAAACGGGGAAACACAAAACACGTTTTTTCTAAGTGCCAGGTAAAACGCATTTTTTATAAGACCAACCCAAGTTTTTTTAAAAAAAATCAGAAAAGTCAAAATAAATTATTATTTCTATTTTGCTTGTACTAACTTTATTTTGCATGGTAGAGTAATTATTAATTACTTGAACTATACAATTGCGTGGGATTGAATTATTTTAATTTTTATCGGTCATCGGTTGACTCGGGCTTTATAATTAATTAATTTAAATCTCTCTCTCTCTCTCTCTCTCTCTCTCTCTCTCTCTCTTTAAGTGGAACTACGACGGCCTGAGTCTTCCTAATTCGGGAAAAACGTAGGCAACCACTTGGTGCGGCCACTATATGTTTTTCTTTAATTTTCGAAAATAAAACTCTCTATTTTTCTCTATCACATAGATTGACTATCACACACGCGCACTCATGTTATAATTGTCATTGCACTACATGCCTGAATGTGCGCTTGCCCGAAAATAAAAAAAAAATCCGGTTTTCAAATGGTGAAAAAGATTAGGAGTCGCCACGCCATGTTTAAAGGTACACTTTGAAAAACATTTTGAAAGAGAATGGGTCCGGGGGTCAGGTTACGTGTTGGGAAGAACCGAGAGTTCACCCAACACGCCTCGTCCGTAGACGAGTCTTTCTAATTAGACATCCAAATAAGTTAAAAAAAATGTGCAAACAATGATAATAGGCAAGTGCGATAAACATGAATTTTATTGAACAAATGAGATTATTACAACTTGTAGACCAATTGATCAGGGAGGCCACATCTCATTACATCAAGGAGAACAGATTACAACTGAAACCAAGTCTTCTGCAAAGGGCCACTTATGTCGCGTGACACAGGACTCCTCATGTCCAATTGTGTCGCGTGACACCAATGGTCACCTTGCAGAGACTTGCAACACCCAGATTACAGCAAGCCTAATAAACACAAAGCATAATTACAAACTAGATTTGAACATTAAACAGCATAGTCACCCCAACTGAGTGACAAACAAACTATCTAACCCAACTTACAACTGAAGGATAATCCCTGCAGATGGGCACGATGTGTCGCGTGACACAGGACTCCTCATGTCCAATTGTGTCGCGTGACACATGTTGACCATCTGCAGAAAACCTTACAACTGAGAGACAGATTCAACAGATACCAAACCAGATCAATCAATTATACCAAGGCCAATCAGAACAACATGAATCAGAGACATATCAACCAAAGGAGTGTGGATATGGGAGATCCACACTCCCTTGACACCCAAATTGCAATTACAGGTAAATCACATCATGAACATGCAATTGGATCAAGTAAAAACAATTTAAACAGAGAATGGCAGTTGCCACTTGATAATCTGAGGCGGATGGAGCCTGATTATCAAGTGGAGGGGAAGGAATTGCAATTAAACAAGTAGATGAGAGAGAGAGAGAGAGATGGAGAGAATCGTTACCCTTGTAGTCCTCAACTTCCACACCAAGTTAGGTGCAGGAGTCTTCAATTCAGATGCTGGAGTGGAGATCTAGACACGGATGGAGTGCTGGGTTGAGATCTTCAAGGTGTTTTGGGAAGTATGAAGGTAATTGGGTAGGAGAGGTATGAGGGATGAAGGAATTGGAGGGGAATTGGTTGGTTTTTTGTGTGGGAGGAGGAGAGAGAGAGGTTCTGGAGTGATTTCTGCAGAGTGACGTTAGGGAGTGGAAATTGGGATCTCTTTCTGAGAGGGGGAGGGTCTTATTTATAGCTGCTGATCATGGTCACCTTGTGTCGCACGGCACTCTGTAACCACTTTCCAAGGCTTCGAGTTGTCGCGTGACAGGAAGTGTCATCAACCGTTTTTGGCGCCAAATCTGGCTCTGGAATATTCTGGGATAATACCCAAAAAGTCCAAAATAGATTTATTCCCTTTAGGTCCCTTGGCATGAGCAAAGTACAAAAAAGTACTTCCTTCGCGAGAAACTTATGGAATTTTTCCGGAAGTCTCGGAATAGACCGGGAATTTACCAAAACGCCCCTTAATGCAATTTTATCATATTAAAATGCATCTGAAAAGGTAGCGAATTGGATTGGCATACTTACAATGCCCTTGATAAACCCGGGACCCACACGAAGGACGAATATGGTAACCACCTAGTCGCCGGTCTCACCGAAGTTGGATCATCCCACTCCGCGTATTCAATCCATCTAGATTGTCATATCGCGGGGAGCCTAGCCTTCCAGCCCTGCATTGCCACATATCATGTAGACTGACTTTTTAAGACACTCTGTGACCGATCGATTTGATCTTGGAGTCCTTGTAATCCCTTTTCAAGATCTTGTTTTGTGCAATAATCCATGGTAAAGAAATCAATAAATTGTAGCTTCGGAATTGTCCCTTCGGAAATGTCCCTTCGGATTTGTCCCTAAAAAGAGAAAAATTTCTCACCAAATTTATTGCACAAAACTTGATGTTACTTTGGATAACTTCGACCCCTAGGTCCTTAGGTTTGGATTTCGAATGTTAGAAACCTCCAAAACGAATTTTCCGTCCGACCAAAATTAGGATTAAAATCAGAAAAATGTGACTTCCGTATTGTTGTCTCGCGCGAGACTGCTTGTCCCGTGCGAGACAAGTGTTCGGTCTTTTTTGTGTTTTGGCCAAAACCTTCAAGCCTTCATACACCCTATTCAGCCGACTTGTTGGGACTCGATCATGGTTTAACACGGTTGCTACACGTCTAGGTTCTTCGCCAAAGCTCGACATGATGTCTGCTTCTCCTTCTACCAACGAGGTTGAAATCAAGGAGGCTAAGGATGAACTCATCGAAGCCATGCTTAGGTTGGATGAACAAAGTAAGAAAATTGATGAGAAAAATGCCCAAATAACCGCCCTCATGCAAGAGCTCCATGACATGAAAGTCAAGAAAGAAAGAAAGCAAAAGCAGAAAGAGGAATCCTCCTCCGATGAAGAGGAATCCTACACCAAAAAGAATAAGATACCCAAGAAGTCAAGCAAGAAAAAGGAAGAATCCGATTCATACTCTTCCTCATCCTCCTCCGATGATGAGGGACATATCTCCAAGGGTGCTAAAACCAAGAAAGAAGGCAGTGGTGAAACTACTAAACTTGGTGACCATGTTACTAAGAACTACCTTGAGAAGAAACTTGCAACCCTTGACACTTCAAAGGGATCATTCGTCCCATTTGATCCCGATGCTCTTCAACAATCCATCACCAAGTTCCCTCGCAAGTACAAGACACCCGATATTGCCAAGTTCAATGGCACTACTTGTCCTCGAGCTCATGATGAAACCTACACTTGTGCTATGCTTCCAATGGGCGTTGATAACACAATCTTGGCCCAATGCTTTCCTCAAACCTTGGAGGGTGCTGCAAGGGATTGGTACATGTCTCTTCCTATGACTACAAGCCTTGATTGGTCGTCTGCATGTTTAGTCTTCCAAAGGCAGTTTGAAGACAACTCCACTTACCGTCCTACTAGGATGGATCTTGAACAAACCAAACAACATGCAAATGAATCTTTTGTTGGATTTTCTAGAAGATGGAGACTCAAACTTACTGAAATTGTTGAAATATCTACTCTCAAAGAGCAAATCTACATCTTCCTTCAATACCTCTGTGATGAATTTCAAGAGAAGCTCGCCGGTAATTACTTTCCTAGTTTCAATGAACTCCACGAGTCCGAAATTAGGATTGATGACTTCCTGAAAAGTAAAAAAAAGGAAAGAACTTTCCGCTTCAACAAACCTACCACAAGTAAGGATGCTTTAGTCAATGCTATTGCATTCAACCGCCCTAACACCGGAAAGTATTCTGTCGCTCCTCCTCCCGAAAAGAAAAAGAGGCACTATGACAAAATTAAGGGAATCACTCAAGAAGAACTCTTCGATGTACTCGTCAAGAATAAAAAAATCAAACCAATGGAAGGTGGTCCTCCTAAGGATATGGGTCCTAATCATGCTCATCACTTATTCTGCAAGTACCACAACTTCACCAGCCATGATACCAACACTTGCCACCATTTGAAGGACATCATCCAAGACCTCTTTGACAATGGAGAGTTAGAACGTCCCAACGTCATCACCAATCCTCTCCCTCGTAATACATGAAGAAGATGAAGCTCCAAGAAGAAATCTACACTTACCACTTTGGGGCTACAACTATCCTCTCCCTTTCTCCTTTGATAGAAGTAGATTAGGTTTTGAATTTCCTAGTATGAACTCGAAGATTCGTTCTGTCTTTCTAGTGCTTCTCACCTCCTCTAGTTTGTGTCATCTAAACTATCGAGTCTGTTTCAATTTCTCCGATTAATCAAAGTTATTTTCCTAAACACTTTCCCTAAGGTTGTTCTACCTCATTAGTATTATTTAATTCATGCAAAATAATGGACCCTCCATTCCCTAAATCATCGCAAAAATAGAGACTTCTAAGCGAGTTTAAGAAGAAATTGATCCTTAGGAGGCTTAAGGGCTAAACATTACCCCTACTGAAAGTCAAAAGTCAACAAACGAAGAAAGCCAAGGGTGCTGCTGTCAATTCTCATTCCAAAAAGGGTGGGGCTACTCAATTCAAAGATTTGAGAGTACAAAAAAAAACTCTCAAGCTTTCATCACCCCCATAACAAATGTGAAACTTCAAATGCATGAAGGATTCTCCTCCCACAAAGAAGAAAAGACAAGTGATACCAAAAGAAGAAATGAAGATTACTCAACATCCTCTTACAACAAGTGAAGAAGACTTTCAGTGTCAAGAAAAATGTTTACCCTTAAGTCATACTAATGGTTGGCTTTCTTCTCAAACTTATTTAGAAATTTTTAGATGATGCACGATTCATTAAAAGGTAGAAAAACTTTTCTAGATCTTTGAGCCAACTAGCGTTTCTTGTTGAGCCTAGGGGCTGCCTGTTAGCCACTCTCATACACACTCTTGAAATCCAAGCATCAAAACTGGGGCTTCCTCACCTTTCCTACTCCAGTCAATCTCTACTTCAACTCTTCAAAATAATCAAATCTGCATTAGGAGCTTTCCTCTTTGCTTCTCACTCTCATCATTAGAGAATACACTTCTTCAAAGAGTCAATGCTTGGATCACCTTCCAAAGAATAGAGTCAGTCTCTCCTCAACTAACTTGAGATCTAATTTCTCTCTCTTCAATAAGATTTTCTCTACTGAGTTCTCTTCGAGTTAACATACTATTTTCAAAAAAAAAATGCAAAAGAGATGCCCGCTAGATTGAAAACCCGAAAGGGCGGTCTAGGCAAAACCAAGGATGCGTCACTAAGAAAAAAAATCAAAGGACAAAGGGGGACTATTCTTCAACCTTCTTCACCGAACATCATTCGATCCTCTTCAAATCAAAGCAACAAGGAGAGCCTTCTTCGATCATCTTCAAATCAAGAGAGCAGACTCACAAGTCTGTTCACAAAGTCATCTACCACTTGCAAGCAACTTGGGGCTTGAGACAACAAAGGGCCTTGGACATAGAGCCATTACGACAGTCGACAGATTTGTAATCGTTTGTCTCCTAGAGACACGATTCAAGGGAGAATCAAGAATGAAGATTCGCAACAGGCCTAGATGTGTTCACACAAGGTTACTCGTTGAAATTCAGCCTTGCTGACTAGCAACAGATTCTGCAAAACATGATTTGGTCCCAACTTGTCAAACACAAGTTCACTCATACAGTTTACCCATCTCAAATATAAATCCATACAAATGTCCCTACATTTCCATATGCCATATACTCATACATAAACATACCACCAAAATGACCAGCCGACCATTTGCACGAACAGACGTGGACACCACCACATAAGTCCAGTTAAATAACTAAAATCTGAAAAATCTACTTGGAATCCTTATGTGCTAGCAGGTGCAGAAAGTTAAAAATCTTTCGGGTCCACCCGAGACCAGAATGCATATATCTTTTGCATTACAGGGGCCGACAGAACCTCCACCTCAATCGACAACTTCAAAAGTCTGTGACGGCAGCAAACTTCAAGTCCGTGACATCGGCAACATCGACAAAGTCTGTGACGGCAGCAACTTCAAGTCCGTGACCTCGACAATATCAACAAAGTCTGTGACGGCAGCAAACTTCAAGTCCGTGACCTCGGCAACAACTTCAAAGTCTGTGACGGCAGCAAATTTCAAATCTATAACCTCGACAACCACAACAAAGTCTGTGACGGCAGCAATGACAACCAATTCCGTGACCTCGGCAACAATGACAACATCAGTAACCTCGGGCAACGCACTTCAACAACTTCATCAACAAACAGGTATCTTCAGAATTGGGTCAAGTCCTTGATTCCTCAGTATGATTTTACCTTTTCAAAAAAAATCCCTCTTTGATTTTCAAAAATGCTTTTCAAAATACCTAAAATAACCTTTTTAGTATTTTGGAGTCGAACTACGTTTGGTCTGATTCTCTCTTAGAGATACGTAGGCAGCCATGCGGCACGACCATCTCAATGTTCAGAATGATGTCTTTTCTATCGACGACATGACTTCTTCCATAAGTCTTGTCGCCGAGGGGCTCTGTAGACACCCCATTCTGAACCAATAATTCATGATTACACTACTCATTGTCTCTCTTTTGTGTTTTGATGAAAGCATATCAGTTTCGTCATGTTTCGTTAAGTTTCTAACTAACCTCGTTAGTTTTGGACCTAACTGACTAACAGAATAACTGAAGAGGACAAAATAGTCAACCGACTAGTTGTCTCGCACGAGACATACGTGTCTCGCGCGAGACAAGCCCTCTGCAGGATATGCAGAATCACTCTCCTTCTCCGTTTCAAACTCTTTTTTGGTTAAAACCTTATCAATCCGATCATCCCATCACAGTTGAGTTCTGGAACCTTCCTTGAGTTTCCTAATCTTGGTGACCAAGTCATCCATCCACGATCAAAATCACACAACACACACAATTTGTTGGTTTCTCTCCTTGAAAGATTCCTTCAAATCACTCACAAACAACTCCTAAATTCATCCATCAACCACGTTGATTGATGAACATCAAGGCTCAAGCCTAGAATCAAGGCGAAGTTCTGCCCAAATCATTTCTCGACCGAGAAGACACCTTAGAATCACGTTCTAAATTAAATACTCCTTAAACCCTAGGTAAACTCCTATACTTTTATTCTTCTTCTCAATCTCTCTATTGGCTTTTAGAGTAGTGTAATCCCATCAAAAGGATTAGCCTAGAGTCTCTTCAATCAATGGAGGCGATCTCGAAGCATATAATCTGACATTCCTAATCAAGAAATCGATTAGGGTTTTCTTGTTCTTATTTATTGAAAAGATTGATAATACTCAATTGGCAAGACCGATCTCCGGATTGGGTGGAATGGGTGCTCCTCGATCTTTCCATTCCATAACTTAACCCCCGAACCCTCAAATCTCAAATCATTTAAAAAGGTTTTTCTTATTGTTTTCCTAAATAAATAATAAATGGCGACTCTGTTATTCAATAAAATATCAACGCTACACATGGCGAGCCTTCAAACCTCTTTGATTCGGTTTCTTGTTGTATCTATGGCTATTCTACTAGTTTCCTTGGTAAGTTTTTATTTATGAAAGGGCGAATGACATTTTAGGCCCCAAAGTTTAGGGGGTGTTCCTAAGATGGACCCCATTCTATCACTAATTACAATATAGGGTCTAAAGTTCATATTATGTTAACGTTTCAGGGTTTTTAACCAATTTCATTAGAAAAATCCGTTAAAGGATCATATGCAAGTCACGTGTCACTTAACAGAGTATGTTTTTGAGCATAAATTCTTTTATTGTTGTTTTAATGCAAATTAAATGAAAATAAATTAACTATATGGTCACTCAAATGATTTATAACTTTATAAGATTATAGAAATACCCTTGTACCACAAACAAAAACATACCCCTTCTCTCCCTCTCTCTCACACATACACTTTTCTCTCCCTCTCTCTCTCTCTCTCTCTCTCTCTCTCTCTCTCTCTCTCTCTCTCTCTCTCTCTCTCTCTCTCTCTCTCTCTTTAACTTTCTCTCTATACCCCATCTTCTTTCCTCATCTTCCAATCCACCCACCTTCATCAACTTACCCAACATCACCCCCTACCTCCACCTTCCACTCCCTTCTCGCCACCCCAACCCTACCCACAATCGCCGCCTTCCTTGCCCCTCTCCCCCAGCTCTGCCCCACCACCTCCTCATGACCCATCCATATAAATATACCCAATTCTATAAATACACCCAGAATTAAAATTATTTCTCTTCAAATTCCTCAAATTTCTCTCTGATGAACCGATTAATAACATATATCAAATTTTATTCAATTGGAAGAAGCTCCTTCATGTTGCCGGGAAATTGGTCGGAAGGTTGCTTACCAACTGGTTTAATTCCCTTCAAATCCTCACTTATAGACAGGGGACGGAGGATTTGGTTGCGACCCTGACACCAGTTGTTGTTCTATTGAAATAGTCTTTGACCTCCTTCCCGGCAAAATGTTGTGCGAGTGGCGGCCCAGCGGGAATTAATGGATTTGTAGGGGTATCGTGGGTTTGGTGATTAGAGAAGGGTTTATGTCGGGTATTGAAGATTTTGGTTTGGGGTTAATTTTCTTCTTTTGGTGGAAATCGTCTAGGGGTTGATTCAGGGGTTTTGAAGATTTTGATAGCTGAGTGCGCAACTGCCATGGTTATGGAAGAAGTAGGTATCGTAACTCAATTCGGGGAGTGAAGTTGCAGCATCTGACTGACCCCATATTGATGAAATTATGGTTTGTGACGGTGGTGGTGGTTGGCTGGCGATGCATATGGTCATGGTCATTATGGTGGTGGTGGCAGATGGTGGTTTGTGGTGCCGTAGTGGGTGGTGTGTGTGAGAGGGGAGAGGAGGGATAAGGTTTTGTTTGGGGTAAAAGGGTATTTCTAAAATCTTATAAAGTTATAAATCATTTGAAGGACCATATGGTTAATTTATTTTCATTTAATTTGCATTAAAACAACAACGAAATAATTTGTGTTAAAAAACATCCTCCATTAAATAACACATGACTTGCACGTGATCATTTAACGAATTTTTCTATCGAAATTGGTTAAAAACCCTAAAATATTAACAGAATATGAGCTTTGTACCCTATATCGTAATTAGTGATAGAATGGGGCCCATTTTAATAACACCCCCTAAACTTTGGGGCCCAAAATGTGATTCTCCCTTTATGAAATCAACTTCTTACTTTTAATTTATTTAAGCATAACTCACAAGAGAAAGATGTGCATTATTTAGTATTGTTGTGTTGTGAGCTATGTTAAGTATGCTTAGTCTAAGCAATTTTCTTAATACTTATTTATCCATTTATTTATATTGATTAGGCTCGTGGCGAATGATCTGTACCTGCAGCACAGTGGCAGATCTAGAAATTTTGGTGAGGGGGGGTCAAATTTTGAGTTGACGAGAAAAATTGGAACTACACTACTTTTATTTTATTTTTTGTAAAGTTTTAAATGATATATAACCTATTTTTTCATACTCATGAGTAAAAGTATTAATGCCAATAATAATAATAATATTAATAATAACAATAATAATAATAATAATAATAATAATAATAATAATAATAATAATAATAATAATAATAATAATAATAATAATAATAATAATAATAATAGTAATAATAATAATATAATAATAATAATAATAATAATAATAATAATAATAATAATAATAATAAATAATCATTATCATAATATGGTAATGGTAATCAATAATGTTTATACAGAATTAAAATATTTAACTATCTCATTAGTGATAAGTATATAACATTAATTTAAAATGAGCAGGTGAAATACTGAAATCAAACAAACTGTGCTAAAAAATAGAAACAAACACCACTTAAAAAATTAGTTAGGTCACATATTACAAATTAACACATACCGTAATAAAATAAAATTTAACTAATTGCAGAAAAATGCCAATAACCAGGTCTCTACCACACCCATGACTAATATTACAATAAAAATTAATTGAGGCACTAACGACTAATAAAATAAAATTCGTTAATTAGACATAGATTTACAAGTAGTTGAGTCTAGTAATATTTTCAAATATCAAGTTTAAAAAAAAACTAAGATAAAATAATCGCATGTTTAAAAAAAATTATACATTAATTGTACTCCGCCAACCCATAATACTTGTTGTTTAACGAGCTAAAATTTAGCTCAAAATACTTATCATTTACTTTTATCTAGACATCTTTACCATCATTTACCAAGTATTTTTATATTTTATTATAAAATAATCATTGCACAAGCATCTAATTATCCAAGTAATTAAATTATTTTAAGGATAATTTAACCTATTTTACATATAATAATTACATTATTTAATATGTATGAAATACTCCCTCCGTCCCACGTGAATGCAAACTTATTTCCATTTTGGTCTGTCCCACGTGAATGCAAACTGCCCAAAATGAAAATAAATTTATTATTTTATATTCACCCTACCCCACCCACTTATTCTCTCTCTTCATTTTCCACCATACAATTTATTAAACCAACCTACTATTAACTTCACTCATTCTCTCTCTTCATTTCCTACCACACATTTTCATTATCTTAATAATATTTCTTAATAATTGTGCCCGGAAAAATGGTTCACAATGACGTGGGACGGAGGGAGTATTTTTTAATAACAATTCTGAGACGTATTATATCTATAAGAATATAAGTATACAATTTAGGGGGTGTCATATTATCAAATTTGAGGGAGGTCAATTGCAAAATTTAGGAGAGTAAATATATTTATTCTTAAGAAATAGAAGGGCTAAAAGGGAATAAGTGAAGAGTTGAGGGGGGTCAAGTGACCCCTCTGCACCATGAGTAGATCGGTCGGTGCTGCAGCACAATGTCCCCAACCTTGTACAGTTCGATGCTCGGACACACATTATTCAACTTTATTTTCTTATATGACTCAGAGATTTTGAAATCTTAGGCACCAAATGAGTTTGGGGGAGAGGCCCTCATGAAGAAAAAGAAAAAGAAGGCCAAGAAGAAGGCCAATAAAATACCTTGGGCTCCACCCGAGCTAATCAAAAATGGTACATACATGTGGAAAGCGGTGGGCGCTTGTGCCCGCGAATATGCGAGGTGGGCCAAGGGAAGGAAAGCTAAGGCCAAAGAAATGTAATTGGGAGCAACGGTCGGGCTAACGACCTTAACCAAATGCGCTTATTGGGAGGCAACCCAAGTAGGTACGTTTTTATTTGCTTTATTAAATTGTTTTGTTGTGTCATATCGTTCTTTGAAACCAAGGCATGTTTTTGTTCTCTTTGCTATGAGGACATATCATATTTTGAGTTTGGGGGTAGATATCTCATAGTGTCACCCTCCAAAAAAATAGAAAAATTTTAAAATTTTGTTCTTTTCATATTTTGGGAAGTTGGCTAAAGTCCATGATGATTTGAGAGTGATGTAATTTTAAAATCGTGAGTATTATTGTCAATATGGGGATATAATTGCATTGAAACATGTAAAGTATGATTTCTCCACCTTTCACTTCCATATTATTTTTCTTGACCATTGTTACCAACTTAGGAGACCTTTATAGGATCACTTTGGCATTCTCGGGGTCCCTAGAACATGTTTGCATTACTGTCAATAACACATCAATTAGGCTATTCGGAAAGTGATATGTGGCTATTTTCTTTGAACCCTATTTGTGAGCCTTTAACTTTCTCGTCACTTATATAAAAAAAAATCGCTAGAACCCCTTTTGAGCTTGAAAAAGAATGGAATCTCTCACAAAGTGGGAGGTTATTTTAGACCACCATTCACCTTCGTTTGTACCCTCATTATCCTACCCCTTTTAGCATATATACTATTTTTCTCACCTTTTCAAGAAAGTGAAACTAGGGAATGAATGGGAAATTTTGGGGGATGTTTTGAAAATCAAAGGGTGAAGTGAAAAGTGGTCATGAAAAGAAAGAAAAGGGTTATGAATTGTTATGTATTAAAAAGAGGGGCTTGAGCAAAGTATTGAATGCACATTCTCCGTGATATATTTGTGCAAAGAAAATTAAAAAAAATGAAAAAAAATGAAAAGAAAAAGTTGAAAAAAAAAGAAAAAAATTGCCTTGCCCTCTCTAATTTTGAAGTGGAAAGTGATCAAAAAGAAAGAAAGAAAGAAAGGTGATCGAGCCCAAGTTTGAAAATATACAAAATTATAAGTTTGGGGGTTAAATCAATGGGTTGGCATGGAGCGGAGTGATAAATTTCAATGTGAGGATGTATGATGAAGACTTTCTAGTTTCACTTGCTTGACTTCGTATGTCCTTGCCTTCATTTGGAGCCGTGAACCTAGCCCACGTTTATCGCGAAACATTACAAGCCATAAAGTCATATTTGATCCCTAAAGAGTAGTCGGGTTGACAGTTGTGTTTAAACATGCATATGAGTGTCCCTTGTGCAGAAATTTCATCTTATTATCATTGATTTAGAGCATGTGGTTAGTGACCCTATAAAATATCTTACTTTGGTGACAATGATCTCCCATATTTTATTCATATTTCATTATGTGGTGGATAATTGTAACTTAGATGCATCCATGTAATTATAGTTCCATGTTCATGATAATGCTTGTAGATTATGTGTGTTGTGAGATCTGAGACTTGTTGTGCCAATGGCCCATTATATGAATTGAAAAAATCCCAAAAATATTTTCTTTTGTTTTAATTAGTTAGTTAGTTTTTATTTTGTTTTAATTTTGTTTTACTCGAGGACGAGCAAAAGATAAGTTTGGGGGTATTTGATGAATGCGGTTTTACCCATCCAAAAGATATATTTCCTAGCTTATTTGATGCTCGAAACCTTGGGAATTTAATGTATTTTGTAGTGTTTTGAAAGTACGGGGGTTGAAGTGCAATTACTGACAAAACGGAGAATTTGAGCGTACTTTGGAAGTTATTGGATCAAATTGCAATTTTGGAAAATATGGGACAAAACTGACATTTGGAAGTTCAAGGGCCAAATTGGAAATCTTGGAAATTCAGGGACTAAACTGGAAATATGAAAATTTTGGAGGAAATTTGATTTATAAAAATTCATGGGTTAAAATGAAAAATAAAATCTCAAAGATCGAAGTGCAAAAGAATTTATTATAGTGACCAAAGTGCGACGGCAAAATTGTGAGACGAACCGAATACCAATTGGTCCTAAAACATGGCCAGGGAGTTGCCGGCCAAGGCCTGCAATATGGGGTCAAATGGCTGAGAGTGGCTGGAAGCTTAGGGCTAAGGCTGAAGGAGGATTGGGCCATGGCAGAATTGGGCTGTGGCAAAACAAACAAATGGGCGGTCGCTGAGACTGAATTGGGCGGCCGCACAAAACAAGCAACTTGGCCGAGTATTCCTTCTGTACTGCTGGGCAGTCGATGGGCCAATGTGGGCGACCGCCCACAAAGTTTCAGCAACGGAATTAATTCCGTCACAAATAAGAAAAACGTGATTTTCAACAGATTTGCACAGAATCAGTGACGAATTTCAGGAGATCTTCTATTTTGACTAGGATTTTGACCCTAATTTGTTTCCAAAAATGATTTCTACCTCCCTCCTCATATAAAAACAACCCTAGACTAGTTTTTGTATTACCTTGAAATCCTTGAATATTTTAATCTTTTGAATATTTTTATTATCTCTCTATATTTTTAGTTTAGGTTTTTATTTATTTATGAAGATTAAAGAATAAGGTTTTGATTTATTTATTTTAATGGCCATTCAAGGCTAATTTATTTTATTCATGGATTGAGGTGAGTAACAATTTGATCTTTATGCTAAGGTTTTAATTCTTCCTATCTCTCTTTCGTTCTTGTTCTTCTCAACGGCTTTAACTTTGTTCTTGAGATCAATTGTATTGACCTTGCGGAATATACTTTTGACCTCTTGAATTTGTTTGGGTATGAATTATTGCACTTGCGTGGATGATTTATAATTTGACAATTGTTGAGAAGAATAGATTCAATTGAGGACCTTGCGGAAATCAAACGAATCTAGGTTCCATTGTTCTTAAGCTTTTAATTGAATTCTTGAATGTTTATATTGACCTTGCGGAATATATAAACAAGATAGAATTAGTAGGGTTCTAATGTTCTTATTGACCTTGCGGAATATATTAACATCTTAATCCTAGTTTTTGTGAACGAACCCAATAATGAGATTGAATCCTTTTCACATGAAATAAAAGCATAAAGTGATAATTGTTATGATCCCCAATCCATGAATCCCTTGTCTCTTGATATCTTTAATTTATTTATTTTGCTTTCTTAGTTTAATAAATCAAAATCAAAAACCCCTTTTCCTTTGTTTTGTTTTACACTAATTAAATCAATTTGTTCAACACTCAAATCTCTGTGGATTCGACCCTTGCTTGTCCATACTACTACATCGGTAACTTGTACACTTGCAAGGTATTTTATTACAAGTGTATTTATATCCATCACCTTGCTCAAAGGGGTTACTGATATCAACACTGAGTTGCTCAACTCTCTTGCTAAGTCTAATCAGGAGGAGGATGAGCGAAAACTTAGCCGAATTCTTAAAAACTGGCTTTGCTATGGCCATTGCAAACTTTGTGGAGTTACTGAATAAAAAGGATGCTACCATCAATGATCTCCTTCAACAACTTAATAATTCCACCAATACCAACCAAGAGTTATGTAATGAAGCCATCTCCGGTCAAGCTCTTTTGAAGAAATCAACCGATGCCCTTAACCTAGCTGAACAGAAAAATTTGGAGTTGTAGATCGAGCTGATCAAGGTTAAAGCTCAGAATGAAGTCTTGTTAAAGATGTTTGCCGACGGCCAGCTAGGAAAAACTCAATATGAAGAGCAAAATAAGAGAAAAAGGGAAGAAAAGAAAGCAGAGAGGGATGCAAAAAGAGCCAAATCATCAGACCTAGTTACATCGGCTTCACCATCTTCAGCTGCTCCACTGGTCAAAGATCCAACCAATCCTTCAACCAATACTCCAACCGATCCTGCTGCTGAAGATTAGAATGTAACCGATGAAATGAATGTCTTTCTTTCAAAGCGGTCTACTGATTATCAATGAGAATTTCTGAAGTCTAAACTTGTCCTTTTAAATGTTTTGCTTTCTTGAAGTTCCTTTTAACTTTGAATGACTTCACTGCTTCTAACGTTTCACTTTGCAGGTTATCTCATTCAAAGTCTCCATTTTATTTTACTTTATTTTTCTCAAGCTTTCATCTCTTGTAAGCTTTACTTAGGTTACATCAAGTTGTCACTTAACTTAGGGAATGACAAATTTAATAGATAAATTCTTAGTCATTCTTTTACTAAGTTAAGATAGATGTTAACCTAGGGTGATTGGACTTAAGCAATTAGGAGGAGATTGTTAGTCAAATATATGTATAGATTTAGAATTGCTTAATCCCAATCATTATAAGCATTAATGAGGACCCCTAATTTTAATTAGACCAAATAGAATTTTTCTATGTATGTTAGGTTCCCTTAGTGCTAGTGCCCAGTGTTTTACAAATGTAATTTTCTCAAAAATTTGAAGACTTGAAGACCTGAAGATTTTCCAATCAGCAATGTGTTTACTTGGTATAGGAGCCTTTCCAACCGGTTGACCACTCAACCGGTCAAGCATGCCTAACCGGTCAAGTGCCTAACTGATGTACCGGTCAAAGGTCCTTTCTTTTTTCAGTTGCTGATAACCGGCCAGGCTTATTCTACAAGCTTCCTTCAGCTAGCCGAAGCATTTCTTGCTCCCAACTACTCAGCCCCCATTTTAGCTGATGTTGGTAAAACAGTATACTGAAGAGACATTCCTGCATCATGTCAGAATCTCAAAGAGGAATGTCAAAGTTACCAGTACTCACATCCTCTCATCTATTCATCGGAAAATATCTTCATCAAATCTCAGGCATTTAATGAAAAGATACTCTCATTAAATGCCTGCCAGTCCAAGTCATCACCCCAACCTCTTCAGAGACAACAGCTCTATTTTGAAAGTCAGTATAAATAGCTTCTTTAGAGCATTGAAGAAGGCAGGGTGCATTAAAGATCTTTGAGAGTGAGTCATCAAGAACTACCAACCTCCCAGAACTCAAGTTCAAGGCATTCAATTCAAGCCCCTTCATTCACTAGACCATATCTCTGTTAGGACAAACACTGAGCACCTTCAATCAATTCATGTAGTGTTCCTCAACAAGATTATTAATGGAATACATTGATTGAATCACACACACCCCCTAGAGAAATCATTTCAATTTGTGAACACATATCTAGAAAACACTTAGTCATTATTGTAGCATGATTCATTAGTGGTCACTTTACTTTTAGCAGCCTTCAATCATTGGGCTTGCAATTTGTAATAGTTAGGAATCATTAATAGTAGTGCACTTTTACAAATCTAAGTTCTGACCAAACTTGGTAGAGGACGTAGCAGTTATTAACACTATGAACCTCTTCAAACAATGTGTCATTTCTTTGTGTGTTTGTTTATTATTTGTGTTGTTGTAACCGGTTGACAATCTCTCAACTGGTCACAACCTGTTGACTCTAGTTACTTCTTACTTGTTTGTTTTACTGGAAAATTATCTGTTGCATGAAACTTAACTTACTCTTTTGAAAACCCTTTACCTAACCGTTTTATGAGAAGCTCTCTAATCGACATCATTATTTCCGCTGTGTAAACTTTGTCCCATCGGTTAGCTAGAATTGTGACTCAACATTTTCAAAAGGTTTTTAAGAGTTTCTAGAAAAAGTTTTAAACAGGCTATTCACCCTCCCCCTCTAGCCTGATTCCTACCAGTTGGGCCTAACAATAATCCTCATCAGAGCTGCTCGTATCAACTGCAGCAGCATAGGTTCATTACGATTTGGAGGCTAGCCTCACTTCTTTATATGATAATATGTCTTCCAATGTCCCTTCCCCTTGCAGTAATTACAGACATCATCAGATTTCGGGCCCTTCTTGCCAGAAGATTTCTTCTTCTTCTGTTTACTGCTAAAACCCCTGCTGCCTTCCGCAACCAAACCTGTCGTCTGAATATATGTACCACTATTGCCGCTTGCCTTACGGCATAACTCTCTAGTCTTGAGCGAGAATTTCACCTCCTCTAGAGTCACCATCTCCTTACTGTTTATACTAGAGTCAACATATTGCTCATATGATAAATACAAAGAAACAAGAAGCATTAATGCAGCATCCTCATCAGCATCCTTATCATCTATATTACGCGATTCTAGTAATAGAGATGTGAATCTATCTAGGTGATTCCTAATGGGCGTACCTTCCTTCATTCATAGAGAATATAGCCTCTGCTTCATATATAGCTTGTTGGTCAATGATCGTGTCAAATACATGTCTTCCAATGCAAGCCACAAAGCACCTCCGGAATCGGTATCTGGAATATCCGCTAGAACATCAACATCTAAACACCTGATGATCTTAGAGTGGGCCCTCTCATCTAGCGTGATCAGATCTCCTCTTCCTTCTCTGCTACCTTCTTCGCTTTCTCCGAACCTTCTACTGTTGCAGCCGCGATAGCACCGGTGGGAACGGCTTTTGCTTTGCCATTTTAATCCTGGCGATTCCCGATTGCAGCAGCCACTGGAGCCCACAAGCCCTTGTCTCTCAACAAGGTTTTCATCTTGATTTGCCAAAGAGAAAAACTATTCTTCCCATTAAACTTGTTGACCGGTGATTCAATTCCTGATCCCATCTACTTCTGCAGTGGAATAACCCTAGACCTTACTCAACCTGACCTGCTCTGATACCAGTTTGTTAGAACAGAGTCTATGTTGAAGATAGAAAACAAGCAACAATCACACAACACACAGATATATGTGGTTCACCAACTTGGCTACATCCACGGACAGAGGGAGAGAATATTATTATCTTCTAGAAATCAACCGATTACAATCTCTAATCTAATGCACAAATTCTTGTCAAAGAATTCATGTCTGTTCAAACCCTAGATCTAGAGAAACAGATGAGCAAAATCAACTACAAACATGGTTGGGGGTAGTCTCTATTTATATGCCCTACTCCTAGCCTTGCAGGGTTTTACACCCTGAGCCATATTCTGCCGCTGATAGGCCTTTTCGGACTGGAGGCGCTATCGCTCCCTTCGTCCAGAAACTTGGCGCGATTGCTCCCCTCGGTTGTGTCAGGAATTCCGAATTTGCTTGTTTAATTCACTAATTTAGTTGTGTTGGGTATGCATATTTTAACCCTCCTATTTTGTATTAGATTTGATTGATACCATAACCTCCTATTTATTTTAAGGACTTTAGGACCCTATGTAATGAAGCTTAGACTTCAATTTTTTAACTAAGTCCATTTCATAGAATAGGTTAAAATTAGGCTTGAAGACTGGCTCAAGAATCATTGGATCTTAGGATTGCAGTTTCAAAGGCTTCAGAACCGCCTTTCTAGAACCGCTTGGCAGAACCGCCTTTTTGCCTTGTGATTCCCTTCTTGTGAGACCGCTTGTATCCCAAAGTGCAAACCGCACTTTTGAAAATCCTCTTCTGGTGGAACCGCCTTTTGTCAAACCGCTTGCCCCAGAACCGCCCCAATGATTAACTTCTTGAAGTGATCCTTTTATCCCTTGGAATCCACGTCAGCAATGTTAAATGTCAACCACCATATCTTGTCACGTGACCCATTGTCGAAGCAGATCCGCAAAGATCTCATATAGGTGACGAGATGTCCTAACCACCTTGATTGCAATGAGGTCCGATCGCCTTTACCGCACCAACAAACTCTAAAGGACAAAAGTGGATATCAGTGGACCAATGGGAAAGCATCAAGTCTTGTCCTTGAAGCAAGTTTTGTGTCCAACGGCTATATTTGAGATGCTTGGGTATAAATACCCCCAATCTTCACCATTTGAAGATTGCTTGAAAATATTGAGAAATTGCTGTGATCATCGAAGTTGAAGCTCTTGCCCGGAAATTCTTAGTCTTTTGAATCTTCATCTTCATACTTCAAGAAATATTCCCCAGCCCAGAAATCAAGCCTTAACACATTCAAGAATCATTGAGCTCTACATCTCACAGATTTAAAGAGCCTTGATCTTGTTTCTCACACACACACCTCTCTTGTCTAAACACATAGTTTATTCATTTGAGATACACTGGTTATAGTTTTGGATTTGTTCTTCATAGAAAAGATTTTATTGTACTTTGTAATCTCTCAAATACTTAATATAAAATCTCTCTTAGAAATCCAAGACTAACCATCTTGGTAGTGGACGTAGATCGTTTATCGATTGAACCACTCCAAATATTGTGTTCTTACTTTCTGCATTTTATTTCTTGTGCTTACTAATTATCTACCTTTCTCTCTGTTTGATCTTATATAGTTATCCTTTATTGTGAAATTGTGTTTGGAGTTAACATAGTCAAACTACACTTTCAGTTTTACAACTGCTCAGAAAATTGTACTAAAACCGCCTTGTAAAACCGCCTTCTCAAAACCGCATTTTATTAATTATATTCCGCTGTGCATTTTACAACTCTACTTGCAGTTTCTTATACACTGCAAGAGGTTTTGTAAGCGTAGAGGTTTAGTTTTAAATTGAGGGCGAAAAATTTTAAACAACTATTCACCCCCCCCTCTAGGTAGCTATTTTTCACCCTTGTTGCCACCTTTGGGACCAACAAGTGGTATCGTAGCAAACACATTTTAAAACCACTGTTTTTCAAGCTTAACAGCTTGTGTGCCGATTCGATATGGCAACCTCAAAGACAATGACTACTGTTAACTATTCACACATTCCAATGTTGGACGAAGACCACTTTGACATCTGGAAGTGCCGAATGCTTATTCATTTGGAAACCATAGATGAAATCTTTGGTGGAGTGCGTGATCAATGGCCCTCTAATTCCAATGAAGGCTAACACCGATGCAACCACCAATGCCGAAACTCCAGAGGTCAAAAAGCCAAAAGATGAGTGGTCGGATGAAGAGAAGAGAATAGTTGCCTTGGACAAAGAAGGCGAGGTTCATCATTTCTGAACCCTCCCCGTATCAACTCTACGTAAAGTGATGTACCTCAAAACCGCAAAGCGTATGTGGGATGCCATAGAGAGCTACCTCGAAGGTGATGATGAGTGCAAGGAAAACAAATTATACACCGTTGAAAGATCCTACAACAACTTCAACGTAAAACCCAACGAAACCTTGCGTCAAACCTACGATCGCTATGTTGAGGTAGTTAATGCTTGTAGATCTCTTGGTAAAACTTTAACCGATAAGGAAATCAATATGACTTTCCTATCTCGCTTTAGGTTCTAGATGGGTAAATAAGGCTACCTCTCTAGAAGACTCCAAAGTATTGGGTACTTGGTCATTAAGTAACTTGTATGCCAATCTTAGAGTCTATGAACTTAAATTAAATCATATAGAAGAGATAGAAGGGAAAACCAAATCGCTTTCTATGTCTGTAGTGGAACATGAAGAGAAACCATCCACATCCAATCAAACCACCTAATCCTTCCATATCAACCTCATCACTCATCGAGATGGATGATGATGATTTTGCCATGTTTGTGAAAAGATTTCAAAATTTAGAAAATCCTCAAAACCTTTCACAAAATCATCTTCAAAAGGCAAAACCTCCCGCAACATTTTCTAGGGTCAGCAGATACAAAGAAGAAGAGTGACTTGGTATGCTACAACCGTAGGAAACCCGGCCACTTTGCATCCGAAAGTGTCCACAAATTTCAAATATGAATATATGAAAAAGAAAACTTTTCCTTCGAAATTTTCTCATCGTAAGGGAATGGTTGCCGAGGAGGAAGAGAATTCCAAGGAATTAGCAACTTGGATTGAAACAGATTCCGAGGATGGAAGTGACGGTGAAACCGAAGAGGTTAACCTCTCGCTTAGTTGCAGACGCTTCGATGACTCCTGGGATTCTCCGAATCATTTGAGTTGCATGATATGGAGGAAAAGGAGGTTTTTGCAAAACTTCCAAATTATAAATTGGATGATGATATTAAACTTACTCCTAGCGTTAAGATAGGAAATTGTTCGTATTCACGTCCCATTTTCTCATCTAAAACTGCTCCACCTTCAAAAGCTATTCCAAAGAAAATTTTGAAAAAGGTGGTGGAAGAGGTTTCTCCCATGGAACATGAAAAGATGTTCAAGGAAGCTGAAATGGTGATCCATCAATTCTCAAATCTTAAGAAAGCCTTAAGCTTAGCTCATGATGAACTTAATCTATACAAGACGGAGAAAACTGTGATGAGGTCTGAAATTTCTAATCTTAAGGACCAAATCAAACAGATGACTCCTCTTGTCGATCAAAACCGCATCCTTGAAACTAAGGTTGCCGCACTTCAACTCAGAATGATGACTTGGTAACCCAAATCGACGATCGTCAAAAGATTATTGATTCGTGGCGCAAGTCTCAAGCCACCAAGGATAAAATCTTGGACTTCCAAGTTCCTCCCGGAACTAAGGATGGTCTAGGGTTTGGATCTCGAAGAAGAGGAGAAGTGTGCATCCTCGAGTGAAAAGGATGAGGAATTTCCAGAACGGACTAAAGAAATTCCCAAGGAGAAGCATGCTAAGGGTAAGGGTAAAGCAAGACAAGTAAATTATGTCTACCCTAAAGGAAAGCAATATGGGAAGAATTCTCGTGTTAAAACCTAAGAATTCGTGGAAGCACCGAAGAGGAAATGGCTTATGGAATTGGTAGAATCCCCGCTCCAACCGCTTCGGTGGAAAAGGCGGTTCGTTAACTCCAGTGTCCGACCGCGCTTCTTCTTCGACCGCTCCTCCCGCCTTCAAAAGCAGGAATAGCGTTCCTGTGAAATACGTGGTCAAACCAAAGCCTGTTCCCTTCGTATCACTGAATGTTAGCCGGAACCGCACCTCCCAAACCGCTTCCTTGTCCTAAAACCGCATGCAACTCCTAAGAAGAGTAAGGAGTTAGTAAAACCTCATGAAGCTTGTAGCTATTATAAATGTTCTGTGTGTGATGGTTTAGGTCACAAGGCCGCAGTAATGCCTTTTGCGGTTCACATCCAATGCCAGAAGAGCAAACCTCCTTCGTCAAACAGTGTGGGTCGTAAAGGGTTGCTAACTTCAGACCCAAGGAATAAAGGGGGACCTCGTTCTTAATGTTTACATTTCAGTGTCCTCTCGCTTCATGGCCGGTCACTCCAAGGATAATGAATGGTATCTTGACAAAGGGTCGCTCAAGACATATGACTCGGAGATAGATCATTACTTGAAGATGTCGTTGAAGCAAGTGGTCCATCTCGTAACCTTTGGTGACAACAACAAAGGCAAGACCATTGGATATGGTGTTATAAGGAGAGGAAACCTAACTATTGAGAAGGTTTCTCTTGTCGATGGACTCAAGCACAACCTCCTTTCAATTTCTCAATTTTGCGACAAAGGAATGCTTTGCAACTTCACGTCATCAAACCGCTTTATCAAAGATAGCATTTCCGGCGTCACCCTACTCACAGTGGATTCGTAAGAGTAATATTTACATTATTGATCTAAATTCTCGCATGTAGTATTACTAATCTCCGTTTTGTAGCTAAGAATGTGAGCGAAAATAGTTGGCTATGGCACAAGAGGTTGAGCCACTTGAACTTCAAGTATCTTGCAAAGATTGGTAGGGAAAACCTCGTTCGTGGTTTACCCAAAGTGGCCGACCACCATCCGGAGAAATGCGGTGCATGCCGGCTTGTAAGCAAGCCCGCGCCGTCTTTCACCGCAAGACCGCTCCATCAACTTCAAGATGCTTACAACCGCTTCACATAGATTTGTTTGGACCCGTAACCACCGCCAAAGATTGGAGGAAATAGATATACTTTAGTGGTGGTGGATGATTACTCAAGATATACGTGGGTTGAGATGATGATTTCCAAAGATGATTGTTATGAGATTCTCACCGCACTATTTAGACGGCTCCAAACTCAAAAGAAGATGACATCAAGTTAGTGTTCGATCGTATAATGGAACAGAATTTAAGAACAACGGTGTTGCTCAAGATTGTGATGACCATGGGATTGATCACAATTTTTCAATCACCGGTGTTCCACAACAAAATGGGGTTGTGGAAAGGAAGAATAGGACGTTGATTGAGGCCGGAAAGACAATGATATCCGAAGCGAAGCTACCTCGCATTTTTGGGCCGAAGCAATCAATACCGCATGCTTCACTCAAAACCGCTCCCTCATCAACAAAACCTATAACAAGACTCCCTATGAGCGGCGAGGAAGAACCCCCAACATTGCATTCTTCAAGATCTTTGCCGCAAATGTTTTGTCCTCTACAACGAAGAGAAAATAGAGGTAAATTCGGAGCCAAGGCCGATGAAGGTATTTTTGTTGGGTATGCTAAACATTCTAAAGCTTTTCGTGTTTTCAATAAAACTAGTTTAAAAATAGTAGAGTCTCGTCCATGTTACTTTTGATGAGCATTCTCTCCTTGAGCCACATTTGGCTCCAAATGTTGCCGATGATTTTGTTGAGCATAATGAACCAGGTGAACCATCTCAAACCGCACCCGAACCTCAACCGCAAAATCCAAAGACCCTCAACCGAAATTCCCCAAAACCGCACTTTGAAACCGCACCAAGTTCCTACTCCGTGATGCAACCGCAAGGAAGATGAAGTTAGGAATTTCTATCCAAATTTATAGAACCTCTTCGTCAACTTACATTCCATGACTTCGCCGAAGGATCTAACGATGTTCCAATTGAAGATCTTCAAGAAACCTCAAATTCCAACCAGACTTACCCCTGAGGTTCGTGAAGTCAAGCTAGCCACCCTCACTAATGTGATTGGTGATCTCGTTTTCCTGTTCAAACAAGGAGATCGAATTATGATGAGCATACTTCACTTTTGTCTCAAGTTGAACCCAAGAAGATTGATGAAGCACTCCAAGATTCCAATTGGGTTGTTGCTATGCAAGAAGAACTCAACCAGCTTTGAAAGATGCAAGGTCTGGACTTTGGTGCCTAGACCTCGTGATCAAGGAGTGATAGGAACTAAGTGGGTATTTAGGAACAAGATGGACGAGAATGGAAGCATCACCAGGAATAAAGCAAGGTTGGTTGCACAAGGATATAGGCAAGAAGAAGGAATTGATTATGACGAAACCTTTGCTCCAGCTTGCAAGATTGGAAGCTATCAATCTTCTTAGCCTACGCCTCTTTCAAGCATTTCAAGTTATATCAAATGGACGTAAAGAGTGCATTCCTCAACGGCGAACCGCAAGAGACCGTGTATGTTGCCCAACCACCTGGATTTGAAGACTCCAAATTTCCCAATCATGTCTACAAACTCCAAAAGCTTTGTATGGACTTAAGCAAGCTCCAAGGGCATGGTATGAGACTCTTTCTAAATTTTTACTAGAAAAAGGATTTAAACGTGGTAAAATTGATACAACACTTTTTATTGCCAAATATAATGAGCATACTTTACTTGTTCAAATTTATGTCGATGATATTATTTTTGGTTCTACTAATGAGTTACTTTGTAAGCGTTTCGAGAAGCTAATGAAAAGCAAGTTTGAAATGAGCATGATGGGAGAATTAACATTCTTCCTCGGGCTTCAAATCAAGCAATGTGAAGAAGGTATTTTCCTCAGCCAAGCCAAATACACCAAGGAGTTGATAAAGAAGTTTGGATTAGAAAATGCTAAAGCATATGATACTCCTATGGCCACCGGCAATAAGCTAGATAAAGATCTCAAAGGTAAGAAAGTTGATCAGACTTTATATCGAGGTATGATCGGCTCATTACTTTACTTAACCGCTAGTAGGCCCGATATCATGTTTAGTGTCTGTGTATGTGCTCGCTACCAAGCGTATCCTAGAGAAGCACATCTAATTGCAGCTCAAGCCACATAATCCGCTATTTATCCGGAACCACTAACCTTGGACTTTGGTATTCCAAAGATTCAAACTTCGATCTTGTAGGTTATTCGACAGACTATGATTATGCGGCTTGTACTATTGACAGGAAAAGCACTAGTGGTACTTGTCATTTCCTCGGGAATAGACTAGTTGCTTGGGCCAGCAAAAGCAAGCTTCGGTTTCGGTCACTCAACCACGAGGTGAATATATTGTCGCTGTGGTAGTTGTTGCTTGTCAAATCCTTTGGATGAAGCAACAGCTTGGTGAGACTATGGAATCCATGAAGGGAATTGCCCCATCATGTGTGACAACACTTCAACAATTTCAGCCTCCAACAACCCCGTCATGCATTCCAAGACCAAGCATATAGATATCAAGTATCATTTCCTCAAAGACCACGTGGAGAAGAGAATATCCATTTAGAGTATGTGGGGACAGACAACCGCATTGCCGATATCCTCACAAAAGCTCTTGACTCCAAGAGATTTTCTTTTCTCGAGGAGAAATGGGTATGCTTGAACATAAATAAATTCCATACTCTTTTATATGCTAACTTGTTTGTTGAGATTAGGTTGAAATTCCTTTGGAATCAAACCGCCTCCGTTGAAACCGCCCATTCCAAAACCGCAAGCAGTCCAACCGCCTGCATACAACCGCAAGTTCCAAACCGCTCATGTACGCCCCGACCGCTTGATCAAAACCGCGTTTCAACATAAAGTAATCTCTGTCTATTTTTATTGCTTATCTTTATTAAAAAAAAAAAAAAAAAAAACTGTTCAAATTCTTTATTTATTTTTAATTTTTATTTTGTCATAAGGGTATTTTTGCAAATATTTTCCCTCAAAATTTAAATTTTAGAGCATTTAATGCTAAGGGGACATGAGCATTTAAAGCCCTCATGTCGCTCGTCATAGAGAGATGTGCAGGAGGTGAAAGGGTGTAACAGCTTGGTTTAATTCAATCATTCTTTCGACCAACCGCTCCCACCCCTTCACCCTATATAAACCTTGTTTGGTGAAACAAAAACCTTTCTACGCCAAACTTCTGCACTGCAACCGTACCGCTTCTACCAACTCTCTTCTCACTCTAAAACCCTTTACAAACTCCCATTTTCAAAACCTTTATCCAGCCAATGGCTTCCACTTTAAACCTTCAACTTCAAACGTCGAAAGAGCTTCTCCATATTCCAAAAGGACCCAAGAAACCTATCTTGGAAATGTGTAACAATTTCTAACCCAGCTCTTAATTTTCTTTTGTCAAAGCGCCATGGATGAACATAGTCTCGTTCAGTATTCTTCGGTTCATGATTTCATTGGTGATTTTGATCTTGTTTCTTATTCATTTTTGATGATTTTGTTGGGTTATGCTTTCGGATTCTTACATGGATAATTGATATATGTAAGTTTATTTCATGATCCAATCCATGCTAAGAACACCTATTTTGGGTGATTTTCAGCTTTAGTGGTTTCGAACACCCACTTTTGATTTTTACATTATAGAATGACTGGGTAAAGTGTTGTAATTTTAATGATATATTGTTAATCCTTCTTCTCTCTTCCCTTCCAATGTGATCATTTTCGATAGTGTTATTTGTTGATTTTGGTTAAGTTTTTGCAAAATATACATTCTTGGCAATGTCTCGTGAATGTTCTTTTTCGTGTTCTTCATGAAACTCCATGAATTTTTCTTGAAAAATCACACATATTTTGGATACCTTCAATCTCGCATAGTGTTTTCAAACACTTAAGAAAAATTTTCAATTTTTCAGATTTTAGGATTTTCTTTTTGGTTTGGAAACACAGCTTGTATGCAACACGCTTATGTAATCATTGACTGTTTCAAACCTGCTCCTCTCAATTGAACCGACATGCTCTCAAAAACCGCACTCTAGGCTAAAAATCCGCTTGGTGCCCAAAACCGCTGTGTAACTTATGAATATAAAATGGATCTAACACTTGATGTTTCTTTGTAGGATCTGCTGTACTACTTTCCTTCCGGGTTGGGAAGTAAAAATGAGGAAGAGCTCAAATCTCGATGCTCTAGGGAAGTGGAGTTGCCGAGGAAGCCAGAGTATACGGGCATCCTACCACATCATTCTAAAGCAGCGAGAATTTCATTGTGCCATCTATTGTGGACTTGGCTTCTTCTCCTCAACCGCGAAGAAGGATTCCGGGAATTCTTAACAGTGAAAGGCCAAGCAGAGTTTCTGCCCGACTCGGTATCGCTGTTATAGAAGGACAAGCTCTCCATTGATCATTACATTGACAATCGAAGGCTTTTCAGATCTGGTAATGTTGGTGGAGCCCCCTATAGAGGTTTGATCAAGTCATTCGGGACAAATGCCGCTTAGCTCTAACTTGGCCGCCAAAGTTGGTACCTTATCCAAGAAATACAAGAAGATTGCTAGGAAGCTGATTTTGGTGAGCGATGAGCTACATTGGTCATCTTTGGTTGGGAGAGACAGCGTGTGGAAGGTAGGAATCATAACTAACTTCACTTCCCAACAATGGATATATTGTTACGCCATATTCATGGAGATCAAGGCTTCAAGACAGCCAAGGATCTCGTTCTTGGAAATTAAGAACAGTGTTGAGACCTACCAGGCCAAGGTCGGGAGCGTGAAGCTCGAGAGGTGGGAGACCATTCCAAGCGGGATCATAACCGCAGATCTTTTGATGGACTATGAGCATGTGTGGATGATTTGGTCACTTAAGAATCCTGAGCCGGTGGTGGATTGTTCCTTTGATTCTTCGGGATTGCTTGCTTGTCATACCTTCGCATATGCCAAATGGAGATGCATTATACTGAAATCTTTGTATGATGCGATGCGGTACCTACCCCAAGAAGGAACCATATGAGTTTGAGAGATCCCTTAACCGCTCCAAAGGCACGAAAAGGAGCCAAGCGGTCCAGAAGCTCCCAAGCAAGAGAGTGAACCGCAGAACTTCCTCCAGAGGACTACAGACCCCGCTCCGAGCGTCCAAGGCCGCTTCCTGGCGATGATTGGAATGGTACAACCCGAAAGGAAGAAGAAGTCCCCCAAGGAACCCGAGACCGCCAAAAACTTTCAATTGGTGGACGGGAAGATAAGCTGAAGAAGAAGAAGAAGAGATCCAAGTTATTCTGACTTGGTATCTGAGCAAAAAGAGCCGAGGATAAGATGGATGGATTACTGTTGAGGAGCGGATTGAAAGTCCTCCAAGATGAAATTAGCAGTTGGCTAAGGAACAAGGCGAGAAGTATCGGTCCAAGGGCAAAACAAGCTGAAGCCAGGAACCGCCTCACCGGGAATGAACTGCATCCGAGAATCTCAACCGCCCCCAACCAATCAAACCAGCTCTCCCACCCAATCACCAATCGACCCTCTCTGTCCAATCACCTCATATATCCCGCTTCCAAATCCCCATCAAAATCCAAATCAATAACTCCTTTCCCAACAAAACCGCACAATCTGTCGGGAGAAAGCCCAAGAAGGAAGAAAATGGTCGCTAAGAAGAAACCCTTCAAAGAAAACCCAAGCACAGTCCAACCCTCGCCCTCTCCTTCAAATTCCCCTATTCCATCTCTCAAAATTCCCTCCTCTTCACCTCCTCAAAATTCCCTTCACCTTCCCAGAAAATCACTCTCACCCCTATCCTCTCAATCACCTTCCACCTCCAACACTCCCATTCCATAAATTCCCAACACTCTAACCCAACTCTACCAGATCCCAAGCCTATCAACAAAGGCGGTCTATGCACTCTATTTGGACATGCCACTTCCAAATCCATTCGAGAAGATCCAACTGACCAATTCTCCAATTCAAAACCGCTCCCATTCCCTACACCAAACCGCTCCAAATCAAATACCCCTTCAAAATCCCCTCCACAAAAATCACCCAACCACCCGTATATCCTCCTCCTCCATTTATACCTCAAACCCAAACCGCTCTGAAACCATTCCAACCCAACCGCCTCCCATATTCTGGCAGCTTCAACCTCTGCGCACCTCCTTGACTACTCCCAAATTCTTCAAACCCTTACCCTCATCCAAGCCAACTCCTAATAAACCGGGGTCATGTCATTAAGGCGGCCGCTTCCAATGACACCCTAACCGCTTCAAATGCTTCCCTCCAAACCTCTCTCTCAAATCTCTGCGAATCAAACCTTGTTCTTCAAGCCAAGGTAGAATCTCAATCTCTGGAAATGGCAACCCTTAAATCAACATTGCTTGATGCCATTAAGGGAGGAGAAAGCTCTCAAACCCCTCATCCTCTTGAACCGCTCCGATGATGAACAAGCCGCATCTCTTATCAAAACCCGGTTGAAGAAGGATTGGTTAAGTTGAGTGATATTCAAGAAGGTGCAATGCCGTTGATAAAGACTTGG
Organism: Adenophora triphylla var. japonica; assembly: GCA_022495995.1. NCBI lineage: Eukaryota > Viridiplantae > Streptophyta > Magnoliopsida > Asterales > Campanulaceae > Adenophora > Adenophora triphylla. Next base: position 99,777 of record JAFEMH010002913.1, read on the forward strand.
GGAGGTGACCTCAAAACTTGTTGCCAGCTTAAACTCCCGGACCGCAAATGGCACGGATGTCCAAACCGCCTTGAATTCCCTTAGAAGATGTCTTACGGAGCAAATTGACATATTCAAGGTGGACTCAAAGGTAAATGCGGAATGTGTTGGAGATGCCTCAATGGTAAAGTTGAATGAGATTCGGGATGAATTTAACGGCCGCTGGACAACATGAAGGCGGATTCATTGCCAAGATTGGTGAAATTCATGACACGAAGAAACCTCTCGAGAGTTACCATTGATCTTGATCCAATGAAGGAAGCTATCCAAGAACAAACGCTAACGTGCGGGAGGGAGATCCATACTATCTTCAATTCCCTTTATTCATCCTTCACGTGCGAGTGGATACTATTAGAGACAACATTGTGGAAAACACCCAGCGGTTGGTGCCACAAATTCTACCTCTGCTCATTACGCCAGAATGCCTGAAGAAGCTTGAAGCTACTCTCACGAGAACCGCGAGAGAAGTTAGAAGATTAAGGAAAGCGTTTGCACACGACCAATCAGTTTGGGCCAAGTGGGGCCGAGCATGAAGTGAGCAAGCCGCCCCGTGATGTAAACCGCTTTTTCCTTGTTTTTGTGAATCTTTTTGGTAAGTTTTGGACCGCACTTTCATTGTATTTCCTTTTGTCCAACTTACTTCCTTTTGTTTTTTGTAACCTTGTAATTTTCCTTCATTCTGTACTTGTAATCATCTTAGGAATTAATGGAAATTGCATCGTATGGTTCCAAAACTTTGTTCAATCAAGCTGCTTGTTTGTAGAACAATGAAACCGCTTATGGTCTTAAACCTCATTCAAATATTTTTCAACTTAAAAATCACTATTTTGAATTGATGTTTAAACATTCGGTTTAAGCTTGCACTTTGAACTTAAACTCATACTTTTTAAGTGCCTTGAATGCATTTCTATACTTTTCCACATTGTAAGTTTTTCAATCTTTCAAAAGTATAGAAATCTATAGCTTAAGCTAGTGTGTGCATTGACTTGGGACATGACTTACCATGTTAATTCTTATGGACATGTTTTACCAAGTACTGATGATTGCTTTTCTTGTAGTAGGTAATGGCATCAATCAAATAGGGGAGATTGTTGGGTATGCATATTTTAACCCTCCTATTTTGTATTAGATTTGATTGATACCATAACCTCCTATTTATTTTAAGGACTTTAGGACCCTATGTAATGAAGCTTAGACTTCAATTTTTTAACTAAGTCCATTTCATAGAATAGGTTAAAATTAGGCTTGAAGACTGCTCAAGAATCATTGATCTTAGGATTGCAGTTTCAAAGGCTTCGTAACCGCCTTTCTAGAACCGCTTGGCGTAACCGCCTTTTGCCTTGTGATTCCCTTCTTCGTGAGACCGCTTGTATCCCAAAGTGCAAACCGCACTTTTGAAAATCCTCTTCTGGTGGAACCGCCTTTTGTCAAACCGCTTGCCCCAGAACCGCCCCAATGATTAACTTCTTGAAGTGATCCTTTTATCCCTTGGAATCCACGTCAGCAATGTTAAATGTCAACCACCATATCTTGTCACGTGACCCATTGTCGAGCGAGATCTGCAAAGATCTCATATAGGTGACAGATGTCCTAACCACCTTGATTGCAAATGAGGTCCGATCGCCTTTCTTGCACCAACAAACTCTAAAGGACAAAAGTGGATATCAGTGGACCAATGGGAAAGCATCAAGTACTGTCCTTGAACAGCTGTGTCCAACGGCTATATTTGAGATGCTTGGGTATAAATACCCCCAATCTTCACCATTTGAAGATTGCTTGAAAATATTGAGAAATTGCTGTGATCATCGAAGTTGAAGCTCGCCAGAAATTCTTAGTCTTTTGAATCTTCATCTTCATACTTCAAGAAATATTCCCCCCAAATTTTGTAAATCAAGCCTTAACACATTCAAGAATCATTGAGCTCTACATCTCACAGATTTAAAGAGCCTTGATCTTGTTTCTCACACACACACCTCTCTTGTCTAAACACATAGTTTATTCATTTGAGATACACTGGTTATAGTTTTGGATTTGTTCTTCATAGAAAAGATTTTATTGTACTTTGTAATCTCTCAAATACTTAATATAAAATCTCTCTTAGAAATCCAAGACTAACCATCTTGGTAGTGGACGTAGATCGTTTATCGATTGAACCACTCCAAATATTGTGTTCTTACTTTCTGCATTTTATTTCTTGTGCTTACTAATTATCTACCTTTCTCTCTGTTTGATCTTATATAGTTATCCTTTATTGTGAAATTGTGTTTGGAGTTAACATAGTCAAACTACACTTTCAGTTTTACAACTGCTCAGAAAATTGTACTAAAACCGCCTTGTAAAACCGCCTTCTCAAAACCGCATTTTATTAATTATATTCCGCTGTGCATTTTACAACTCTACTTGCAGTTTCTTATACACTGCAAGAGGTTTTGTAAGCGTAGAGGTTTAGTTTTAAATTGAGGGCGAAAAATTTTAAACAGCTATTCACCCCCCCCCCTCTAGCTGTATTTTCACCCTTGTTGCCACCTTTGGGACCAACAAGTTGTTCCCAACTTAGATGGCACCAAACACCAGCAATTATATTAGTCAACTTTCTTTTCATAGATGTCTCAAAAGCTTTGAGACTTAGTTCTTCAATCCACAACTTTTTTCATTATATTCTAATTAAAACAAAATAACCTCCTTCATATGTAAGTTACACGAATGGAATAAAGAGAACTTTAGATATATAAATATATAATCCTTAAATTATGTGATTTCGTGAAAAAAGAAAAAGAGAAGTCCCTCCTTCAAATAAAAATGGCATGAATAACATAAAAGGAATTAGATGTATTAATAAGAAATCTTTTAAAATGAACTTTCGATACATAAATATATAATCTTTTTCTTTAGAAAATAAAAAATTTCGTCGACAACAGGTTTCAAACCTGCTAGGGCGAAGCCCAACAAATTTCAAGTCTATCTCCTTAACCACTCGAACATATCAACGTTGTTACTTGTATTAAAGTTTAATAATATATTCATTAATGTCAAAATGGTTTCGGGTTTATCAATGAAATGTTAAGAGAGAGAGAGAGAAAATAATCGTACAAGCTTGAAGAATTTCATCTGTGAGATTATTAGGGTTTTAAAAAGAGATAGAAATGAGAGAAGATGTTGAACATAATTGGATTGGGATTGGGAAATGAGAAAGACATAAATTTAATAGGTTTGGTAGATGAGGAAGAATAAGAAGAGAGGAGGATGACACCCCTCTTAGTTTGTGTGTAGTTCAAAAACTGATAAGGACAAAGAGGTGCCCCCTTAATTTGCACCTGAAGAGGAACCCCTGGAAGATCTTCTGTTAGCATTGAAAGGCAAGAAAAAGGCTACTGAGTCTAAGCTAATAGGAAGAGGAGTTTATGGAAGAAGAAGAAGTTTTGGAAGGAGAAAGTGATAATAATTTCAAGCTTGGCCCTGATGAGCTTGAACAAAAAAAGGAATAAAAAGAGGAAGAACAAGTTGTTAGGAGTGCTGATGATGATGAAATAGAGGAGCCAGCTGCAGAACCTACTTCACCAAATGTTATGGCTCTAGATGTGCCCACATCCGCACGCGCATCTATTCGGTCATCCACTAAGAAGGATAAAATTGTCCCTTCCTCCTCCCCTATTATTGCTGTCAAACCCCTTTCACCCAATTTTTTTTCCTGAGGGTGCATCTGATAGGTTTGACCAGATTGCAAATAAGGATCTCATTCTTGAGATGAAAAGAGATAGGGAAACATTTTCTAGGTTTAGTCTTGTTAAATTTTTTAGGATAAAGGCCTACTAAACATTGTTGATCATCCCAAACCCCCATACCCTAAATTGGTCTATAAATTCTATGTCAACTTGGCCAAGGGTCCAATCTGTTGGGTTTTACGGGTCCATGCGCAGCGGAATTAAGCATTAAAACATAAAACCCAAGAAGCCCTAGGATCCGTTCTATACAATTAATTTGAATATCAATGAAATAGAATTAAACCAACCTTGAAACGCTTTCCGGTCTTGAGCTATCGAACGATTTGATTATGTGATATTGAATCACAAACTTCGTTCTTCAACTTGCTTGAACTCTAGGCCTTGATCGATGAACGAGCGAAGACCCTCTTTTGGTATCCACACCTTCGAATGAATCCAAGAACAATTTCTTGTTGATTGCTAGATCTAAACCTTGAAGAATATTGAGAGAATTTGATTGTGAATTTTGCTTTAAAATTTCGGCTAGGCTTTTAGGTCTGACAGAGCCCTTGTATTTATACTAAACTAGTGTAAATACCTCTTCTAATCGAATTAGGAGAGACAGTACATCAATACCGCAGATTGCCTATTATGCATGCCGCGCGGTATATCAAGCCATTGGCTTGATATGTCGCGTGACATAAGTAGCCAGCCTTCGTGTCTCTCAATCATTCTTCCTCCGGTTTAACCAATTCATTCTAGTTGTGTGTGACCCAATAGGATTACATCATGTTGGCAATGAGATCGATCATATCGAACCTCATAAGACATAAGCGGACTCTAGCAAGCCATTATGTCTACCCAAATGATGCAACGTAAGAGTTCACATTTCCAACGGTGTACTTCCATTTATCCCTTTTTGTCTCACGATGTTATATTGAACACAAGTCATGGTCCTTGTCGACTTGTTATTGTTCAATGTTTTCTCGATTCTTGAGTATAATGATAATTCCAATCATATTGGGGTACGGCCATACACTTTCATCATTATCACTCATCGAGGGGCCCAAGCATAACATCTCTCTTCCGAGGGACAAACTCCTTCTTGACTTATCATCCTTCCCATCATGAATCCGATCATGCCAATGATAGCCTTTATAGATATCGTGTTAAGATATCGTTTGACTAAAATCAAACATGGCTTTCATCATATGTAAGGTTATGATAGTCTCAGGTCTAGGAAATAAATGAAGTAACCGTATGAGATTTACGTATGACATTTGACCATTACATAAATCTCATGCGGGTCATGTCCAGTCACTTGTTCTCTAACAAGTACCCATAATTTCAATGTGCATCCCTTATGCATATAATCATCACATGATTATCCATTGACAATTATACTAATTTATTCTCTTAATAATTAGGGACAGTGATTATTATAAACAAATATACAAAACATATAATAATCAAATAATAAACATCTCATATAATAATAAATAATGTCAACACATAAGTCTATCAATCATAGGCCTAGGGCATAACACCAACAGTCTCCCACTTGCACTAGGCCCAATCTACCATGTATCGAATACCCATGGACCTAACATGACCATCATGTTTAGCTTGTGAGAGAGCCTTAGTTAGTGGGTCTCGCCACGTTGTCATCGATGTCTACTACTGCATATCTTAACGTCTTCCCTTTCACATATCTCACGGATAATGTGGAAACGTCGAAGTATGTGTTTGGATCTCTGGTGTGATCTTGGTTCCTTTGCTTGTGCAATGGCACCATTGTTATCACAAGTAAAGTTCAATAGGATCTCGATGCTTGGAACGACTTCCAAATCACTAATGAACTTCTTGATCCAAACCGCTTCCTTAGCCGCATCGGATGCCGCTATGTACTCGGCTTCGGTTGTAGAATCGGCGACGGTACTTTGCTTGGAACTTTTCCAACTCACAGTGCCTCCATTAAGCATAAACAAAAATCCAGAGGCTAACGATACGAAATCATCTTTGTCGGTTTGGAAGCTAGCATCTGTGTAGCCTTTGACTACAAGATCTTCTTCCATTCCTCCAAAGACCAAGAATGCATCCTTAGTTCTTCGTAAGTACTTAAGGATATTCTTGATCGCTATCCAATGTGGTTCACCGGGATCGGATTGGTACCTACTCGTCATGCTTAGAGCACACGAGACATCGGGTCTAGTAAGTACATAACATAGCATACATGATAGACCCAATTGCCGAAGCATATGGAATACCATTCATTCTCTTTCGCTCATCATTAGTCTTTGGACATTGATTCTTGCTAAGAGATATACCATGCAACATTGGCAAATTCCCTCTTTTAGAATTTTCCATTTGGAATCTTCTAAGGACTTTGTCAATGTAAGTACTTTGACTTAAACCAATCATCCTCTTGGATCTATCTCTATAGATCTTGATACCAAGGATATATGCGGCTTCGCCCATATCTTTCATTGAAAAGCACTTTCCCAACCAAGACTTGACAGTCTCTAGTGCAGAAACGTCATTTCCAATGAGTAAGATATCGTCGACATACAACACTAAAAATAGTGCTACGCTCCCACTAATTTTCTTTGTATACACAAGGTTCATCTTCGTTCTTGATAAAACCAAACTCCTTGATTGCTTCATCAAAACGTAGATTCCAACTCCTTGAAGCTTGCTTCAATCCATAAATGGATTTCGCAACTTACACACCTTGTTAGAATTTTCTCGGATCGACAAAACCTTCAAGGTTGTATCATGTATACATCCTCAAGTAACTTCCCATTAAGGAAAGCTGTTTTGACATCCATTTGCCATATCTCATAGTCATAATATGCGGCTATGGCAAGTAAAATTCTAATAGACTTAAGCATAGCTACAGGCGAAAAGGTTTCATCATAGTCTATGCCATGAATCTGCCTATATCCCTTAGCTACTAGCCTAGCCTTATAGGTGTGCACTTTCCCATCCATGTCGGTCTTCTTCTTGAAAACCCATTTGCACCCTATGGTTTTTACACCTTCGGGTGGATCAATCAAGTTCCAAACTTGATTATCAGCCATGGATTGTAATTCGGACTTCATGGCTTCTTGCCATTTTTCCGAATCCGGAGCGGACATCGCTTCTTGATAGCAAGTGGGTTCATCATTTTCGATTAACTCCACTTCATCACTTTCCGTGACGAGAAATCCATATCTCTCGGGTTCGGATCGTGATCTACCACTTCGGCGAGGAACTTGTGCATCTTGAACCGGTTCCACAACGGTTTGTGAACTTGGTTCAGTTTCTACCATTGGTTCAATGTTGTTTTCGGGTTCTCGAACTTCTTCGAGATCTATTTTGCTCCCACTGGTTCCTTTGCGAAGAAACTCCTTTTCTAAGAAAGTACCATTTCGAGCAACAAACACTTTGTTCTCGTTTCGGTTGTAGAAATAGTATCCTTTGGTTTCCTTAGGATATCCCACAAAAACACATTTATCAGATTTAGGTGCTAGCTTGTCGAAGTTAACTTCTTGACATATGCATCACAACCCCAAATCTTCATGAAAGACAAACTAGGTTTTCTTCCATGCCACATCTCATATGGGGTCTTTTGAACCGATTTGGTAGGAACTCGTTTATAGTGAAAGCAGCAGCTTCTAGTGCATGTCCCCAAAAGGATAAAGGAAGCTCAACTTGACTCATCATAGAACGAACCATGTCCAACAAAGTTCTATTCCTCCTTTCGCACACACCATTCCATTGTGGTGTTCCGGTGGAGAGAGTTCGTAAAACGATTCCACAACTCTTAAGATGACTCGGTCAAATTCTTGGCTCAAATATTCACCACCTCGATCGGATCGAAGTACCTTAATAGTTTTGCCAAGTTGATTTTGCACCTCATTTTGAAATATTCGAAATATCTCAAACGATTCACTCTTATGTTTCATTAGATAAACATATCCAAATCTACTATAATCATCAGTGAATGTTATGAAGTACCGAAATCCTCCCCTAGCATCGCTACTCATAGGCCCACATACATCGGTATGTATGAGTCCTAATAAGTCGCCCGCCCTTTCACCGGTTTTGGTAAATGGGTCCTTGGTCATCTTGCCAAGTAAACAAGATTCGCATGTCTCATATGATTCATAATCATGTGAGTCAAAAATCCATCTTTGTGGAGTTTAGAAATGCGTTTCTCGTTTATATGGCCAAGACGACAATGCCATAAGTAAGTGTGGTTTACATCATTGGGTTTAGATTTCTTGTTAATGTTATAGACATCATTATCGTGATTTTCAACATCAAGAATCTCAAGGCCATTGAATGAAACAAAGAAGTACAATAATGCATATCACTCTTGTAAATAGAAAATTTCTTATCACATATAAGAAAATTAAAACCTTCATTATCCAAACATGAAATCGAAATAATATTCCTACTTAAAGCTGGAACGTAATAACAATTGTTCAAAACAAGTATTAGTCCACTAGGTAAAGTAACTTCATAAGTTCCTACGGCTAATGCAAAGCAACTCTTGCTCCATTCCCCACACGTAGGTCCACTTCACCTTCTTTAAGCATCCTTCGTTCTTTAGACCCCGCACATTTAAACAAATGTGAGTTCCACATCCGGTATCCAATACCCAAGAACTAGAAGTAGATAGGAATATATCTATAACAAAGATACCTGAAGTTGAAGCAACTCCTTTGCTCTTCTTCGGTGCTTCCTTGTATTTTGCGCAATTTCTCCTCCAATGTCCAATCTCATTTGCAATGGAAGCAGATTGCGTCCTCTTGGGACTTAGGCTTAGCCTCTTTAGGCTTGGAGGCCTCTTTGGGCTTGGCAACCTTTGCCTTAGGATTAGCAACCTTTGCTTTTCCTTTACCCTTGAACCCTTTCCCCTTGTTAACCATTAGCACTTGATCGGTCTTCTTCTCGACAATGCGGTTTCCGCAGTAGTCAACATTTGAACTAACTCGGAAAGGTTTCTATTCATTCCACCCATGTTATAGTGCATTATGAAATGACTAAAACTTTTAGGTAATGAATTCAAGATTATGTCGGTAGCCAACTCTTGGCTAATTGGAAAACCGAGCCTTTCAAGATGCTCAATGTGGCCCTTTAACTTGAGAGCATGGGGACCAACGGCCTTGTCCTTCACTCATCTTGCATGAGGTCAAGGATGCTGTGTTGTACCTTTCTTGCCTAGCTTGAATTTGGAACATTTCCATCGCCCGATTGTTTAAGTCGATCGTCCCCAAGTGCTCAAGATTCTTCGAAGACTCTTGCACATGGCGGAGAGCATAAGGCAACTAACATCGTAGAGTCACGCTTGTGCTTCAGATATTGTTCCCTTATTGCCCTAGCAAAGATTGGCGGCAGGTTCGGGTGGAATAGGTTCAATGAGAACGCATGCTTTCTCCTCTTGTTTGAGAACAATTCTCAAACTACGGATCCAATCCATATAGTTTGTACCATTCTCTTCCAACTTTTCCTTCTCAAGGACGGATCGCAGTGAAAAGTGATTATTGTTTGATGCCATTTATTCTACAAAAAGATATACATAAAATATGAACACATATAAGTAAACATATCATATGAGAAGTATAGTGCATTTAAATAAATGCTCCCACTAAATTATACACCTTCAAATGCAAATAAGCATAATATACATTTAATGGGCTAAGATCCAACTTTAATTCAATTTCAAGTTTGCTATGGCAAACCGCTCAAAATTAAATTAATTAGGTAGAAAACATCAATCATATCACATATATGACTCTTAGATCTTTTATGAGATCAATTCAAGACATCATATGTCTAGGCATATTTTAATCTCATCTTATGCCTTGGGTCCAAAACCATTTTGATAACCCAATTAAGTTCATTCACTTTAAAACGTATAGGAACCACCATTTCCTCATCTTGCTCGCATTCGAATAGAATCAAAGCACCTTGCTATGGCAAGCCCACCCAAAACTATCCGAATGGTCTCAAGTGTTTTTAATCATGAATTGGCATAAAGAACTTAAAAGTTAAATGAAGGTTCTTTAAAGGTAGATTATAAGCACATCGAAAGATAGTCAAAATCATGCACCAGGTAAGTTCCCGGGAAGATAGGTGAGCCGCAAGGACTTCTTAAGTACCAACTCTTCCTTAGACGGAACTCTCCTAGACATGCATAATTAGAAATCAACTCGATTAGGCAACATAATCCTTACCTTTTATAAACAATCAGCTTCCTTTTAAATTTCGCGTATTTATGACTTGTTTCCATAAACAATCATAAGATCCAAAATTTACAATGTCTAAATCTAAACATATTAGGAAACTAAATATCATGTTTCAACTAAACATCTAATTTAATAATTCTTAACAATTAAGAACAAATAATTCATGCATCGCAACAATTAATAAAACACATTTAAATTAATTAAGCATGCATAAACAATGAATCAATCTAGCATGGACTTATAAACTCAATTTTATAACATCCAGCTTTTCATACACATTGCAATAATTATTAAAATCATATTTTAATCAATTAATCATGTATATCAATGAATCAATCTATCGCGGACTTATAAACTCAATTTTATAACATCCAGTTTTTCATATTAACATATCGGATTGTAAACACAATCATAGAATAGCGTAAAATTTGAACAAACAGATTACGCCCAGCTTGGCTTATTATGTCGCGTGACAACATCGGCCATAGGCTTAATATGTCGCGCGACCTAACATGCCAGCTAACCTGAATTCCACATGGCTCGATATGTCGCACGACATAGGCAAACAGTTACAGAATTTCCAGATTCGAACCAATACAGATTACATGTACCAATTAAATCACATAAAACAGCCTTTTTACAGATTTAATTGGCATAAATTGAAAACGATTTTCACATTGTTTCACATAAACAATTAAAATTCTATCACATTCAAAACATGCAATAAGCATATAAACAATTTATATCTTAAACCTAGCATGTTAATTCAAACTTAATCATACGAACGGGGCTCGATACCACCGTTGGGTTTTACGGGTCCATGCGCGGCTGGAATTAAGCATTAAAACATAAAACCCAAGAAGCCCTAGGATCCGTTCTATACAATTAATTTGAATATCAATGAAATAGAATTAAACCAACCTTGAAACGCTTTCCGGTCTTGAGCTATCGAACGATTTGATTATGTGATATTGAATCACAAACTTCGTTCTTCAACTTGCTTGAACTCTAGGCCTTGATCGATGAACGAGCGAAGACCCTCTTTTGGTATCCACACCTTCGAATGAATCCAAGAACAATTTCTTGTTGATTGCTAGATCTAAACCTTGAAGAATATTGAGAGAATTTGATTGTGAATTTTGCTTTAAAATTTCGGCTAGGCTTTTAGGTCTGACAGAGCCCTTGTATTTATACTAAAATAGTGTAAATACCTCTTCTAATCGAATTAGGAGAGACAGGCTGTCAATACCGCGTATTGGCCTATTATGTCGCGCGGTATATCAAGCCATTGGCTTGATATGTCGCGTGACATAAGTAGCGCTCGTGTCTCTCAATCATTCTTCCTCCGGTTTAACCAATTCATTCTAGTTGTGTGTGACCCAATAGGATTACATCATGTTGGCAATGAGATCGATCATATCGAACCTCATAAGACATAAGCGGACTCTAGCAAGCCATTATGTCTACCCAAATGATGCAACGTAAGAGTTCACGTTTCCAACGGTGTACTTCTATTTATCCCTTTTTGTCTCACGATGTTATATTGAACACAAGTCATGGTCCTTGTCGACTTGTTATTGTTCAATGTTTTCTCGATTCTTGAGTATAATGATAATTCCAATCATATTGGGGTACGGCCATACACTTTCATCATTATCACTCATCGAGGGGCCCAAGCATAACATCTCTCTTCCGAGGGACAAACTCCTTCTTGACTTATCATCCTTCCCATCATGAATCCGATCATGCCAATGATAGCCTTTATAGATATCGTGTTAAGATATCGTTTGACTAAAATCAAACATGGCTTTCATCATATGTAAGGTTATGATAGTCTCAGGTCTAGGAAATAAATGAAGTAACCGTATGAGATTTACGTATGACATTTGACCATTACATAAATCTCATGCGGGTCATGTCCAGTCACTTGTTCTCTAACAAGTACCCATAATTTCAATGTGCATCCCTTATGCATATAATCATCACATGATTATCCATTGACAATTATACTAATTTATTCTCTTAATAATTAGGGACAGTGATTATTATAAACAAATATACAAAACATATAATAATCAAATAATAAACATCTCATATAATAATAAATAATGTCAACACATAAGTCTATCAATCATAGGCCTAGGGCATAACACCAACACAATCCTGCTCCTCCAATGTTTCAGACTGTATATGTTAGGGAGAGAGAGAGAGAGAGAGGAAGATGGAAGAGCGGTTAGATTATAAAGAGCGAAAGTTAGGGAGGGGAGGAGGGGAAGGTTGTTTTGTGTGAGGAATGAGTGGGCGGCGGTCATGGCTGTGGCGGGTGAGTGTGGGGGCAGCAGGGGGTAAAGGTGGGTGGGTAGTCAGAGGTGGGGATGGTGGTGGGTGATGGAGAAGAAGGGTGAAAAAGACAATATCTAAATTGAGAGGGGGTTAATTGATGAATAAATAATTTACATTATAGCCCTTTTATTTCTTAAGTTTACACTTAAAATCATTGTAGTTATGTTATATTAATTGGATTGATTTTCCAATTTTACCCTTCATAAAATGGGTCAAATGCATTGCACATTTTAATTTAACTGAAAAAATGGATTTCGTTAGCCCTAGCTACTTTAAACGAGCATCCAAAACAGATGAGGTACTGTGGTTGCAACGAAAACTAGTTTAGGTATTAAAACCGAACAAACCCTATAGTTGGGGTACTATATTTGCATTTTTTCCTAAAACTTATTTCTGTTTTTGAATTTGTAAAAGGCGATTATATTTGGTAAGTAATTTATAAAATATGACGAGTTTTACGTATAAATAGACTGTATTTGGGTAATAATCACGCATTCTTCCATTTGTGTTCTACTCATTGAGTAAAAAATATTTACTCTCATATTACCTTGAGTTCATTTGGCAAAACATGGCGAGCCTTCAAACCTCTTTGATTCTGTTTCTTCTTGTCTCTATGGCTATTATACTAGTTTCCTTGGTAAGTTTTTATTTATGAAAGGGTGAATGACATTTCGGGCCCCAAAGTTTAGGGGGGGTTCCTAAGATGGACCCCATTCTATCACTAATTACAATATAGGGTCTAAAGTTCATATTATGTTAACGTTTCAGGGTTTTTAACCAATTTCGTTAGAAAAATCCGTTAAATGATCACGTGCAAGTCACGTGTCACTTAACAGAGTATGTTTTTTAACACAAATTCTTTTGTTGTTGTTTTAATGCAAATTAAATGAAAATAAATTAACCATATGGTCACTCAAATGATTTATAACTTTATAATATTACAGAAATACCCTTGTACCCCAAACAAAAACTTACCCCTCCTCTCCCCTCTCTCTCTCTCTCTCACACACACACACACTTTCTTTCTCTCTCTCTCTTTCTCTCTCTCTCTCTCTCTCTCTTTAACTTTCTCTCTATACCCCCATCTTCTTCCTCATCTTCCAATTCACCCACCTCCATCAGCTTACCCAACATCACCCCCTACCTCCACTCCCCTCTCGCCACCCCAACCCTACCCACAGCCACCGCCTTCCTTGCCCCTCTCCCCCAGCTCCGCCCCACCACCTCATCATGACCCATCCATATAAATACACCCAATTCTATAAATATACCCAGAATGAAAATCATTTCTCTTCAGATTCCTCAAATTTCTATCTGATGAACCGATTAATGACATATATCAAATTTTGTTCAATTGGAAAAAGCTCTTTCATGTTGCCGGGAAATTGGTCGGAAGGTTACTTACCAACTGGTTCAAATCCCTTCAAACCCTCACTTGCAGACAGGGGACGGAGGATTTGGTTGCGACCCTGACACCAGTTGTTGTTCTATTGAAACTAGTCTTTGACCTCCTTCCCGGCGAAATGTTGTGCGAGTGGAGACCCAGCGGGAATTAATGGATTTGTGAGGGTATCGTGGGTTTGGTGATTAGAGAAGGGTTTATGTCGGGTATTGAAGATTTTGGTTTGGGGTTAATTTTCTTCTTTTGGTGGAAATCGACTGGGGTTGATTCAGGGGTTTTGAAGATTTTGATAGCTGAGTGCGCAACCGCCATGGTTATGGAAGAAGCAGGTATCGTAACTCAATTCGGGGAGTGAATTTGCAGCAGCTGACTGACCCCATATTGATGAAATTGTGGTTTGTGACGGTGGTGGTGGTTGGCTGGCAGTGCATATGGTCATGGTCATTGTGGTTGTGGTAGTGGTGGTGGCAGATGGTGGTTTGTGGTGCCGTGGTGGGTGGTGTGTGTGAGGGGAGAGGAGGGGTAAGTAGGGATGGCCAAACAGGATCGAAATCGGATCGAAACCGAAAAACCGGATCAGAAAAGCCCGAAACCGCCATGAACCGCCACGAAAACCGAAACCGGGGTAACCGGAACCGATTTGGATAAGGGCCGGTTAAGGGTCACAAAAATGGTGAACGGGACCAGAACCGGAACCGTGAACCGAACGGAAATTCCTTGTTTTTCAATAGAACCAGACCGGAACCGGACCGAAAAAGCCCGAAATCGGAGCAAACCGGGGAGAAAACCGAAATCGGAGTAACCGGAACCGGGGTTAGGCCGGGCCGGTTAAGGGTCACCATTTCTCCGAACCGAAAACGGCGTTTTTCGAACCGGAACCGGGTCCGGACCGATTTTGGCCATCCCTAAGGGTAAGGTTTTGTTTTGGGTAAAAGGGTATTTCTAAAATCTTATAAAGTTATAAATCATTTGAGGGACCATATGGTTAATTTATTTCATTTAATTTGTATTAAAACAACAACGAAATAATTTGTGTTAAAAAAACATCCTCCATTAAATGACACATGACTTGCACGTAATCATTTAACGGATTTTTCTAACGAAATTGGTTAAAAATCCTAAAATGTTAACAGAATATGAACTTTGTACCCTATATCATAATTAGTGATATAATGGGACCCATTTTAATAACAACCCCTAAACTTTGGGGCCCAAAACGTGATTCGCCCTTCTTTTATGAAATCAACTTCTTACTTTAATTTATTTAAGCATAACTCACAAGAGAAAGATGTGCATTATTTAGTATTGTTGTGTTGTGAGCTATGTTAAGTATGCTTTGTCTAAGTAATTTTCTTAATACTTATTTATCCATTTATTTATATTGATTAGGCTCGTGGCGAAGGATCTGTACCTGCAGCACAGTGGCGGATCTAGAAATTTTGGTGAGGGGGTCAAATTTTGAGTTGACGAGAAAAATTGGAACCACACTACTTTTATTTTATTTTTTATAAAGTTTTAAATGATATATAACCTATTTTTTCATACTCATGAGTAAAAGTATTAATGGCATTAATAATGATAATGATAATGATAATGATAATAATAATAATAATAATAATAATAATAATAATAATAATAATAATAATAATAATAATAATAATAATAATAATAATAATAATAATAATAATAATAATAATAATAATAATAATAATTAATCATTATCATAATATGATAATGGTAATCAATAATGTTTATACTGAATTAAAATATTTAACTATCTCATTAGTGATAAGTGAATAACATTAATTTAAAATGGGCAGGTGAAATCAAACAAACTGTGCTAAAAAAATAGAAACAAATACCACTTAAAAATTAGTTAGGTCACATATTACAAATTAACACATACCGTAATAAAATAAAATTTAACTAATTGCAGAAAAATGCCAATAACCAAGTCTCTACCACACCCATGACTAATATCACAATAAAAATTAATTGAGGCACTAACGACTAATAAAATAAAATTCGTTAATTAGACATAGAGTTACAAGTAGTTGAGTCTCATAATATTTTCAAATATCAAGTTTAAACAAAAAAAAACTAAGATAAAATAAAATATTCGCATGTTTAAAAAAATTTATACATTAATTGTACTCCGCCAACCCATAATACTTGTTGTTTAATGAGCTAAAATTTAGCTCAAAATACTTATCATTTTACTTTTATCTAGACATCTTTACCATCATTTACCAAGTATTTTTTATATTTTATTATAAAATAATCATTGCATAAGCATCTAATTATCTAGGTAATTAAATTATTTTAAGGATAATTTAA
The DNA here is from genome assembly GCA_022495995.1 of Adenophora triphylla var. japonica. Taxonomy (NCBI): domain Eukaryota; kingdom Viridiplantae; phylum Streptophyta; class Magnoliopsida; order Asterales; family Campanulaceae; genus Adenophora; species Adenophora triphylla. The sequence continues at coordinate 115,835 of JAFEMH010002913.1, forward strand.
CCTTTTTTACATATAATAATTACATTATTTAATATGTATGAAATGTTTTTTTAATAACAATTTTGAGACGTAGTGTTGGGATTGGATCCTAAACTACAAGGAAGAGGAGGAGCCTAAGTCGGAGGAGTCGGTGAGATCAAATAGGAGTTCAAAACGGAGCAGGTTTTTCTGGAGAGCTGCGCGACCGCGCTGGTGGAGGTTGTAAGTACCCAAATCTGGCTCATGCCTTCCGGTTAATTTTCCCGACATTTCGGTAAGTTTTCCGGTAATTTCCCGGACCTTCCTAGTGTTCCGGAAATGTCCTGGAACAGTCCAAATTTAAATTAGGGCTGTAAGGAGCCTTCCTAATTAAGAAAACACGTTTTTCTTAATTAGGGAGAAGCTTCTAGAATGATGCCACCTTGCATGGTTCTAGAATGCTGAGTCATTGTGGATAAGACCGCACGGCCTCATTTGCAAAGGGCCTGCCCAAGTCATTCCAACTTGTGCTACCTCTATCCGCGAATAGTGAAGTATGCCCAAGTCATTCCAACTTGTGCTACCTCTATCCGCGAATAGTGAAGTATGCCCAAGTCATTCCAACTTGTGCTACCTCTATCCGCGAATAGTGAAGTATGCCCAAGTCATTCCAACTTGTGCTACCTCTATCCGCGAATAGTGAAGTATGCCCAAGTCATTCCAAATTGTGCTACCTCTATCCGCGAATAGTGAAGTATGCCCAAGTCATTCCAAATTGTGCTACCTCTATCCGCGAATAGTGACGTATGCCCAAGTCATTTCAAATTGTGCTACCACTATCCGCGAATAGTGACGAATGCCCAAGTCATTTCAAATTGTGCTACCACTATCCGCGAATAGTGACGTACGCTCAAGTTTCCCAACTTAAGTTACCTCTATCTCCGTCATAAAGAGATAGTGCCATAAGCTCTAGCTTCATCAAAGGTGGCTTGACCTCCGAATTGTCAAAATCCCAAGGATCCTAGACATCGTTCCTAACTATCTAGTGATGCTTGAACTACGATCAAGGCTTGATTCCTCCGGGATACGTAGGTAGCCTTTTATAAAAGGTTCAGCCATTCGACCACTTTGGTTACCCTGTTTCTTTGTCACTCCTCAGTGATAAAGCGCCCCCTCATAAAAGTTCAAATATTCGACCACCTGGGTCACTCCTAGCATGTCCCCAGTAGGATCAATTGTTTGACCTCCTAGGTCATTTTCTCTTCTTTTTCCCGGCAAGAGACCAGTTTCTCTTCTTCCTTCCCTCAGCGGATCCTAATTCCGAACTACGGCCTGGCTTGATTCCTCCGGGATACGTAGGTAGCCTTCCAAAAGGTTCAGCCACTCGACCACCTCGGTCTCCCAATCCGTCTCGGCATTCGCCAGATCGGATCCTTTTCTATCGACAACCCCACTCGCCTTGCAAGTGACGTTGCCGAGGGGCTTCGTAAGTACCCAAATCGCTCATGCCTTCCTGTTAATTTTCCCGACATTTCGGTAAGTTTTCCGGTAATTCCCCGGACCTTCCTAGTGTTCCTGAAATGTCCCTGAACAGTCCAAATTTAAATTAGGGCTGTAAGGAGCCTTCCTAATTAAGAAAACACGTTTTTCTTAATTAGGGAGAAGCTTCTAGAATGATGCCACCTTGCATGGTTCTAGAATGCTGAGTCATTGTGGATAAGACCGCACGACCTCATTTGCAAAGGGCTCGCAGCCGCACGGCTTCATTAGCCTTATCCAGACCGCCTATAAATAGAGCCCTCCTCTACCCATTTCAACACAACAACAACAACACAAACAATCACACACACACACTCCATAGCAGTCCGTACGTGAAGAAAAACCCTTGAAGGCTCAAGAAGGCGAAGAAGAAGCTCAAGAAGCCATCTCCCTCCTCCTTGAAGACCCAAGAAGAACCTCTCCTCCTAGCTCCGTCCGAAGAAGCGAAGGAAACGATTGGTAACCTCGCACGCCCTAACCTTGCATTTTAATTGATATACTTGCTCATTGCATTCATATATCTTGCTTGGGACTTGGCATTTATTCATAAAGATCATATCTTTATCACCCCCTTCCCCTTTGCATGCATTAAGACCTCATTTGTCATAAAAATGTAGTCTTTTTCATAAAGGTGCATCCTTTGCATCAAAACCCCTTTTTCAATGCATCATTTGCATAAAAATCAAATCTTTATGCATCATTTGCATAAAGATCATTTCTTTAAATCAAAAAGCATCATTTGCAACCTAAAAATGTCATCTTTTCATTAAAGAGTCATTTTTTTTATCATGCATTCCCCTTTTCCCCAACCTTGGAACGGACCGGTGTAAAAGTTCTCATCTTTGCATCGTTCCTTCCATTAAAGGTTCATGATTTCTTTAGGAAAAGGATAACCTTGAACCCTATATCTCCGATTATCGCTTAAGAATGAGTATGAAGCCTCTATACGAGCTCGACCGTCTTAAAGCGTAGGATTGATGGGCTAAGGACATTCCTTCCTAAAGAACCTCATCTTTGACCCAAAAGAGAGTCATTCTCTCGATCACGCAAGTCCCGAGGGTCCCAAGGCTTAAAATGCGATGATCATAAGTCATAAGATGAGGACGGGATCATAATCCCAAATACATAAATTCCAAGGAATCCCGAGCGACAACCAACAAATGGTTTGTACGTCCGGAAGACAACTTGGGACATTCCCCCTTATTTTCAAACACATGCACACAAAGAAAGCACGCAAGCAAACACGATTAATGAAATCTAGGGAGACTTGCTCCGGCAAGGCACTTTGGGTGAACGCCAAACGTTCTTCCCAAGGGGTAACTTAACCTCCGAACCCATAAAACCTTTTTTCAAAGTTTTGAGGTAATCAAAATGGCGTGGCGACTCCGTTTTTCAAATAACTCGGATGTCTTCAAACTCGCGTGAATTCCAATAAACAAAAATTTTGGGCACACATTCACGCTTTGGTGACTACTGGGGATCATCCCAAAGGAGAAAAGTTTTATTTTCAAAACAAAAATCGATACTTGGTATATAGGTGGACCCCACTTACCCTTCCCGTATCGCTCCCTAACCCGGGCTTGGGATAACAAGGTGGTTTAACAATCCCACGTACTCAAGATCCCTTTTTGAAAAAAAAAAAAATTTTTGAAAACAATACAAAAAGCTTTTCCCTTTGAGCGGGTTAGACTCCCATCGCCGATTTCATTAATCGTGTTTGCTTTCTTTTACCATGCATTGCATCATTTGCATCTTGGAATCTCGTGCATACTTTGAACGGGAAACAACCCGAAAAATAGCAAAAGGAGTGGAACTCGGAAAATTGATCCATGCAACAGTACGGCTAATCCTCATAGGATTCTCGACCATACGACCTCGTGCAATTCCACCAGAAAAATCATGGTTAATCCGGGCAGCCCTAGCAGCTTGGGGCTATTCAGCTCCATGATCGACCTGGGGCTCCCGAGAAAATTTACGTGCTTATGTGTTGCATTTTCCCCGTCCCGAAAATCATTCCTTTAAAACACATTTATGAAAATCTCTGTTTTAACTCAAAAAGGAACATTTTTAGGAGACCGCACACTACGCGCACTCCGATATATCCCGTACACTTTTGCACGCACGTCCTTCAAACCCGAGGGTGGTTCCACTGCAATCACGGGACAGCCTTACGATGCTCCCGGCGCGCACGGAAATCATCCCAACCTCCCCATGGCGGCCCAAAGGTGTCGACCAATGCACGATCCGTGTCACACGTTTCAAAAATCCGTGACTTTTGGTTGGTTTTTGGTCTAGTCCGTGTCATATAGCCCACTTGCATACCCACGTAAAGGTCAAGCCTTAGCTCATAACGGAAACCAAGATTTTCGCTCAAGCGAAATTCTCCGAAATTCCGACAAGGAAAAATCGGTGGGATCTTGACTCCGACATTGACTATTGACCTTGACCCGCACGGAATGCGTAAGAGTCAAGACCAAGTCTTTGCCAAAATAAAAGATCTTTCGCTCAAGCGAAGCTCGCCAAAATTCCGACAAGGAAAAATTGGCAAGATCTTGACCGGCATTGACTTCGATTCCGACTCGCGCACCGCGTATGCAACGAAGTTCAATGTGACACCGCGTCATCCGGCTTTTGCCGCCCGACCCATGCCTATTATATTCTCGGACATTACCGAAAGTCAAAAACCGTCATTCGCTCAAGCGAAACTCTGTCAAAGATCCGTCAAGGCAGAGACGAGACTTTCCCGGTATTGCCTTGACTATAATCCGCATCGCTCGTGCGTTGAAAGGTCCTATGACCCGCTAGACCCGATAGGAGCGTTCTTTACTCTCGGTCGGTGGGATCCGCGTGCCCTATAGGACCCTCGCCCGGGCCGCCCACCCCGGGAGGTCGAAATACAGTGGAATACGAGGGGCTTATAGACGTAGTGACGGAACCCACCGATCCAGGATCTAGAGTAGTTGTGAAAAAGAAGGGCGTAACCCCTTTTCCAACCAAATAGATATTAATAAAAGACACTGTTTTAAGTAAACTTGAAGATTCTAATTTGCATATTGCCCGAGCCTTCACCTAAACACCTACCCCGAGTCTAAACCTTTCCTATCCCTTTCCCGCAATGAGAAAGAAGTGGGTGAGAACACCGGGTCGGCCGACTTGTTAGCGCAGAATCCTCGACGTTCGCTGTAATCCTCGGTTTTGTCGGCTTTTCGGTGTCAAAATGGCCAACATGGTAATCCACCACGATAATGACCAAGCAATGGGAGGGGCTATCCCTGGCTCAACCCAAGCCTCACATCTCGGTATGATGTATGTGATTGCGAAGACCGCCTCGAGTATGAGTATCAAGAATGGATCAATGAGGACGCTCCTTCAAGGAAGAAGAAGAAGAGAAAGTCCACACACAGGCTTAAGGAAAGATATGAAGTCGGGGACAAGAGCGTAGGAACTTTAGGAGAGCCTTCAGCAAGTTCGACTACTATGTCGCTATGCCAAGGAACCCGTCAAGGAACCCGTCACCCCAAGCACACCCACTCGATACCCCGTGTACAAAGTGATCCTCTTGAAGAAAGTGCTGAATTTGTGGCCATCGTAAAGTTCAATGAGAAGCTAGCGTATCTAGAAGCGTAACACGTAAAGCCTATTGAATACGTAGCCGCCAAGGAAGAATTAAGACCCCTCTCAAGAAGACTTCATCAAAGATTATCCGTGCCAACCCTTCTATTGGCTACACCGACAAGGTCGTGGTGTCCAAGATCGCAAAGAGAAAATGAGTTATCGCAGCGCATTGATAAGATGAGCCGTACCCTTCACTAATGAGTCCAGCCGCTACGGAAGAGCTAGCCGAAAGATTGCAACAAGTTACTTTAGTTCCTCTCACCATCTTTCCACAAGCACCGGCCTCGTTAATGATTTCCGGCAAGCTTTTGATCGCCCGTAGTCTCCAACTTTCCGAACAACGCCGGCAAGACTGCTACTCCCTGTGGCAACAAAGAAGAAGGAGTGAGATCCCTGGTCCAACCCTTGTCAAGTTTCCCTCGAGTCAATAAGTAGTGTAGGGTCCAGAGTCTATGTTGTCTTTTCGCTGAGTCAGAATCTTCGATTCCTGGGCCTCGTAGTCATCCGAAGGCCTCACGCCCGAGGATTATGAAAATGTAATCGATGTCATCTTTCCCCTTATCTTGAATGAAATGACAAATCTTTCGATTATCCTCTTATTGCCAACTTAACAAATGATAAATTAACTCAAAACTTAACAACAGCTTAATGATGAATCATTTGAACAAGATGCAAACACACTAAACGAACAATACATTAAAGAAATCTTTAAGGTGTTTCGTAAAAGAGGAAAACCGGGCCCAAGCCGCCGAGGAGATTTTGATAAGTGTGAACTTGGGTACTATTGAGGAACCTAAAGAGACACAGATTGGAAGCTTCTTCCGTGGGGTTGAAAGGGACAGATTGATCGAGCCGCCGTAGAATACGTCGACGTGTTTGCATGGTCATACAAAGATATGCCGGGCTAGACAGCTCGATAGTAGAGCACGTAATCCCTCTAGCACCGATGCTAAGCCGCAAAGCAAAACCGAGAAAGATCAAGCCGGAATGGTCTCTACAGTCAAAGAAGAAATTGAGAAGCTACCGCGGGTAGGATTCATCGTAGTTATTGAATACCCGACATGGTTGTCCAACATCGTGACCGTAACCAAGGCCAATGGGAAGGTGCGCCGCCGTGTGGATTTCCGAGATCCGAACAAGGCCAGCCCCAAAGACGACTACCCTCTCGCCAAACATAGACATCCCGGTGGACTCCACCGCCAACTACGAAGTCAAATCCTTCGTTGATGGTTTTGCAAAGCTACAACCGATCAAGATGGCCGAGGAAGACCAAGAAAAGATGTACCTTCACCACACCGCGGGGAACCCATCAAGATACAAGAATGCCATTCGGCTCAAGAATGTCGGGGCTACTTACCAAAGGGCAACACCGCACTTTTTCATGACATGATCCACAAGGAGATTGAGGTCTACGTAGACGACATGATAATCCACTCCAAAGGAGAAGGTGGGCAAGACTTTGTTGACCTACGAAAATTCTTTGAGAGGCCGAGACAAAGATTCCATGAGACTAAACCCCGCCAAATGCACCTTCGGAGTGACAAGGGGAAAAGTGCTCGGGTACATGGTCACGGAGCGAGGTATAGAAGTTGACCCCCGAAAGATCAAAGCTATCATGGATATGAGGCCACCTCAAACCTGCATGTAAGTCAAAAGCTTCATGGGTAAATTGCAAGTACATTAGCCGTTTTGTCAATCGCTGACCACTATGTGCGAGCCCATCTTCAAGCTCATGAAGAAGAATGTGGACACGTAATGGACCGAAGAATGCCAAGATGCCTTTGACCGGATCAAGGCATACTTAGTACATCCCCCTACTATGCCCCCACATAGACGTAAGCCTCTTCTCGCTCTATCTCACTCGTCACGTACACGGCAAATGGGGCTATGCTTGCTCAAGAGAAGAAAGACTCTCGGGTAGAAAATGCCATTTACTTTGTCACCGGAAGCTACAAGGGAGTGAGCTCAATTACTCGCCGTGTGAAAAGACTTGTGCAGGACCGGTCCGGGTAGTCGGCAAGTTGAAGCATTATATGCAAGCCCACCCCGTGAATTTGGTCTCGAAAATGGACCCCATCAAGTACATCTTTGACAAGCCTTCCCTCTCGATGCGTCTAGCGAAATGGTCCTTCTTCTTGGCGTAATACGACATCAACTATGTGACCGTAAAGGCCATCAAGGGTCAAGCATTGTCGATCACCGGCGAATTTCCCGCAATGAAGACAGAGGGCCCGAACCCCAATTTCCATGAAGGGATCTTTGCAAATGAGCTCGAAAATAGATGGCGCTTGTTCTTTGACTGAGCCGCTAACAAAAGAGGAAATGGTGTAGGAATGCTATTGGTCGATCCGAAAGATGAGCATACCCCATAGCCCTCAAGTTGAACTTTCCCGCCACGAACAATGTCGCCGAGTATGAAGCCTCGCATTGCCGGTTTGGAGGCCGCCTTAGAAAGAAATGTCAAGGAGCTCGAAGTTTACTGGAGACTCACCCGATCATCAATCAAGTCTCCAACAAGTGGAAGACTCGTAGACCCTAATCCGCAACGGTATCATGCCCATATGGAGGAGTTGACTGGACAGCTCCGAGAAGTGACTTTCCACTACTTGCCGAGGGAAAAGAACAGATTCGCAGATGCTCTAGCTACTCTAGCCTCATTGGTAGAGATCCCCGAGGGAAAAGCCATAAAGCCCTTCAGTGGGTAGAAGAGAAGCCCCGCCTTTCGTTGTGAAGTGGACTGGGACCCGAGCCTATAAAGGAACCTTGGTACAATCGATTTACCAATTCCTCAAAGACGGAGAGTCACCTTTCGTAGACGAAGAAGGTAGACCAAAAGAAGGAGTCGAGCCAAAAGCTTGCAAGCCCCGAAAAGGTTGGCTTCTCAAGCATGTCATTCTAGGAGGCAACCTATACAAGAAGCGGTATCAAGGACCACTCCTCTTATGTGTCACTCAAGAAAGAGCCGAGAGTTGATGACCGAAGTCCACAATGGTCCCCGCGGTCCTCACATGAATGCCGTGAGCCCCGATGCAAGTGATCCTCGTAATGGGTTACTACCGGATCTCCATGGAAACAGATCGCGTTCAAGACGTCCGAACTCGCGACAAATGCCGCCGGTTTGCCAACCTCAACCATCTCCCACCTCATGACCTCGTACCGCATGACGACTCCTTGGCCGTTTGCAACTTGGGGCATTGACGTGATAGGGAAAATATCCCCCTACAGGAAGCAATGGGCACGAGTTCGTTTTGGTAGCCATTGACTACTTCACCAAGTGGGTAGAGGCCAAGTCCTACAAGGTCCTCACTTCCGTAAAAGTGGCCCAGCTCATCAAAGAAAACATAATATGCAGATATGGGGTGCCCAACGAGATCATTTCGATAATGGGTCACACTTCGAAGGAGACCGCGATAGACCGCCGTCGACCCGTAGTTACTCGCCACAAGTCGTCCCCGTACAGACCTCAAACCAATGGAGCCGTGGAAGCCGCTAATAAGACACTCGAGCGGATCATCCTAAGATGGCCACCCGTGGTCGTGATTGGCCCGAAAAGCCGCACCTAGCACTCGGGCTGCGTAACGTCTGTCGTAACAGCCACAGGAGAAACTCCTTTGCCCTAACTTACGGGATGGAAGCAAAGTGTTACCAAGTGGAGTTGGAAATCCCGTCATTAAGGGTCCTCCGGAAAACAAAGTGTCAATGAAGTGGAATGGTTGCGCAGAATGCATGATGAGTTAGCCCCGCTGACGAGAGAAGGCTAAAAGCCATGGAACACACCCGAGCCTACCAAAGGCGAATGGCCGAGCGTTTGATAAAAAGGTCAAGGCCGTAGACATCAAAGAGGGCGACTTAGTGCCGAAAGTAAAGCCCCCTACCGCAGACAACCCCGGGAAAATGGGAACCCGTCTGGATCGGCCCTTATGTGGTGCGTAAAATACCGTCAGAGGAGCAATGAAGCTTGCGGACTTGGATGGCAATCCCTTTGTCCACCCGGCCAATGGTGATAAACTCCGAAGATACTATGTCTCGATAAAAAATATAAAAAAAAAAATAAAAAAAAAAAAAGAAAAAAAAAGTGCAAAAGAGTAATGCCCACTAGGTCAAGACCCCAAAAGGGCGGTCTAGGCAAAAGACAGGCCGCACATAAAAAAAAAAAAAAAAAAAAAAAAAAAGAAAAAAAGTGCAAAAAGAGTAATGCCCACTAGGCCGAAAACCCCAAAAGGGCGGTCTAGGCAAAAGACATGGCCGCACATGAAAAAATTATTAGTTCACCGTAATGAACTACGAAGACCTCGAGCCCCTTAGCCTTTCTTGTAAAAGGGGAACGTAGGCCCATATATGGTTCGGTCTAAACAATAAAAAGGACGATTAAGTTTCCATGAAATGTGTCCTAAACAATAAAAAGGACGATTAAGTTTCCATGAAATGTGTCCTAAATAATAAAAAGGACGATTAAGCTTCCATGAAGTGTGTCCTAAATAGTAAAGGGCATTTCGCTTTCATAAAGCGGGTCCCAATCAATAAAGACATTTGAATTTCCATGAAATGTGTCTTGATTAATTTCTAAAATAATATTTCTTGTTCATTACAAGTTAAAAACTTCTTGATGAGTTCAAGCACGGTCTACCTCTTAACTCGCTAACCTCGCTAAAAAGATCTAAAATACAACAAAATGCCTAAATAAACTAATGTGTTTGCAAAATGGCAATAAGAGGATCTTGAGAAAAGACTTGTCACCATCATTCGCCGAGTCTTCTTCGCCTTCTTCCCTTTTCCTCGGCCTCGTCGAGTCTTCTTCCTTTTCTTCTCAATAATGTCGGTATCCCTCATCCCGACCTCCGGTATCCTCACCGGAGCCTCTACCAACCCCGTGTCAATGAGCGCTCTCTATCCGAGCACGAGTCCGCACCTCCTCCCTCCGAGCCTCGGGCCAAAGGAGCGACCTCTGACAATCTCTTGTACCGAGCCTCCATATCTCCGACCAAGTCACCCGACCGGTTATGGCAACTCGCCTTAGCCTCGCCTCCTCGTAGTCCTACTCGAGTCACGCGCCGCCTCCCAATAAAGCTCGACGTCTATCCTCCAAGATGACCCGAGTCGCTCCCATCTCCCTCTCGTACTACCCAAGTAGACAAGTGGTCAAGATGGTGCTCTTCCCCGCTCCCGAAGATAGCCCCGGGTGGGAAAGCAAGATGTGTCCAAGCCCTCGAGAAGAAAGAGAAGCCGGCCGGATCTCTCATGTCCAATGACACCACCTCCATGGTCCGGATGTCCTCCCAATCACTCAATGGCTCCCGTAAAGCCCCAAACCGCCCGGATACCAAGCAGGTATGTAGAAGGACGACCAGCTAATCCCGGAACCCTCACAAAGATAAGACTCCCGAAATATCCTCCCGGGTCCGCAACCTCCAATGTGGTATCCACCAACGGATGTCCGAAGTGGATAGCCTAGCCATCATCAACTCCCAGCCTACCCCGTTCCGCCGCTCTAGGTGCACCTCTCCGAGAAATCACCCAAGGACACCGAGCCGGCAAAGCCCCGTGCAAAGCCCCGAGCCTCTCCCGCGCCCACAGAGTCAACATAGCCGGACTCCTGACCTCATGAAACGGTCTCCCGAGCCATCCTATCAATCCCATGAAATGTCTCTCCCAAAACCAGCGGACAATATCCTTCCCACTCGCAGCTTCGACCATGTCCAAGAGGCCACTATGACAGATCCCCACTGACTCAAGCAGTGAACAAAATAGAGAATACGCAGAGAATGAAAGCATCCATAGCCACCGTGGTCGCAGCCATATCTCGGAAACCCAAACTTGCCCGGATATCGAAAGGTCAATCCTATCCGGGCTACCATCATCCTCTCACCTCTCCCAAAGGAATCTCGCAAAAGATGCAAGCTTTACCGTCACCGGCACGTCTCCGATCAGCGGAATAGATATAGCCTCGCCCTCGACTCCCAATCAAGGCTCAAGTCTTCGTGCGTTGGGACGATTTCGTTGTAAGAAAAGCAAGAACATGTCTCCTGACGTCCTGTAACTTTGCCGCGGCTCTCAACAGATCCCAATCGGGCGGGAGATCCTCAAATGCCATAAAGACTTGATCTTGAAGGAAGAATCAAGCAGCCCCTTGTGATTTTGGAAGTTATATCTCGCCCAAGATTGAAGACCGGATAGAAAATGGTCTCGTTTCCCCTTTGCAATCTAACGAGCTTCTCCATCGCAAAGTGATCAAAGATGGTGCTTTTAGGTCCAAAATATGCTCGGGAACAATTGGGACAAGTCTAGAGTGAAAATGAAATGAAATGGCCAAGCCTTGCTTTTATTCGTAAAATAACCAGCTCGTACAGAACCGTTAGCCGCACGGCTACATTTGCCCTCAAGGCCATGCCGCACGGCTACATTAGCTCTCCGCAGAAAATTCTGCAAAGAACCAAAGTTGCTGCCCAAGGGAGTTTTCACCCCACTTTTTCAACCAAAACCCGTACAAAACATATCCAAGCCATTCAAGCATTTATACACCATTATAAATCATTTTGGCCCATTTTCACCCCCAATTCCAAGCAAAAAAGTCGCCCAAGGCTCGATAATATGCAAATTGAAAAAGCATGAATTAGAAAAGCAAATAAAACATAAATACAATGTTTTCGCCCCATCGGCGCCCAAATAAAGCAAAAATAAACAAGTTGTGCATAAAAATTGTAAATTGTTTGTTTTTGTTCCAAGTCTATTCTAGAGACCTCCTAGGCCTCCGATTCTTCTTCATCTTCATCGCCGCTCGCCTCATAAATGCTAGCCTCCCTCATCAGTCCTCCCGGTCGCTCACATCGATAGATGGACATTATCGTGCCCGTACTCGCCACCGCTCCTGCATGTCGGGCTGGGTCCCCGCCCCGAGGCATAGCACCGGAAGAGTACTCCGAGGCCGATGAGGTAGACGCCTGTGCCCCGACGTGCCGTCTCGCGCCTGTGCTCCCGTGCATCCGCCGCCGCCTTCGAAGCGCAGCCGCCTTCCTCGAAGAGACCGGCACATGTCCTTCCACCCTATTCTCGCCTAACCACTCTATCGTAAGTGCGAGCCGGAACCCGAGAAAAAGAAGAGAAAAATCTCGTAAAATCTCGTAAAACTAGCAAAAAGCGTAAAATCTGAAAGCTAAAAAGGGAATAAGACCCTAAGAGTACACTTACAAAGGCTATCAAAGCGGCAAGGTGTACCGGCTCCCTAGCATCGGGGACAGTATCCTCATCCTCCTCGGCACTCCATGGACCACGTAGGACGATGTGCAGGAGGGATCGGCGGGTCGCAGGCTCATCCTCCCCATATCCCCGAGTGACCGCCAGCCTTCACTAGCTTCGTGGCGTCCTCAGCGCCGCTCCACAAACACAACAGTAGGGGGTGTCCATGTCAAAATACTCCTCCGCAGCCTACGCCTCGCCCGGTACCTCTCAATCTCATCCGCCGGCCCCTCGGGCCGCAGATCCGTGCCGGAGGGTCGAAGGAGTAATGGCATCTAGTGGAGGAACATGGCCATGCCGTCTCGAGAAGCGGTCCCCAAGTAGATGACATCACATGTCGCCCGCAAGCCACCTCCTCTCGCCTCGTCACCTCTATAGCATCTCCCAAAGAAGATCTCTCGGATACCGCCCCCAGTGGGTAGAAGTCCACTCCATCGTGCCCATCCTCGTTGATGACCGGCCTCACCATTTTGTAGTCGAAGGTAATCCGGGTCTTCCCGTGAATTTATCTCTCGCATCTCCTCCAAATAACCATAGCAGGAAGATGGTGACATCACTCACCGGTTCCAAGGGAAGAACCCGATCACCTCACAAAACCAGCCCGCATGTTCAAAACATCAAAAGGTCATTTTCTCTCTCATAAAAGTCTCAAGACAGAAAAGAGAAAAGAAAAAAAGGAGACTACCTCAAGGGCAAAAGAAAAGCACCCATCGAAGCAGCCTTGTTCCGACCGTACATGTCCAACGAGAAGTAGAGCTCCGCCAATCCGGCCTCTCCCCAAGAGACCGTCCCAATCCCATCAACATCCTCCGAGAGTCGAGGAGGCAAGTCATAGCTATCGTCCTGCATCTGGCAAAGATGGTGACCGATAGCATCAACCATATGAATGCTCTAGCCACCGCCAAGGGCCACATCATTAGCAAAGAAAATTTCGCATGCAAGTCTCGAATCGCCACCTCGACATTCCGTGTCTCCATCCCTGCCCTGGGAATCAGCTCAAACCCGACCAAAGCCCGGAACTCCTCCGCCAGCAATATGGTCTCTCCAAGTCACGGGCCTCCCGCTGAACCGTAAGCCCGTAATAGCGGTGAAATCGGCAGAGTCACCGTCGCCTCTCCCACTCGTGTGAAAGCTATGAGTACCGTCCCACCGTAACTCGTAAAGGGCCCGGACCAAGCCCTTGCTCTTCGAGGTGATGTGGACACCCCGGCCGATAGCCTCTACAAATGCATCCAGCCGGTAGCCCTCACTACCGCTTGGGATTCACCCCATCCTTCTCAAAATCCGGCATCCTCTCGCCAAAGCTTGACCGCTATCTCCGACGGTCCTCTAGACTTGTTCTCCTCGTAGACAAGCACATCAAAAGAAGCGTCGCCCTTCATATCATTTCAAAAGCATGCATATATTCAAAAGTGCACATATTTTCAAAAGAAAAGCATTCATAAAAGTTTTTCTAGCATAACTTTTGCATAAAAAACGTGTCTTTCATCACTTGAAACGCGTCATTGCTTTCCTAAAGCACAAAAATCACAATTTTTCGCACATAAGCATTATTTTTCAAAAAATGGCATGCATGAATCATTTTCATCTTCCAAAATCATGTTTTCTCATTGAAAATCAGAATTTTGACCTAGTTCTAGCACAAGGCAAGAACTCCGTCTCATATTTTGAAAAATTCTTACTTCATTTTGCGAGAAAAAGTGAGTCATTCTCATAATTTTCACAAATGAAATCGCACATGCATATTCTTAGCCTCATAGGTTGTTCATGCATCTCAAAATCATTCAAAAAAAAAAAAAAAATCAATCAAAATCCTATAATTCGGGTCAAGCCCTAAATCATTCAAAAATCAAGCAAAATCATCGGATTTGAGCAAAATGAGAATGCTTACCCCAACTGATTGCGGGTTCGTTGATTTGTGCTCCCTTCTCCTGATAAAGCTCCGATGGAGGCGTAAGGAAGTCATACTTCCTCTCCGTCCTCACGAGCTCCTTCCTCCTCCTTCTCGCGGCCGCCGAGATGTTTCTCCTTGCTTGCCTTGGTATGGGATTGCCCTCCGGATCCATTTCAAATCAAAGGGAAGCAAAAGGGTTGAAGAATTTCGAAATTCTCTCTCTCTTCTCTCTCTCTCTGCGTTCTTGGGCGGCAACAAGTGCCCAATGCCCGTTCAAAACCTGATTTTAAATAATCTGAAAACAGCTTCTAGCCGTACGGCTTCTTTTTCTCCATCTCATGCCGGCGGCTTCATTCGCCCGAGCATAAATTACAATCCCGCCCCGGACCTTCCACTTGGGCATGCAATTTCCGTTATCTTTTAACCAAGATAACATCTTTTCGTAAAATATCCCTTATCTCTTTAGCAATCAAGCTTTATTCCCGCCGCTCCGTTAATTCCGTTATAACGGGATAACACTAGGTGACAACCTCCGAATTGTCGTAACTCTAAACTTGTGCTACCTCTATCCGCGAATAGTGAAGTATGCCCAAGTCATTCCAACTTGTGCTACCTCTATCCGCGAATAGTGACGTATGCCCAAGTCATTCCAACTTGTGCTACCTCTATCCGCGAATAGTGAAGTATGCCCAAGTCATTCCAACTTGTGCTACCTCTATCCGCGAATAGTGAAGTATGCCCAAGTCATTCCAACTTGTGCTACCTCTATCCGCGAATAGTGAAGTATGCCCAAGTCATTCCAACTTGTGCTACCTCTATCCGCGAATAGTGAAGTATGCCCAAGTCATTCCAACTTGTGCTACCTCTATCCGCGAATAGTGAAGTATGCCCAAGTCATTCCAACTTGTGCTACCTCTATCCGCGAATAGTGAAGTATGCCCAAGTCATTCCAACTTGTGCTACCTCTATCCGCGAATAGTGAAGTATGCCCAAGTCATTCCAACTTGTGCTACCTCTATCCGCGAATAGTGAAGTATGCCCAAGTCATTCCAACTTGTGCTACCTCTATCCGCGAATAGTGAAGTATGCCCAAGTCATTCCAAATTGTGCTACCTCTATCCGCGAATAGTGAAGTATGCCCAAGTCATTCCAACTTGTGCTACCTCTATCCGCGAATAGTGACGTATGCCCAAGTCATTTCAAATTGTGCTACCACTATCCGCGAATAGTGACGAATGCCCAAGTCATTTCAAATTGTGCTACCACTATCCGCGAATAGTGACGTACGCTCAAGTTTCCCAACTTAAGTTACCTCTATCTCCGTCATAAAGAGATAGTGCCATAAGCTCTAGCTTCATCAGGTGACAGCCTCCGAATTGTCAAAATCCCAAGGATCCTAGACATCGTTCCTAACTATCTAGTGATGCTTGAACTACGATCAAGGCTTGATTCCTCCGGGATACGTAGGTAGCCTTTTATAAAAGGTTCAGCCATTCGACCACTTTGGTTACCCCGTTTCTTTGTCACTCCTCGGCGATAAAGCGCCCCTCATAAAAGTTCAAATATTCGACCACCTGGGTCACTCCTAGCATGTCCCCAAGTAGGGATCAATTGTTTGACCTCCTAGGTCATTTTCTCTTCTTTTCCCGCAAGAGACCGCTTCTCTTCTTCCTTCCCCTCAGGCGGATCCTAATTCCGAACTACGGCCCGGCTTGATTCCTCCGGATACGTAGGTAGCCTTCCAAAAGGTTCAGCCACTCGACCACCTCGGTCTCCCAATCCGTCTCGGCATTCGCCGATCGGATCCTTTTCTATCGACAACCCCACTCGCCTTGCAAGTGACGTTGCCGAGGGCTTCGTAAGTACCCAAATCTGGCTCATGCCTTCCTGTTAATTTTCCCGACATTTCGGTAAGTTTTCCGGTAATTCCCTGACCTTCCTAGTGTTCCGGAAATGTCCTGGAACAGTTCAAATTTAAATTAGGGCTGTAAGGAGCCTTCCTAATTAAGAAAACACGTTTTTCTTAATTAGGAGAAGCTTCTAGAATGATGCCACCTTGCATGGTTCTAGAATGCCGAGTCATTGTGGATAAGACCGCACGACCTCATTTGCAAAGAGCCTGCAGCCGCACGGCTTCATTAGCCTTATCCAGACTGCCTATAAATAGAGCCCTCCTCTACCCATTTCAACACAACAACAACAACACAAACAATCACACACACACACTCCATAGCAGTCCAGACGTGAAGAAAAACCCTTGAAGGCTCAAGAAGGCGAAGAAGAAGCTCAAGAAGCCATCTCCCTCCTCCTTGAAGACCCAAGAAGAACCTCTCCTCCTAGCTCCGTCCGAAGAAGCGAAGGAAACGATTGGTAACCTCGCACGCCCTAACCTTGCATTTTAATTGATATACTTGCTCATTGCATTCATATATCTTGCTTGGGACTTGGCATTTATTCATAAAGATCATATCTTTATCACCCCCTTTCCCCTTTGCATGCATTAAGACCTCATTTGTCATAAAAATGTAGTCTTTTTCATAAAGGTGCATCCTTTGCACCTAAAATCCCTATTTTTCAATAAAAATGCATCCTTTGCATCAAAACCCCTTTTTTCAATGCATCATTTGCATAAAAATCAAATCTTTATGCATCATTTGCATAAAGATCATTTCTTTAAATCAAAAAGCATCATTTGCAACCTAAAAATGTCATCTTTTCATTAAAGAGTCATTTTTTTTATCATGCATTTCCCTCTTCCCCCAACCTTGGAACGGACCGGTGTAAAAGTTCTCATCTTTGCATCGTTCCTTCCATTAAAGGTTCATGATTTCTTTAGGAAAAGGATAACCTTGAACCCTATATCTCCGATTATCGCTTAAGAATGAGTATGAAGCCTCTATACGAGCTCGACCGTCTTAAAGCGTAGGATTGATGGGCTAAGGACATTCCTTCCTAAAGAACCTCATCTTTGACCCAAAAGAGAGTCATTCTCTCGATCACGCAAGTCCCGAGGGTCCCAAGGCTTAAAATGCGATGATCATAAGTCATAAGATGAGGACGGGATCATAATCCCAAATACATAAATTCCAAGGAATCCCGAGCGACAACCAACAAATGGTTTGTACGTCCGGAAGACAACTTGGGACATTCCCCCCCTTATTTTCAAACACATGCACACAAAGAAAGCACGCAAGCAAACACGATTAATGAAATCTAGGGAGACTTGCTCCGGCAAGGCACTTTGGGTGAACGCCAAACGTTCTTCCCAAGGGGTAACTTAACCTCCGAACCCATAAAACCTTTTTTTCAAAGTTTTGAGGTAATCAAAATGGCGTGGCGACTCCGTTTTTCAAATAACTCGGATGTCTTCAAACTCGCGTGAATTCCAATAAACAAAAATTTTGGGCACACATTCACAGAGGTGCGCGACCGCGCACATGGGCAGAAACTCGATGCTTGGTGAAATCAATTGAGGGCGACCGCGCTGGCCTAAGGGCGGCCGCGCTTAGCCCGTATTTCCAGCAGCAGATTTTATTTTGTTTTCTATTTTGATTAGATCTCTTCTTAAACTGAGTTAGGGCTTCCTTGTATAACTATATAAGCATAATTTCGGCCTAGAACACATTGTAGCAATATATTAGAAGGTGTCTAATAACATATTGGCTTGGCAATTGCCCCCGGACGTAGTTCACGAGTTGGTGAATGAACCGGGTAAACAACTCTTGTGTTCTTGTGTGTGATTGTTTCTTTCTTGTACGTGTGGGTGTGTTGATTTCCTTATCTTAATTGCAACGGAGTATCACCAATTTCACAACAACTGGTATCAGAGCTTTGGTTCGGAGGATTCAAAATCTTTTCATTAGTTGATTAATTTTGAATCGCGTTCTTGGGGATTTTGGTGAAGCAGTCAAGATGAAGAACTCAATCGAGAAATTCAACGGTGTGAATTTCACGTTTTGGAAGACAAGGATTGAAGACTACCTTTATTGTAAGGATCTTCATGGACCCTTGAAGGCGAAGCCCGAAGACATGTCACAAGGGGATTGGGAGACGTTGGATCGGAAGGCGTTAGGAGCGGTAAGGAGTGCCCTAACCGACGACGTTGCACGGAACGCTATGGAGGCCAAGACAACGGTGGAGTTGCTGCAAACGCTGTCAGACATGTATGAGAAGCCGTCGAATACCAATAAGGTGCATTTGATAAAGAGGTTTGCGAATGCGAAGATGTCAGAGGGGCAGACAGCGGCAAGTCATATCGGCAATTTCAAAGGTATGGTGGACCAATTGAAAAGTGTTGATATTACTTTCTCCGATGAAGTGCTAGCTTGTTTTCTTCTAAAATCATTGCCAGATAGTTAGGAGGTTACTGTCACAACGATTAGTACGTCGAAAACAGCATTGGTGTATACGGAGGTTAGAGATCTCATCCTTCAAGAGGAGTTGCGAAGGAAAGAGAAAAGGGGAGAATCTTCCGTAGATGGGGCTGCACTTAGGGTGGAGAGAACTAGGGGAAAAGGAAGACCTAAGGGGAAAAAGGTCAAGTGCTACAATTGTGGTGAATTGGGGCATATCAGTTATGACTGTCCGGGAAAAGATGGTGGTGCACATGTGGTGGATGATGGTGGTGATGTATTAATCCTAGGGGAGGAGCAGTCGGGTGAAGATTGGGTGTTGGATTCTGGAGCTTCTTGTCATGCTAGTGGGGATGCAGAATCAATGAAGCGCTACAAAACTGGAGATTTTGGGGTTCTCTATCTTGGTGATGGTCAACCATTGAAGATCAAAGGTAAGGGGGATGTGATGATGAAGACACCTAATGGGGCTGTTTTACAACTACACGACGTGATGCATGTTTCGGATTTGAGGAGAAGGGTGATTTCTGTGGGACAACTTGACAGTGAAGGGTATGGTGTTTCTTTCATTGGTGGGTCTTGGGAAGTCACAAAAGGGGCTAAGGTGTTGGCTCGTGGGGTTAAGGGGAAGACGTTGTACTCTACCTACAATGTCGTTTTTCGTTCCGGTGGGAGCAAGAGGCTTAGGAACCGGCCTGTTGGTGTGAAAAGGGGAGACATCAAGAGACGGTATGTTGGGGAGGACACAAAGTTGATCAACGCGGTGTGGATGTCCAAGGGCCCTAACAGAGAGCGGATTCAGACCAAAAGTAGACGATGCAAGAAACAAGGTGTGTCCAAGTTTCAAGGGGAGGCATTGCGAGGAAGGTGGGTCTGGAGGGAGAAGGCAAAGTTAGACTTGCGGGGAGAAATCAAGGTAGAAGCTGATTTGGGGAGGCAAGAACGATCTAACACGGAGAGGTTGAAACGTCGCTTGGTTTCAACTCGCCTTAGTACTTGAGGAGAGGAGAGGTAGTGTCAAGCCAATATGGATGGGGGAAATGTGTTCGAAGGTCTTTACTCTGTGGTGGGAGTTGATGGGTGATTTTATGTTTGTTAGTTTAGTCTCCGGTGGGAGATTGTTGGGATTGGATCCTAAACTACAAGGAAGAAGAGGATCCTAAGTCGGAGGAGTCGGTGAGATCAAATAGGAGTTCAAAACGGAGCAGGTTTTTCTCGAGAGCTGCGCGACCGCGCTGGTGGAGGTGCGCGACCGCGCACATGGGCAGAAACTCGATGCTTGGTGAAATCAATTGAGGGCGACCGCGCTGGCCTAAGGGCGGCCGCGCTTAGCCCGTATTTCCAGCAGCAGATTTTATTTTGTTTCCTATTTTGATTAGATCTCTTCTTAAACTGAGTTAGGGCTTCCTTATATAACTATATAAGCATAATTTCGGCCTAGAACACATTGTAGCAATATATTAGAAGGTGTCTAATAACATATTGGCTTGGCAATTGCCCCCGGACGTAGTTCACGAGTTGGTGAATGAACCGGGTAAACAACTCTTGTGTTCTTGTGTGTGATTGTTTCTTTCTTGTACGTGTGGGTGTGTTGATTTCGTTATCTTGATTGCAACGGAGTATCACCAATTTCACAACACGTAGTATATCTATAAGAATATAAGTATACAATTTAGGAGGTCAGATTATCAAATTTGAGGGAGGTCAATTGCAAAATTTAGGAGAGTAAATATATTTATTCTTGAGAAATAGAAGAGCTAAAAGGGAATAAGTGAAGAGTTGAGGGAGGGGGGGTCAAGTGGCCCCTCTGCCCCTCTGCACCAAGAGTAGATCCGTCGGTGTTGCAGTACAATGTCCCCAACCTTGTACAGTTCGATGCTCGGACACACATTATTCAACTTTCTTTTCTTATATGACTCAGAGATTTTGAAATCTTATATGACTCAAAGATTTTAAAGATTTTAGAAATTTAACTGATAAAGGTAATTTTTCATATATTTTGCAATCAGCATACCACTAGTATATGTTAGCCAACTTTCTTTTCATAGATGTCTCAAAAAAATTGAACTTAGGGCATGTTTGAAAATCGTTTCGTTTCCTGATTTTTTATTTTTGTTTCTAATTTTGAGTGAAAAAATGGAAACAATGTATGTTTGGTAATCATTTTTATTTTTCACAAAGTATAGAAACATTTATGGTATCTTGCTCAATCCATGAAACGAAAAGAATATGTTTCTCACCCATGTGAAACGTTTTTCTTTTAAAAAAAAGTGAAAGTAACCAATTAGTGAGGTCTCCTGTTCGAAATCGGCTAGCTGCATTTAAACAGAAATTATTTTCTTTCAACCATATCTAAACTCTAAAGCCCCTTTTGTTGTCACTTACCAAAGCAACATGTCATATGAAGGTAACTCTCTATCCCCCTTCATCTCTGTCATTCATGTTTTAAAACCTAATTGCCGAGTCATATGATCAAGCCATGCTGGTAGCGAAACATCTCACACATCTATTAAACTCTTCGTCATCAGCGCTTGTGCAAGGGGATGTTGTTGAGGGAAGAGGTGTCAGTTCATGGTACAATTTATCACTACAAGAAAACTGCTTATTTACAACGATTAAATAGAAAACGTTGTGCTTTTTCATTTGTGACAACGTTTTATAAATAAACATTGCAGTAAGAGATTAATTACAACGTTTATTTCATCAATATTGTAATCAATATTGCAACAGTTAACAACGTTTTAAACATTGTGGTTGGAAACAACGTTTTAAGTAAAAATGTGGTTATAAAGTTTAAAATATTCAATGTCCCGCGCCTAATTAATCCCGTGTCTGTACAAAAAAAGGGGGGGAGGTTATCACGTCTAAGCACCCCAATTTTCCCCCTTTCCCTGTGTAAACGACATTTACCCACTATCTCTTTACAACTTGACTCCATCGCATTTCTCCATTGCAATCTCCATCGCCAAGGTCGCTAAAGCCTAGAGTCACAGTCGGACTACCCATCTCTCTCTCCTTCATTGCTGGTCGATTCAACGGGACAACGGTTCGAACGAGTACGGAATAGGCACAGAACCCTAGCTTCATCTTTTCGACCGACATGCTGCCTCCGATATAGACCCGGTGGCGCAACAGCAAACACTAGTTCAACTTGGGGTAGAATCTGAGCAAATATCACTTCTTCTACTAACGAGGTTAGTAATCGCATCTACCCATCTCTAATTTTAGGGTTTCAATACTAAATGTTGATTGTTTGTTAGTGTTGGCAAGTTGACTACTGGCAATCGCATCTACCACAAAGCTTGCATCCCGCTGCCACCACTGCGAAGGCACCCTCAAGGTCTCCCTATTCATCTTCTATTCCTATTTTGTTCTCAAAGAAATTTTGTTTTGGGATCATCATGATTGTTGAGTTTGCACAAAACAATAGAGAGATGCAAGCTTTATCTTGGTTCATGCATATGAGAAAGGCTTGCGTGACACTGGACCAAGTCACCTTAGTACATGCTTTGGCAGTTTGTGCTGAAATATGGGACTTGCACATAGTATAGGTCCCAAGCTCGACTCCCTCTGGGAGCAAAGTGGAGAACTTGTGTTATTATGACCCATAGGGGTGGTTAGGGGTGGTTTGTGGCATTTACAGGTGATTTTTCAAATGGTGGGGATGTCTATGAACGATCTTCTAGATATGCGTGTGCATCATATTCTGTAATATGTTCTAATAATGGTGAAACTGTATAGATATTTGTAATAGACATGACAATAGATCTGTAATATACTCTTTAAAAATTTATAATATGATGACAATTTACTTGAATGATACCAAACTTTCTAAAAAAAGATAGAAACAAAAATAGTTGACAAACATGTTTATGTTTTAATTTAGAAAACAGAAATGAAATAGAAAAATGAAAATAGGGAAATCTTTTGAGAAAGGAAAATTAGAAATCGTTGCCAAATGCCACCTTAGTTTCTTCGACCAACAATTTTTTTCATTATATGTTAGTCAACTTTCTTTTCATAGATGTCTCAAATAAAAAGAACTTTGGATATATCTATAACTATATAATGAACCAAGTGCAACACCAGTTTTCTCGCCTAAACAAGAACCAGGACAGAAAATAGTCCAGGTACACCCATCAAATTATTTTTCGAAATAATCCCTCTAAATTTTATGAAATTCCAAAACTACCCCAAAAAGTTAAAAAGTAGATCAGTTTTTTTAGAGTCCTTAGTTAATAACTGGAACATAATCTCTTCGGCTATTGTGATTCTACTTTTTTCAAGAACTAATAATTACTACACAAGTAAAATTATTACAATTTAAAAAAGAGAATACAATTAATTATTAAAAAAAAAAATCTAATTATTACCTCTTGATTTACTATTTACATGCCAACTTAAATTAAATACAAATAATATTATACAAAAGTCTTTTTTTTTTTTTACATATAACCATCTTAAAAATGAATATAAATTAAGGAAATTTGAACAGTCCCGAGGTATATGAACAGTCACTAATCTGGTTGTTTAAAAGTGGCATTTTTCTTCATTGTGCAAGGTTTACTCATCCTCTTTTCACCTAGCTTTATTTTCATCAGATATGACTGTCCCAAGCCTAATCTCCCTCTTCAATGAACTCAAGAAACGTAGGTCAAATTGGTTTGAGAAGGTTCGCATTGCACCAAAATGGAAGATTACATTAGAGAACACCATGAAGATGCCTGCGAATATTGAATTAATGTTGGTCGACAAAGAAGTATATGTATTTTTTTTCCATTTTTTAATTCTGCATTTCTTTCTTATTTTTTTCTGTTTTCTTTCTCATACGATTCAACTCATTTATAACATAATTAGACATACTAAAAGGTTGAACATATTGATATAAAGTTGTTCAACATCTACAAATCACGCCCACCAAAAGAAAATCTTAAATACAAAACATTTGACTTCCCGCTTGATACAGAAGTAAAAGGGCTCGGCATGCATACAAACATATGAGCTATGTAACCATAGTATATCAGTTTATTTAAGGTAATAATGTGGTAGAAATCACTGCCTTCCAATCATTCTATCACCATATTACACTTACCCTCTCTCTCTCTCCCTCTCTCTCTTTCTCTCTCTCTCTCCTTTATGTATGCTGGAAAGTTTTTGGAAGCCAAAGAATTTAGTCTTTGTCGAAGTTGGTTTTTATTTATTGGAATTTGTTCACTTTCAAAGACTTGAGACATACATTTCTTATTAGCTGTTATTTTGTAGTACTTGTGTTCTACTAGAGATTAATTAATGGACTTCTCTGATTCCTATTTACGAACGAATGATGGTGTTGTTAATATAGAAATTCCAAGTGACTTGATCGTGGATTCATCTGTTGATATGATTGAGTCTATAGTTCAAAGTACATATTCATCTTTTCATAATCATTTTGATGATGTCACTTTTTTACAAGGAAGAGCTATTCTTGCTCCAACACTTGATGTTGTTGAGAGCATTAATGAGTACATGGTTTCTTTCAATCAATTCGAGGATAGATCTTACTTGAGTTCTGATTCTATATGTCGTTCTGAAAATAATTTGAGCTTCTTTGGTGAAATTCATTCAAACGAATTTTTGAATACTATAAAGAGCTCTGGTTTGCCTAATTATTAGCTTTCGCTGAAGGCTGGTGTCTTAGTGATGTTGCTTTGTAATATTGACCATAATGCAGGGTTATGCAACGGAACTAGGCTAATCATTACAAGGCTTGGGAAACATGTGATTGAGGCTAAAATTTTAAATGGAAGCAATGTCGGAGAAAAAGTTTTTGTCCCCAGAATGTCCTTGACTCCATCGGATCTATCGTTGCCTTTCAAGTTTCAAAGGAGACAATTTTCGTTGATTATTTCTTATGCAATGATAATTAATAAAAGTCAGGGTCAATCATTGTCGACTGTTGGCCTTTTCCTCAAAAGACCGGTATTTAGTCATGGTCAGCTTTATGTTGCATTGTCAAGAGTAACTAATCATTCTGGTTTGAAGATTTTAATGTGTGATGAAGATGGGAAGCCAACAAGTCAAACAACTAATGTTGTTTACAAGGAAAATTTTCAAAATTTGTAATATTATTTCATTAACATGTGTAAGTTTTTTTGTCGAAAATTATTGTTTTAATTATTCATTTTATTCCATGACCATGGAGTAGTCTTTTGACATTTGAGGTATGGTTAGAATAACAGATGGGCTTGATCATTTGACTTTTCAGACTTGATTTTAACGTTCCTTGTTATTATTTGTTATAAAACATGAAATTTGTAATATATTTCTGTTATGAAGTTTAGTAGAGGTAATGCGAATAATTATATTTATTAACAATTATGATATATTTTTCATAACAATGTAGTTATATATGAAACACCAACGCAATAAACAAATGTGATTAGAGTTTGGTTTTCATTGTTTCTGACAAATTTTGTTATAGATATTTTCTAGCCGATTAAAATGATAAAACAAAAATGTAGCTAATTTGATTGAATAAAACATAAATATAAATCTAACATTGAAAAAGGGTACAAAATTAAAAATAATATGAATTTAAAAATATAATTAGAAAATATAATAAAAATAAAAGTAAAGTAAAGTTAAAAAAACAACATAATCAATGCCACAGTCACAACAAAATAGTTATATAACCATTAATAAAGGATGGAGTGAGTATTTAAAATGATAGTAGGAGTACTGAGCAATCTTAGGTTAATATAGTATCAGATATGTGCTGCTTCAGTCATTTTAGGGTGGTTTAAGCAAAATTAGTATACGTTTATTAGGAATAAAATTATTGAACGTTGTAATATAAATTAGATCTACAAATTTCTTTCAAAATGAACTATAATCAAAAGGGAAATGGTGATTTTAGGTTAATGAAGTACCAGATCTGTGGCGTTTAACTCATTTTGTTGTGTTTGAGGACCTTTTCTGATTACGAGTGCTTACTCACTTTCTTCGCCACAAAAACACTAGAATTCGCAGAAAGGAAATAGCTTCTATGATTGAAAATCGGTTTGCGTGCTTAGTCTAGGGTATTTTTGTTTGGATTTTGTCAATTCGGCTTCATAGATGTAGGTATAATGGTTTTTTTCCTTCTCGAGATTTCTAGGGTTTCAGGCTTAGCGACGGAAGAGATGAGAAGATGGAGAGAAAATTGAAAGGGCAGTATTTTATACTTATATTTAGTTTTAGTTTTTTTTTTTTTTTCATTTGGGAAGGACTGAGTCTTAAAGATTTTAAAAATGATGATTAAATTTCATTATATTCTTTTGGTTTCACTCTTGTGCCAAATTAATAGGCCCACATTGATACTCATCATCTAAATATTTATCTAAATATATAATGTAATAGTTGATTAATTCTTAGTTGTATTTTTAAATGAATATGTAATTTAATATTTCATTGCTTATTTGGTATAATTGTAAACAATTAATCAGAAAAAATTATTGGTTGATTTATCCTAGAAGTATAGGAGATTATTGTCTCATTTAAGTATGTGTACTTTATTACAAGAATGTCGTTGACACCATCAGATTCGAGGATATTGTTTAAATTCGAGCGAATGCAGTTCCCGTTGATGGTTTCTTATGCGATGTCGATTAACAAAAGTCAAGGGCAATCATTATCCACGATCGGTGTTCTTTTAAGGAAACCTGTTTTTTAACATGGTCAATTATATGTCGCTTTATCACGAGTTATCAATCCTCAAGGTCTTCATATTCCAATCACCCGTGTAAAGACGGTGAAAATGCAACTTCAAGAGTAAGGGCTTGTTTGGTAACCCAATTAAGCTCTTAATTTGGAATATTTTAAGAGATTAAAAAGTTAAGCATGTTTGGTAAGGTAAATTGCAATCACTTAATTAATTAAGATTGTCTTAAAAAAGGCTATTAATTTTAAGTTGGAAATGAGTAGCTTAAGCAATTAAGAGGGAGAAAGAAAGAGTTAAAAATGGAATGAGTTCAAATCCATCTATCAACTATTTTATTTATATATTAAATGATACTTTCTTTTGTTGAAATATTTTAACTTTTCATATAAATTATATTTGATCTAGTATTAAAATGTAATTTTATTTATAACTATTGATATTAATAATATTTTAATATAGTATCATAATTAATTTTTTTTTTCATTTTTTGTCTAAGCTTAGACAAATTTATCAAAATAATTAACAAGATAAATATTATTATGGCTTAAAGAAAGTACTAATAAAAATATTTAAATATTATAAAATATAATCTAATTATAATAATAGTGACGTATATGTTGAAGACTTTATTTTATTATACACTCCTTAAGATTATTCAAATAATTTTTTGAATGTTAAGTTCAAACTTTAAATAAATTCAGATATAAGTGATTTGCCATCACCAAACAAACTGAACTCTTAAAATTCAGCAACTTAATAATTTCAGCTCTATATTTTTCAGCTCTACATTTTGAGAGCTTAATTTCAGTTTTACCAAACAGGCTCTAACTAATCGTGTTGGTTTGAAGATTTTAATATATGATGAAGATGGGAAACCAACAAGACAAACAACTAATGTTGTTTACAAGAAAAATTTTCAAAATTTATAATATTATTTCATTAACATGTGTAAACTTTTTTGTCGAAAATTATTGTTTTAGACAAGGTTCTAAAAAGCGTTAGGCGGATGCTAGGCGGCGGAGCCGGGCCTAGCGCCTAGGCGGGGACTAGTCGGGATTAGTCGGGAATTAGGTGGGACTTAGAACTAGGCGTTGGAGAGGGGCCTAGCGCCTAGGCGGGGTCTTTTAGAACACTGGTTTTAGAAAGTGGTATATGATATTATATTCTTTTTTACATAACTTTTATATGTTATTTATAGTTTTCTTTATATTCAACATATCTGATTCATATATTTAAGTGTATAAAATATTTATCTGCAAGACATTATTACAGGGAGTAGAAGTTAAAACGATCATCACATTTATACTGGTCAGGCATTATCGAATATAATTAATTGTATGATAAATTTTATATCACTTGAAATATTTTGTTGTACTTTTATTTTAATAAATGTTAAAAATTCATTTACTCATAAAATATTCTTGACACAAAGTCTAAGAGAAGAGCCAATTTAATATTTATTCTTATATTTATATTGACTCTTTTATTTATGACTCTGTTTTTATCAAAATGTTACGACCGTGCGTTTAACGCACGGGTGTTACACTAGTTAATATATAATCTTTAAATTGTGCCTATAGGTTTTAGCTTAGTTGACATGGGCTCGCTTCTTTCTTCGAGAGGTAGTGAGTTCGAATCCCCTCCGTAACTTGTAATTTAAAATGTTAGTGTTGACAAAAAAAATAAAAGAAAAACAATCCTCTTAAATTCTGTGATTTTGTGAAAAAAGAAAAAGAGAAGTCCCATTTTCAAATATAAATGGCATGTACACCCTTAGTCTCATGTGTGTATAAACTTTTTTTCTTTTTTTTTTTTCCGTTTTATGTGAGTAAAGACGGTCTAAAATAACAAAATTTTAATAATATTCATTCACTCATTCTCTTTCCTACTCACAATATCAATAAATTTACTATTTTTTTTACTCATTCTCTGTCATATTTTATTTTTCATAGTTACAAACACATTATTCCACTAATTTTCTTTCACTTTTTCTTAATTTTTGTATCCAATTTTTTGATCTCCAAAGAATGGAGTATAACATAAAACTGATAAAAGGAATTAGATGTATTAATAAGAAATCTTTAAAAGGAACTTTAGATATATAAATACTCCCTCCGTCTCACTTCAATGGATACCAAAAAAAAGGACACACATATTAAGGAAAGATAAGAGAGAGAAAAAGTGGAGAGAGAATGTTGTGAGTGTAAAAGTAAAATAGGAGAGAGAATGAGTGGGAGGAATAGTTAGGAGAGAGAATGTTGTGAGTGAAAAAGTAAAATAGGAGAGTGAACGAGTGGAGTAAATAGTGAAGATTCTTTTCAATTTTGGATAAGTATTAATTGATGTGGGACGGACCAAAAAGGAAATAAATATCAATTGAAATGGGACGGAGGGAGTATATAATTAAATATATATTTTTTGTTTCTATTTAAGAAAATAAAAAGTTCGTCGACAGCAGGGTTCGAACCTGCGCGGGCGAAGCCCAACAGATTTCAAGTCTGTCTCCTTAACCACTCGGACATATCGACGTTTGATGCTACCTATTGTTAAACTTATTATGAAATAATTTAATTTGAAAAGGGTTTAGGGTTTATCTATGAAATGTTGAGAGAGATAGAGAAAGAGAGATCAAAATCGTACAAGCTTGAAGATTTTATCTGTGAATTTTTTAGGGTTCTAAAAAGAGAGAGAGAGAGATGTTGTACATAATAGGATTGGGATTGGGAAATGAGAAAGACATAACTTTGAGAGGTTTAGAAGCAGTGAAGAAATGCGAGAAACTTTACATGGAGGCTTACACTTCTCTCCTCTCCTTTGGTCTCTCCTCCAATGGTCTTTCCAAACTGGTACCCCCCAATTTTATGATTTCAATTGCAATTTCATGATCCCCTTTTCAATTTTATCAATTTCATAATTCTTGTTATTATGCATTACAATAGCAATCCGATCGGGTAACCAATTGGGTATTCAATTGAATACAAAGGATTTCCCTTTATTAACTCTAAAGCGAAATCGATTTTTTTGGTTCCAGTTTTGAATTTCTGTTTAAATAACTGTGATGAGAAATAGGATTTAAGACATGTTGGAAAATATTGAGTAGATGGTAATGAATTTTATTTTTTACGTAAAGGATTTATTAATACACTTTACAATCTCTAAGGGTATTGGCTCTAAGTGCTGCCCCTGATGAAGGGAGAAGGAAAATACCTTACTACTATGTAAAATAAAAGTTGTTTGTACGTATTTCACAACCTGCAAGAACGTTTTTGGAAAAAGATGAGAAATGAGAAAATATTGTTCATTTATTCATAATTGATACTATTGAACCCCAAGAAATGAAGCAGACTTCAAAAATAATAGTAACAATTGCATGGGCATTTGATATTTTCAGGAGCAACTGTATGGGAAGTCGATTACAGTTGCCGATAGGGAAATGGTGGAAGAGAAGTCTGATGATATGCTGCTGGAGGCTCGTGACTCAGATGTGGCATTTCTTGTTGTTGGGGATCCTTTTGGGTAATGGCTCATGCTTACATTATGTTTGATTCTCTTTCTTAATCTTTCTTGCTTGTGGGCCTTCTATATTGTGGTGTGTATCAATCTGTTTGAGGAAGAACGTAGGAGTGATGCTGATTATTTTGCAATTTGTCACATTGTTTTTTGTAGTTTTGCATGCTATACCCGAACTATGCCATAACAACGTTGTGTTTCTGTGACCCTTATATTTGAAGGGGCGTATATTTCAGTATATATTGTAGTTAAAGTCAAAAGGTCAAATTACATGATTTGTGGAGGAAAAAAACGCAAGTCCTACTTTAGTGAAAACGAGTTTGGCTTGGGACAATATTGTTTTTCAAGTTCATTCAGATGATTCAAGAAGAGTATGGAAATTCGGTTATAATCCGATGAACATTTGCTTATACCTCTTTCCCCCGCCAAACACTCATAGGCTTGTACACTCACAACAACAACAACATTACACCAACCATACCCAGTAAAACGGGTCTCTATACAAACTATTTACTCGTATGCACCCTTATATTTTGGTAATGTTAAAGAGGTAATGTTACTATCTATCTGAACTTATAAGTAGATCTATTTCTATTAGAAAATACTCCCTCCGTCCCACCCGAAAAGGCATAAGATGCTTTGTACGGGAAATAAGGAAAGTGTATAGTGGAGTAAGTGTTGTGAGTGAAAAAAGTGAGGTAGGAGAGAGAAGGTCGGGTAGGAAATAGTAAATGGATAGTTATTGTGAGTATGACAAGTGGGTCATATGAATAAAGAAGTATTAAAAGTTTTCATTTTGGGAGTGTGTCTTTTTAAATGGGACACCCAAAATGAAAATATGTGCCTTTTTCGGGTGGGACGGAGGGAGTAATAATTATTAAAAAAGAAGGAGAAGAACAAGAACAAGACAGGAAAAGAATCCAAGTATTTGTATGCTTATGGAAGTAGGATGCTTTCTTTCGGGTGTCACAAGAAGTAATAATGGGCCCTTTCGTGCAGGACACATCAGCTTTGATGTGTTTGATGGATGACTGGGAAACTTAAGGTAAAAGGGTCATAAAGATAAGGGATGTTGGGCTTGAAAATAGATCTAGGGTGTTGAGGTTTCTGAGTTGTTTAAACTTGTATCCAAGGGCCCAATTACTCTAAAAAGGGGCTGGTATTAATCCATGAATTACCTTTCCACTCTTTTTCATCGTGCATGGGTCATGGAACAAGTATTTAATCTCAAGACTAGAAGGAAATAGTGATATGGTAGTTGCTGTCCAAAACTCAAAGAACCAGTTTTTCAGTCGACTTCAAGGGAAAACGGGTAATTGCACAGAAGGTTCCAGGGGGGGTCATATTTTCTTAGAAAGCTATGTTGATTTACTTTTTAACACAAAAAGTTATAAGAAATATGGTCCGAGCAAGAAGTTGTGGTATATTGGTCAAGTTGTGTATGCTGACTATTCGTATCTGCATTTGTTACTAACTTCGAATTTCCAAGGAGTTCTCTTAGTATTTGGTCCTTCTATCCAAGTTCAAGTATTACTAGTCAAATGTCTTTTATAGTCCCTAAGCTCACTTCATTTTGAATACCTTATCTTCTTTATCTATTATTAGGTTCATGAATGACTATTCCAGATTTTGTAATAGCTATTTAAGTGAATGGAATTGTTATGCTAAAGAAGAGTTGAGTTCATAGTTGCGAAAGGCTAGCTCCTCTCTCGCCCGCCTCGCCGTTTTGGCGCCTTTAGGGGTCGATCGCCTTTTGGTTTTATGGCGGGCTGTTGTGCGCCTTTTAGGCCAGGCCAGGCGTTTCTTGGTTATGGTGAGAGGTGTGAGGAGTCCGCCTTTGTCAAAAGGCATAATAGGCGTATGTGTAGTGTTAAACTAGGTCATTTTGTAATTTTAGTTTCAATAATTTATCTTACCCAATGCGTTATTTTGGGATAATATGGAGTAAAGATAGCTTGTGGCGTATATGGGAAAGAAAGATATCCATAATTTCTCTCAAGCGATCAAAAGAAAATAAGTGTGATAAATAACAAATTAGAAAGACGACAAAGGAGTGGGACAAAAACACTACTAATAGCTTTTGCTTTATTCAAATTTTTAAAGGGAGGTTCACAAATTTTAATATGTATACTGATTTAATTTGTTTTTTCGCTCTACTTTGGGTCTCATTTATCATTTGAAGTTTTAACTTTATCTTATGTTCATCACTAGGTATGAAATTATACATTTGAAAATATATATTCAAATTCACCTATTTCACGCTTTTAAACGACTACTTGTCTACTGATTTGAACATAAAATGTGTTTTTGTCTTAGAATTCTCACTTTTGGGTGTTTTAGTTGTGTTAAGTTGCTATTACATATGAAATTGTAACCTTTATTTAATGCAAAATTCTTGTTCTTAACATTTTTAAGCTTTGTTTTATATATTTTACATATATATTATTTTACTATTCCTTTTGTTCTATTTTACCGCCTTTCTCGCCTTTCGGTCGCCTCGCTATTCGCCTTTTCTAGGAACTTCTCGCCTGACCTCTCACCTTCGCCTTTAACAACTATGGTTGAGTTGAATAAAATTTTAGAGTCTTTGACTTGTTACGGAGATGGATTTCTTCTTGTTTAATATCATCCCTTAGGTCGGTTCTTTTGAATTAGTTAGCTCAAGAGTGTTCACTAGCACTTTCCTCCGATATCTTTGCCTATTTCTAGTGTAATTTATTTTGGATTTTGGGTTGTTAGGTTAGAGAACCATCCCGATACATATGGTTGGAACTAAGTTTACTCATTTACAAACAATTACTCTCACCGTCCCAAAATGAATGTCCAAAAAAATTTAAATTCGCTCTTGATTAAAAGCAAATTCGAAACCTTTTTGGACATTTATTTTGGGACAAACAGAGTAGAAAATTAAGACGAAGAAGGGGTATGCTCCTTGTAGGATGTGTCCCGTAGTTCTGACCCACGTGCTACCGTACGTGAGATTCTTATCTCCACACCAACATAAACGTACGCGCGGAACAACTCATAGGCTTCTATATAAATATTATACAAATGTAATATCCCCTTCCGCTAGAGTAAGCAGTGGAACCCGTTCCCGTGATTGAACAAGGTCAAAGGGAACTCTATTACCGCATCAATGGGAATCATCAAGTAGCTATGGATTGGAGGCTAGAATAGTGGAGTTAGCCACGTGGTACAATTGAGGGACTACACGTGGCCTGACTAGGACAAAAAAGAGAATTGCGAGACTGGACGCGACATCATTTCACAGATCCGTACAGTCTAACGAATGGGAGATCGACAGCTTGCGGTACGGAATACACGTGACTCATCACGTGCATCGTACGGAGCCGCCAAACTCTGACCCCTATAAATACGTGGCTCATTTGTCAAGGTCAGTTACAGTAACTCGCGCGCTAAGCTGCTACCGCAATACTTGTTCTCTCCTTCCTAGCTTGTCCCTATTCTCGCTCCTCCTTCCCATTCCTCTTTGGTGATTCGTGTTTAACGACAGCTATAAACCCTACCTACTAATCCTTCAGAGGACTTACCTTCTACATTTGGCGACTCCGCTGGGTGGTATTCACATGGCACCATCAAAAAGAGCCGCGAGCAAAACAAATGCGGAAATAAGCGACACCTCTTAAGCAACCCCCCCAAAGGGCACCTTACCGCAAGGAGGACCAACCAACGGGGACGCACCCCTCGTCGAAACTTATTCCGACGAAAGCACCCACCCAACCCAAACCCTCACTCTCACCCAAGCTGACTTTCAGCTACTTTACGGCAACCAAAAGGTGCTACTAGGACGGATTTAAACCCTAGAAAAAGAGAAAGCCAGAGCCGCAAAAGAAGCCACAGCCGCAAGAGAAGCCGCAGCCGCGAAAGGGAAGGCTAAGATCTGCATTGACCCCATTCGTATTGATGACGATGACGTTGCGGGAGTTATTAAAAACCAAAATAAGGACTCATTGGAAGAGCATTTTTCTCTTCCCGCACCAACACAGCTGTTTCATCTGATCATTCTGCGGGAGGACCATACCCAACCTGCATCACCTGTCAACCCTAACCCGAAAAATACAAGCACAGCGAATTCACTAAGTATACGGGAGAAGAATCCAATCTGTACGAGTACGTTCAGCAGTACTTGGAAACCTTGGGCCCACATGCTAGTAACAGTAGCCTATGTTTGCTGGAGTTCCCCACTTCCCTCACAAGGAAGGCTTACACTTGTTTTTACCGTTTGCACAGGGATGATATTTATGACTTTAATGAGCTAACCGGGCACTTTTACACTAAATTCTTCTATGCACAAGAAGAACTCATGATGTTCAAGCTTACCCGTGAAGTTCAAAAAACAGGAGAAAAACCCGTAGATTTTGTTAAAAGATTTTCCGCAAGATCCCTTGACTTAGTTCGCCCCGCACCTGAAGATGAGATTGTCCAACACTGCGTCCAAGCAATAGACGAAACTTACCGCCAATTCCTAGCCATCCATAAGTTCAAAACGTTCCAAGAACCGACAAATGCCGCAAGAAACTTGGTGGTCAAAGCAGTAGTGGAGCCACGTACTCCTTGGCCCACCACGGGGCAGTAGTACAGAGGTGACAATACCAAATTCCAAAGGTTCAATAAACGACCAGCGGAAGTGGCAGCAGCAGAATTTCCTAGACAAACCACGGTTCCAAGAAGCCCCTATCAAACCACGGTTCCAAGAAGCCCCTAATTTTCCTTTCCCGATGCCGCAAGTGTTGGATACATTACGGAATACGGTGAATAGTGGGGATGTAAAGTTACCTCCAGTAAACCAAGAACCCACTGCAACAATGTTGAAACACAGGGATTACTGCCATTACCGCAGACGGGTCACTCACCCCTCTAAGGATTGTAATCAGTTAAAAAAGATAATTAGCAGATTTGTCGAGAAAGGAGCTTTGACCGTAGAAGACGGGAGCAACAATGTAAGAACTAATCGCTTGCCCTCTCACAACAACGGAAAGCAGAAGTCCATTAACATGGCGTTCGTGTTCAAACTGTCAACTGTCACTCGTGAAGCCGCCCCCTTGTCAAGTAACCCCAGCTCATCCACCCAACCAACAGACGATGCAGTCATAGCTAAATCCTTGCAACTTACTCCAAAATTCCGCAATTTTTTTAATAAGTTAGGGTTTGATTCCACAACCCGTTTCGAAGCAACAAAAGTCTTGATTAAAATAGCTAGGGATAATGATCAGCCTTGCTTGCGGGAAGTAGACTCCTTGGGTAGAAATTGGAAAGAGTTCATTTCAAAAATTGTTTTCACAGATGCAGACATGAGAGTTGACCACACCCACAACAGACCCCTTTACGTTACCGCAAAAATTCACAGAGTAGAGTTCATACGGGCACTTATAGATAACGGGTCTGCGGTAAATGTTATTCCATACTCAACTTTCAAAAGGGCAGGATTTGGAGACGAAGATTTACAAAAGCACAACATAGCCATAACATGTTTCGCTGCGAATATAGTCAACACCCTTGGGTCCGTTATCATTCCTTTAAATGTGGGAAGCTTGCGAACTTCGACAAAAGTTCATGTCATTGATGCGGACGCTACTTACCATGTGCTAATTGGAAGAGCTTGGCTTCACCAGCATAAAATTGTCCCATCAACCCTTATCAGTGTGCAAAAGGAGTCATTGGGGGTAGGCAAGTCATTTTAGAGCCTTCTTTAAGGCTTTTCTCGCGAATGGAAGCCCACCTAGCAGATGCCTTATTTTATGAAGAGTTCGCGGAGGATTGCCTGGCAGACTTTAATTCTCTCCAAATTACCGCAGAATCTTCTACCGTAAAGAGAAAGATAGACCTGTCAATTATGGGAACCAGTATGCGGGTCTGCATGCCGGATGGACGGGTGATGTACACCGTCAATTTATGACGGTTTACGGGGGAACTCCCTACATTTGCGGGGGATGAACCACATGAATGTTTCATGATGATTAAACAAGGAAATGAAGCCGAGAGTTTTGATGCAGTCAAGGATGAGCCTATTGAATTAAGAGATGAATCCCGCCCTCAAGCCCAAAAATTGAAGGAAATAAGCCTAAGGGGAGACGTCCATCGACCAGTTTTAATCTCAGATGACTTAAGCTTGCTGCAACAGGAGCAATTCATTGCACTTCTGACCAAGTTTAAAGATGTTTTTGCTTGGAGCTACGACGAAATGACTGGTCTGGATAACGTGCTAGTAACACAAAAGCTCCACGTGCATCTAATGGCGAAACCTATAAGACAACAATCCTGCGTCTATAAGCCTGAACTGGAAACCAAAATCAAAGTGGAATTAGAACATATGATTGCCGCGGGAATCATTAGACCGATTAAACATCCAACTTGGTTGTGCAATATGGTTATTGTAAATAAAAGACAAGCAGAGAAGATTCATATATGCTAATATTTTCGCGACCTCAACAAGGCCTGCCCTAAAGACGAATTCCCACTCCCTTCATTGATGCCACGGCGGGGTTGAGATGTATTCAATGTGTGATGGCTATAAAGGTTATAACCAAATCAAAATGGATCCTGCGGGTGCTGAAAAGACGAATTTCAGAACCCCATTTGGCAACTTCTACTTTACGGTCATGCCGTTCGGATTAAAGAACGCGGGTGCAACGTATCAACGTACAATGACGGATATCTTTCATGATATGCATCACAACATGGTAGAATTTTATATGGATGACCTTGTGGAGAAGTCTCAGAATGAGTCATCTCCTGGTGAAAACTTTCCGCAAGTCTACCAAGTGAGATGACTCCTTCCGAGACTTCACCACTAGGTCATCCATATAAAATTCTACCAGGTTGTGATGCATATTATGAAGATAGCCGTCATTGTACGTTGATGCGTTGCACCCGCGTTCTTTAATCCGAAAGGCATGACCGTAAAGTAGAAGTTGCCAAGCGGGGTTCTAAAGACTGTATCAAAGCTCTATTCATTTTCGCGTTTAATCATCATCTAACATTCGTGGGGGTCATCCCCCACAAATGTAGGGAATTCCCCCGCAAACCGCCATAAGTTGACGGTGTACATTACCCGTCCATCCGGCATGCAGACTCGCTTACTGTTCCCAT
Source organism: Adenophora triphylla var. japonica (assembly GCA_022495995.1). Lineage (NCBI taxonomy): Eukaryota > Viridiplantae > Streptophyta > Magnoliopsida > Asterales > Campanulaceae > Adenophora > Adenophora triphylla. Next base: position 152,724 of record JAFEMH010002913.1, read on the forward strand.
AGTTGACTGGTCTATCTTCCTCTTTGCGGTAGAGGATTCCGCGGTAATTTGGAGAGAGTTAAAGTCTTCCAGGCAATCTTTCGCAAATTCTTCGTAAAACAAGGCATCTGCGAGGTGAGGTGAGCTTCCATTCGCGAGAAAGGCCTTAGGGAAGGCTCTAAAATGACTTGCCTACCCCCAATGACTCCTTTTGCGCACTGATGAAGGGTTGATGAGACAATTTTGTGTTGGTGAAGCCGAGCTCTTCCAATCAGCCCATGGTAAGTAGTGTCCGCATCAATGACATGAACTTTTGTCGAAGTTCGCAAGCTTCCCACATTTAAAGGAATGATAACAGACCCAAGGGTGTTAACTACATTCGCACCGAAACCCGTTATTGCTATGTTGTGCCTTTGTAAATCTTCATCTCCAAATCCTGCCCTTTGGAAAGTTGAGTATGGAATAACATTTACCGCACCCGTTATCTATAAGTGCCCGTTTGAACTCTACTTCGTGAATTTCTGCGGTAACGTAAAGGGGTTTGTTGTGGGGGTGGTCAACTCATGTCAACATCCGTGAAAACTATTTTCGAAGCAAACTCTTTCCATTTTCTGCCCAGGGAGCCTTCTTCCCGCAAGCAGGGCTGATCATTATCCCTATCTATTTTTATATAGGCTTTTGTTGCTTCGAAACGGGTTGCTGAATCAAACCCTAACTGATCAAAAAAGTTGCGGAATTTCGGAGTAAGTTGCAATGATTTAGCTATAACTGCATCGTCTGTTGGTTGGATGGATGAGCTGGGGTCACTTGACATGGGGGCGGTTTCACGAGTGGTAGTTGTCAGTTCGAACACGGACGCCATGTTAACGGATTTTTGTTTTCCGTTGTTGTGGGAGGGCAAGGGATTAGTTCTTACATTGTTGTTCCCGTCTTCCACGGTCAAGGCTCCTTTCTACACAAATCTGTTACTTATCTTTTTTAACTAATTGCAATCCTTAAAGGGGTGGGTGACCCGTATTAGGGGTGTGCTCGGTCCGGTTTGGTTCGGTTTTAGGGTAAAATCGAAGCCAAACCGAAAGATATCGGTTTTTGTATTTTAAAACCATTAAGCTTCGATTTTATTCGGTTTCGGTTTTATTCGGTTTCGGTTTGGTGTCGGTTTGGTTCGGTGTCGTTCGGTTTCAACAAGATGAGAAAGAACATGCATATATTGATGATTGGATTATGATAGTTACATTAGCAAGATGAAATTTATTAATCTCTCATTAACAAAGCAAAATGAGAAGAAGATGCAATACTAAAGTACTTAAGATTTTCATGAAAAATTTAAGTGTTCCACTTGCCACTGCAAATATCCGTTAAACTATCGTAAGCATAATTTTAACTCCAAAGTAAGATGAGAATATGAAATTTATATATATATTAAAATGGCACGTCGTTTTAATAATATCGGTTCGGTTCGGTTCGGTTCGGTTTTATCGGCTCGGTTTTTCATTTGAAACCAAAATCGAAACCGAAAGTTTCGGTTTTTAAATGGTTAAAACCATTAACATTTCGGTTTTTTCGGTTTCGATTTTTTCGGTCCGGTTTTCTCGGTTTCGGTCCGATTTTCTCGGTTTTCCGGTTTTGTTGCACACCCTTAACCCGTATCTGGTAATGACAGTAATCCCTATGCTTCAACATCATTTCAGTGGGCTCTTGTTGTATTGGAGGAAACTTTACATCCCCGCTATATACCATATTCCGTAATGTATCCAACACTTGCGGCATTGGGAAAGGAAAATCAGGGGGCTTTCCGAAATCGTGGTTTGATCGCTCTTTCTTCCGCTGGGGGAGTCTTTTGTCTAGGAAATTCTGATGCTGCCACTTTCGCTGTTCGTTTATTGAACCTTTGAAATTTGGTATTGTCACCTCTGTACTACTGCCCGCGGTGGGCCAAGGGCCCTGGCCTCCACTACTGCTTTGACCACCAAGTTACTTGCAGTATCTGCCAGTTCTTGGAACGTTTTGAACTTATGGATGGCTAGGAATTGGAGGTAGGTTTCGTCCATTGCTTGGACACAGTGTTGGACAAGCTTATTTTTAGGTGCGGGGCGAACTAAGTCAAGGGATCTTGCGGAAAATCTTTTAACAAAATCTACGGGTTTTTCTCATGTCTTTTGAACTTCGTGGGCAAGCTTGAACATTGTGAGCTCTACTTGTGAGTAGAAGAATTTAGCGTAAAAGTGCCTAGTTAGCTCATTAAAGTCATAAATATCATCCTTGCGTAAACGGTAAAACCAAGTGTAAGCCTTCACTGTGAGGGAAGTGGGGAACTCCCGCAAACATAAGCTACTGTTACTGGCATGTGGGCCCAGGGTTTCCAAGTACCGCTGGACGTGCTCGTGCGGATTGGATTCTTCTCCTGTATACTTAGTGAATTCGTGGTGCTTGTATTTTTCGAGATAGGGTTGACATGTAATACAGGCTGGGTATGGTCTTCCTGCAGAATGATCAGATGAAACAATTGTGTTGTTGCGGAAAGAGAAAAGTGCCCTTGCTTGCTCAAATGTTAAGAACCCAGGTGGTGGGGTGCTTCCTTGTCGAGGACTAGTGCGAGTTTCCAATGAGTCCTTATTTTGGTTTTTAGTAACTCCCGCAACGTCATCGTCATCAATACGAATGGGGTCAGTGTAGAGCTTAGCCTTTCCTTTCGCTGCTGTGGCTTCTCTTGCGGCTGTGGCTTCATTTGCGTCTTCGGCTTTCTCTTTTTCTAGGGTTTCAATCCGTCCTAGGAGCACCTTTTGGTTGTCGTAAAGTAGCTGAAAGTCAGCTTGTGTGAGAGTGAGGTATGTTGGGTTGGGTGGGTGCTTTCGTCGGACTCAGTTTCGACGAGGGGTGCATCCCCGTTGGTTGATCCTCCTTGCGGTAAGGTGCCCTCTGGGGGAGGTTGGGTTGCTCCGGAGGTGTCGCCTATTTTCGCATTTGTTTTGCTCCCAACTCTCTTTGATGGTGCCATGTGTACCACCCAGCGGAGTCGCCAAATGTAAGAGGTAAGTCCTTTGAAGGGTTAGTAGGTGGGGTTTATAGCTGGCGTTACACACGAATCACCAAAGGGGAATGGGAAGGAGGAGTAAGAATAGAGACAAGCTAGGAAAGAGAGAACAAGTATTGCGGGAACAGTTTAGCACGTGAGTTACTGTAGCTGGTACCTGACAAATGAGCCAGATATTTATAGGAATCAGAGCTTTGCGGCTCCGTACGATACACGTGATGAGTCACGTGTATTCAGTGCTCCAAGCTGTCGAACTCCCATTCGTTAGACTGTACAGATCTGTGGAATGATGCTGCGTGTCCCCTGTGGGGACCAATTCCGCAATTCTCCTTTTTGTCCTAGCCAGGCCACGTGTAGTCCCTCAATTGGACAGCTCATTGATGATTCCCATTGATGCGGTAATAGAGTTCTCTTTGACCTTGTTCAATCGCGGGAACCTAGAGATGGGTTCCGCTACTTACTCTAGCGGAAGGGGGTATTACATATGTATAAATATAATTACTTACATAGGAGAAGTCTATGAGTTGTTCCACGCGTACGTTTATGTTGGTGCGGAGATAGCACGTGGGTTAGAACTGCGGGACACATCCTATGCCTATAAAGAATGATAAATAGATACTAAAGGTAAGTCAATGGTGCCACATCTCTAATTTCCAATGCATGACATCATGATCTCTGCAGGCTTCTAAATGAGAAATAAAGACTTGGTCTCCAGATGTGCTGTTTTTTTTTTTTTTTTTTTTTTTTTGATAAAAGAATAATTTTATTAGAAAGAAGAGACAGTAAACACAGATAAGATGAGAGGATAAGTTGCCTCCAAGATTGAAAGCAACAGCAACAAAGCAATCTAAGTCGACTGCAACGTACGTAGAGATCATCCTCCATGAACCTTAATGATCAGAGAGATAGGAAGGGTAGATAAGTTTGTCCTTGGATACCTCGTAGATGATTTTACCATCGGTGTCTTTGTTTAAAAAGAAGTCACCTTTTCCTGTTTTCCTTGCTCCAGTGCTTCTGCTTGCCGTTGCGAACTAGGAAAACAGAAGAGGAGCCTCCTCTGGCTTGGAGCCACTAGATACCTTAGAATGGTTGAGAAAAAGAGAGGGCAGCTAGGCTTGGAGCAGTGAGAACTAATGAAGTAGAGAAGGTGATTATCTACAAACAATTGCATAGCGCTGAATCTTACTCCCTCCGTCCCGAAATGATCCTCCTACTTTTTTCATTGTTACTACGAAGATACTTTGAGCAATAAATTGACGCTAATTTCATCATTCTAATGAAAATTTAGAACTTATTATTGATACACCGTTATGAATACAATATAAATCAATTTTTAGATTTTTAATAAGATAAATTAAAATTAATCTATATTTATTGCTCAAAGTACTTTCGTAGTAACAACGAAAAAAGTAGGAAGATCATTTCGGGACGGAGGGAGTACTTTTTTTTTTTATCTGAGGGAATATATTAGAGAAGCGGAAAACAAATATTGATAGTCTTAAACTGTAAATGTTCTTAGCAGTTCTACTTTACTGATTGTCATCTTTTCTTTCTGTTGGTATAATTATGTTAATTACAGAGCAACGACACACACTGATCTTGTTGTCCGGGCAAAGAAGTTGGGTGTAGATGTCGAAGTTGTACACAATGCATCAGTAATGAATGCAGTTGGGGTATGTGGTCTACAGCTTTATCGCTATGGAGAGACAATTTCGTTACCGTTCTTTACGGAAACATGGAGGCCTGACAGTTTCTATGAGAAGATTCAAAGAAATCGAGCACTTGGACTACACACACTCTGCTTGTTAGGTAATTTGGAATTAACTTTGCTAGCCAAGGCATCGATACTGAATTTGAAGTTTCTTGTATCTTTATGCTAGCCAGCCCTAACCTCTTTGTATGGGACAACATAATACTCCCTCCGTCCCTAATTAAGTGTCCAAATTTCATTTTAAGGGACACTCTGAAAATGTGTGCTTTTTAATGGCAAATATCCATAAATATTCTTGTTATCCACTTTCTAAACATTTAGTTTCACGATAATAAAATGAATTGCGAAAAAAAATTGGTAAAAAAAGGTTTAGGAAGAAAGTTTTTATTGCAAAAAAGACATTCATTTTGGGACAAAATTTTCTTGAATTTGGACATTCATTTAGGGACAAGAAGTACAAAAGTAGCAATTATTCATTATGCTGTAGCTAACTACTCTCATCCTCCTCTTGATGAAGAAGGGGGAATTGGCAGTCGGAGTTCCACATTTATATTTTAATTGTAAAAGCAAGAGTTTTAACGTAGATGCTGAAACTATTGAATCCTAACTTGAACTTAATGATTCTTGTGCAATGATATGGTCTAGATTGTAGGTTTTAGTTCTCAATCTACTACACGCGTGACACCTACATTGGTGTATCACATTTACATGATTAACACGGAAAAAGGTTACATATAACACCTTAAAATTATTAACTGTTTTGACAAATAATTGGTAGGGTCCACCAGCTGCTTGTCCTTGATGAGTCTTCCCCTCCATATGTATATACTGCAGTTTGATTGTTTGTTTTACTTAGTTATTCATGCATTAGCTGTAGTTGAGGGAAAACCCATCTACTTTTAGTTGGGCTAGCCTAATAATTTTACTAACCTCTTACTGACAATAAGTGATTAAATTTTTTTTTGATTGACCTTAAACAGTAAAAACTTTTTTTAGATGTATACTGATTCATGTAGGGATTTCTCATTATTTTTGGAACTAACTAGTCATATCTCAAAATTGCAGATATACGTGTAAAGGAACCCACATTGGAATCTTTGTGCAGGTTAGTTTCCATCTTCTTATAATACTCCCTCTGTCCCGAAAAGTTTGTCCTGCTTTGACTTTTATGGTCAACTCAATCTAACTTTAACATAAGCTTACGAAAATTTAGATATCTCTATGCAATTCTAAAAATTGTTATTGATAGTATTTCTAATGGTGAAACAATAACAATTATTAGAATTGCATTTGGATAACTATATTTTCACAAAATTATGGTCAAAGTTCAATTGAGTTGACCATTAAAGTCAAAAGTGAGACAAACTTTCCGGGCCAGATGGAGTATTTGCTTGCATCCCAGGTTCATTTGCTTGTTCAAAGACATTTTTATATCTAGTTCTTCTCTAATTTTATTTTTCTTTTGCCTTCATTATGTTGCAGAGGGAGAAAGCAGTATGAGCCACCTAGGTATATGACAATAGGAACTGCAATTGAGCAGCTTTTAGAGGTCGAACAAGGACGTGGAGCATCTGGTAGGTTCATAGTTCCCTCCCCCTTTTATCTTCTTTATATTACATTACACAAAAATCACTTCTTTTCTTTAACCTTGATGCTGTGAATTTCTAAGACTTGGTATCTTGGGTTGTATTCAACTTCGTAGGTAATTTCTTACTCCATCCCAAAATGATCTTCCTACTTTTTTTGCCGTTACTGCAAACGAACTTTGACCAATAATTATAAGTTGATTTAATTATACTAATGTAAATCTAAAACTTGTAATTGATAAACCATAAACAATACTATCAATAACAAGTTTTACATTTTTATCAGGATAATTAATCAACCTAAAATAATTGCTCAAATCTCACTTGTAGTAATGATAAAAAAAGTGGGATATCCGGTGACACTCGGTACGGATATGGTCTAAATCCATTACAGTGAATTCTCACCTCTTGGTAATCAAAATATGAAAACTGCTCCCAACAGTATCTTAGCGCATCAAGTATTTACTTTTTCATGTTATGGATGGATCATCAAAGTGGGAGGCTTTTTCTAACTTTAAACTTTATAAATTCGTCATACAAATTTGAATTCCTCCCTCATTCTTATTTTGGCAGCGTACTCCGAGGACACCATTTGTGTTGGCTTGGCACGACTAGGAAGTGAAGATCAGAAGATAGCTGCTGGATCAATGAAGGAACTACTAATGTGCGACTTTGGTCCACCTCTGCATTGCCTTGTCATAGCTGGTGAAACCCATCCGGTAGAGGATGAAATGCTTGGGTTCTATAGTATTTGAGAAAAGTCACTATAAACTACTCTTTTTGTTGTAGAATTTTGTTGGTTTCACACCCATGTAGTATATTATTGGTCCCGTAATTTTTTGAATTGATGTTTGAGCAATTTTTTAAAGGCAGTTTTCTCGAGCACATTCTGGTAGAGAAGATGTTCAATAGAAAGTTTATGCGAACAGGGGAGAGTTGCACGTCAATTTACTCTGGTAGTACAGTTTTTCTAGGCATTTCCCTTATTTTTCCCTCTCCTTTGCTGCATATTAGTAATTCTTATTACATTCTACCGTTATGAGATGAGGATGCTGGGAGAGGAAATGTGAAGATATTTGAGAGATAATTTGATTTTCACACTAATGGATTTCGATACATGTCTAAAGTGCCTTGGTATACCGAATTTGAGAGGGCATTGATTACCAAGAGGTGCGAAAATATGCCACGTACTTTTATTATCCGATTCCTAGAGTAGTTCTCCGCGTTTCTAAACACTTTTATTAAATTTATGTTTCATTAAAAGAATATGTTACAGATAGATTGACATTAAACAATTTTTACCACTCTTTGTGTGCAACTTGCACCAACCGCAAGGATGAAACATGAACAAAACGAGATGTACTGCATCCTCTCGGCATGAAATTATGAACCATTAACAAAATGCATGAGAATGAATAGCATCTTTTGCAACATGGATATGCCATGAGTGTGGACTATAACTTTAGGCCACTCTCATAAATTATCAAAATAAAAGTAGTCAATTAATTTGTCTCAAATCGTTTTATGAGGCATTAAGATATTTTGAGATAATGGAGCAAATTAAAACATTTTAAGTACATAATTATGCATGTAATCAACGGTGTGTATTCAATTATTCCATTGACTCTGTTGGCTTGGCACAACTAGGAAGTGAAGATTGGAAGAAATTTGTTGCATAAAAGAAGAAATATGTTGGATAAATTAAAGAACCAACGGCAGTTGACTATGGTTCACAAGAAATGCTTGGGTTATATTGTCATGGCCCTAAACTTAGGTACCATTTTGGGCACACGTGGAGCACGTGAGAGTGGGATGCATTGCATCTCATATTATGCATTATTTGATAATGGGAATTGTTATGTGCTTATTTGGATAATGTGGCCATTTTTGTGATTTTAGATGTTATTAAATTGATTGGAATTATATAACGTCTAAATGGATCAAATGGGAAATAATGTGTTAAAGTTATGGCATTTGAATTTCAAATGGAATGTTATAAAAAGTATTGAGGAGCTAAAGTGTAAATGTAACTATAAGGGGGTTGATTGTGGTTAACTTATACTTTGAGGAGCTTAATTGTAAGTTGCCTTATATAAATCTTCAATTACTCCCATAAACTTCATTTATCACCCTCAGTACTTTCTTCAATCCTACGTTTCCTTTAAACCTAGGGTTACCTTCGAAAATTCATATAAATTCAATCGTCGATCCGTTTCCATTTCTGATTACATATTATTGATCAGTGAAGCGAGTGAATCATTTAAAGCCGATCAAATCTTCTTTTCATTTTGACCTATTTTGGTAAGTTATTATGGTTTTGTTCAAATAATTGTTCATGCAGAGTAAATGATGTTAATATGTGATATAAATGATCTTTGATAATGTTGGATCATTTTATTTGGATGTTGGAATGAAAAGAAAATGAGTTGAGTTGAACCTTGAATCCATGGCCTTAGTAATTGGTTTGGATTTGATAGAGTTGTTATTTAAACATGTTATATGTCATGGATGGAGTATATTGGTTTGGGTTATAACTCAAGTATACCGTTGTTAGAGTGAGTCATGGCACTTTGTAGTTGTTGGAAACTGAGAACTTGTAGTTGTTTTGCTGTTGCTGATGTTGTCCAGCCAAGAACAGTGAAACTGATGTTGGACACGACTCTTGCCCTGTAGCACGAGTCGTGACCATGCTTGGTCCAGTCGTGCGACACTAGTTGCCCTTTGGCATACAGTCGTGAAGGGTAGTCGTGATATTGGAATCAGTCGTGCGGGGTTTAGGCACGAGTCGTGCGGGGTTTAGGCACGAGTCGTGCCTAGGACTGGTCTTTGGTACTGACTTCGCAAGCTTGTAACATTAAGTAACCTAGCTTGGATTGAGTCCCTTTGTGACTATAGCACTAGTACAACTTTAGTACTATATAATGGAACCTTAAATGGTCCAAATTGATATTGAGAAGGACTTTAAATATTGTCCTAAAAATGGTTGAAAGGCAATTGTGGAACTTGAACCAAAGTTGATAAAACTTGGTAAATTGTTATGGAACCTTTATAGAAGGTGTGTAATAGTACGACATGGATATGTATGGCTGACTTGTTATTCATTGTGGTCGTATATGATAGCATATTCATGGTTGGTGGTGCACATAGTGTTTAAATACGTGTTGCACTACTTTATTTGTTAAGCATGAGTATTATACCATGTTATTGGTTGGCATTGTTCAACAGTGTTTACAAGGTAAGTTGCACTGTGGAAATGGTTTGACATGATTAATATTAACATGTTATATATTGATATCCCAATGTATGAATGTAATTTCAAGTAACTGTTTATGTACTTGAATATGATTATATGAACTGCTGTTGTGGGTATAGTGGGATACAATCAAGTATAGATTTGTTCTATAAGTGATTGAATTGCATTATACCTATGACTTAGCGCGTCTGTTGGCCACAAACGTGGGATTGGCCAGAACTGTATCGTGCCAAAAGCCTTACTGATAGCTGGGAATGTTACATGATATTGTGACATGGCACGTCTGTGGTTACAGATGTGGGATTGGCCACTAATGTGGGATAGGCCACTGCTGTATCGTGCCATCCGCCTTACAGATAGCGGGGAGACTTATATGTTCTATATGACTGATTATTCAGGTGGGAAAGGTAACTTAAAATGTTTACTGTTTTCCCAAGTATGAGCAACCTATTTATGTGTTGCATGTTATATGACATATTGTTGCATGCATAATAACTTATTGAGATTTATTCTCACCCCTTCTCTCTTTATTGTTTTAGATCCCACTGAGACAGGAGGACCGGACCGGTGAGGCCAGGGAGGAGTTTGGACATCTTTTGGGTTGTCAGGGTATGTTATGGTTAGGAGTTGGGGTTATGGTTGGTGGTATTCTTTTGGGAAAATTTTTGTATATAAAACGGTTATAAACAGGTTTCCAGTATGTCGTTTTGTAATTAAACATGGGAGTTGATTTGTGTTAAAGTGGGCTTGTGTAAGCCTGTATATTTGTACTGTTTATGTTTAAACAGGTTATGGTTTGAAAACAGGTTTATATATTACCTCCGAGTAGAGGGGTTATTTTGATTTTGATTTTAAAAAGGGTGTTATACTTTTCAAGTAATCTAAAAGAAAAGTTTATTAGGAAATGAGTATTTTGGGGACCCTCCAGCTTGGGACACGAGTTTAAAGGTCCTGGAGTTGGGAGGCTCCTCACAGTTGGTATCAGAGCCATGGCTAGAAGTCAAGGGTAGATGTCTAGTCTAATCTAAGGGGGAGTGTGCGATCTCTGACGCCGAGTGTTTAATGCAGGGATTGGTGAAATGGCTCCTCACACAGTAAAACATTTTACTTCTATAGAAATGCAAAAGCTTCTTGGGGAAGAAAGGAAATACTTCTATAGAAATGCAAAAGCTTCTTGGGGAAGAAAGGAAATACGACAAGACTAAACTAAATCACAGAAAAATGAAAGCCTCTTCTAGGCAGATATTCAAAATGTGTCAGCCATGTACCTTGATGTTCTAGCAATCACTAAAAACTGCAGTAAAAAACTCTATTTCTTGCCATTACTAAAAAGATAATCCTATTTCAATTAGTTGACCAAAAACATTTTATATATCACCAGTAACCAACTACTCCCTAACTCAAAACTTTGGAAAGTAAGGGGTGAAGGACAAGTCAACAAAAGGGCTGGGGTGGGGGGGGGGGGGTTAGGGGTCAAGTTCTCTATACTACAAGGTGACATTACCACTACACTTTCCCTGCAACCATGTCAATCTTATATTCTCACCTTTCAGAGCTAAAAATATCTCCCTCAAATTGGGATCCTCAAAAAGGTCCAAAGCGGCATAATAAACACGATCTTCGAGTCCTTTTATTTCATCCAAGGCTTTTATGCAGTTAGTTATTGTGAACTTTTTGCTACTTTGATTAGGCATTGAAACTGCATGCAACTTTGAAGCGGCAATCATTTCTAACATAGCAGAAGCCATAGCCTCCTGAATTTCTCCGTCCCTTTTTCTTTGATCCGAATAAGAGCTTGCTTCTGCTGCTCGCTTTCTCTTTCTGTCTGTTCTATCTTTGCACTTATTTTCTGCCATGGGAGGACTTTCTTGCATGGATTTAAATGAGGGTGTTTTAGTGCGTGGAGTTTCACTCTCTGGAAATGTTGTTAAGTCCCCGGGATTTGTTCCAACTTTCCTGTCCAATTCTTCGTAGTGGCTTGATTGTGCGTATTTTCCATCAGCACCTGAGTCAGCGAAAATTGTGCATAGTTGCTCGAAAATTGGACAGTCCTTTAATTTGGGCAGTTCCGGCTTCTACAAATACAAAATTAAGAGAGCAATGTCATAAAAACAAATACTATGTAGCTAATGAAGTCAAGTACTTACCAAATAATACCCCCCTCCCCTCAGTCCCAAAATGAATGTCCAAAAATGTCATCAAGAGCGAATTTGAATTTTTATGGACATTCATTTTGGGACGGACGGAGTACTCATTTTGACCCTAAATAGTGTCTAATTTTATTCAAGCACTTTAAAGAAGTTGACAATAAAGAATACTCCCTCCGTCCCGGCCGACTTAGGATTTTTTGAAATGGCACGGGGATTAAGGAAAAGGTAAATGTTGTGAGTGTAATTTAAAAATAGGAGAGAGAATGAGTGGAGGGAATAGTAAATTATAATGGTGTTGTGAGTATTAAAATAATGTAGGAGAGAGAATGAGTGGAGAGAATAGTGATTTAAGGTTTCCATTTTGGGCCGTCCTAAGTCGGGTGGGACGCCCAAAATGGCAAAAAGTCCTAAGTCGGCCGGGACGGAGGGAGTATTTACTAGCACAAGTACACAAGTCTCCATAATGATCACATCATATCATAGCAACTGCAAACTAGATCATCATAATGACAAAAGGTGGATTAAGTGACTTCACTATAAAATGGTCAATTAGTTGAGGATTATCTTTTTTACAAAATTGAACACTCAGTTTAGGGAGGGAGGAAGTATTGAACTAAAATCAACCCTAAATCTTTTAATTTGGTTCAAAACCCTCATCTTTATAATTTGCTTTAAAACTCTCAATCTAGATGGACACTATTTGAAAATGGTAAATATATACCTTGTCCTCCCATGAATCAAACCCAATGCAAAAGGAATCATCCATGGAAAAGTCATTTAGATCAGAAGCAGACTTTATATTGTAGTATCGAGTGCGAAGAACATCCAAGTGCTTCCTCAGTTGATTGTTGTTAAAATTAAGATCCGTCTGTTTATTGAATTCATTTCGGATGAGGTTCCATGTTTTCTTGTCGAAAACATTGTTCCGCCTGGTCCCTGATTGAGCTTGCTGAACAACAAGGTCCACAAATATCTTATCCAGAGATGCGGTCCATCTTGTCCTGAGACGTTCTTGCTTGGGTTGTTGTTCATTAGCTCCACTGTCCATCTGCAGTTTCAATAGGTTTAACTCAAGTCAGCCACACCTCATATATAGAAGAAAATAAACAAGAAAATGAATCTTGATAAATTTTATTACTTGACTAGAGTATAATAACGGAATGTGTCACAAGGTCAACAATTTATGGGGTCTTCGAATCTCACCAGGGTTTCATGCAAAAGAAAAGGGTAAGGAACCTGTCATAATGTCAATGGGAAAATCATCACTGTCCTCTTCTTCATTTAAAAGCATTACATTCACAATGATAAGTAAAAACATTCGGATATATCATAGGAATAAGGACAACAATGAAATAGATGACCAGATAATTATATAGGCCACCCCCCCCCCCCCGAAAAATGACTTGGCACCAGAAAAGATACATGAAATGATATTATATATATTGAATAATAGACAAATGAGGATGTGTGCAAATATACAATGACTCTATGTCAAAAAAACACTCTCACATATATGCACAAATGCTCTTGAAAAACAGGTTTACGGATGTTGAAATGCTTGACCAACGTACGAAAGATCACATAATGAAAAATGAATGTTAACAGGGATAGAAATTATGTCACCCACTCAAATTTGTAAAGCCTACATAACACTCTTCAACATCCCCTACCCTCTAAAAAAGAAAAAAAGAAGAAGAGTGGAGTTTGTGTTAATTTCATAGATTAGAGAGGTTAATATGTTCTCCAGGCCATAACTGTTTTACATTCTATGATTCTATTCTCTTCTCATGTCACTACCAATGTGTTCACAGTTGGACCTCTACACCATATTACTCAAAACTGTGAAAACAAAACGAATCTGTCACGCACGAAGGGAGGGCGATTAATGATATTGACTCAACAGTGGTAAGTATGCAATTTGGACAAATGAAGGAAACTGAGGTTAACTATGATTCAAATAGTGTTGCTTTGGTTTAATCTATATTATTAAACAATTTGCATTGACAAATTAATTTTTCACTAAATGCTGCATTGATCTTTCATTGGACAAACAACTATGCCATTCAAACAGCTACCAGATTTACGAATGATATTTCGGCAAAAGGCAAAAAATCTTAAAAAGCAAATGAAATTAACCTTTATAAGCAAGAAGCAAAAAATGAGTTATGTATGAATACACAAATACCTGCATACAGACCAACAACCATGGAAGTGTGAATATCCACATCTGCTACAGTGAAGACCAGAAACTTCTGGTAAAGAAGGTAAAACTTGTACAAACTCCCTTCTCAAAATGTAATGTTGGGACAAATTTCTATGAAAACCATGATATCTATCATATAGGGAGAATACGAACTAAAGAAGTATTGTTTCTTATATGTGAAGATGGCACAAATCAAATGTATCCATAATAAAGTCAAAGTGGGGAAAATTTACTAGATAGCATGAATTTTTCTTCATAGAAAGGGGAGTAAAGTATCCAAAATTATGAAAAATACTCTAGTACTCTGAAATTTTAGCAAGTCTACTGTAGTTCAATTTTACAACAAAAGAGAATTAGTATCTGCACAAATGCACGCATATAAATATAAGAATATGTATATCTATACTCTCTTATTCGACATGTGATCGCTCACAATCTTCTGTTCAATAGACTGACTACCATTAAACGTGATAGAAAATCTGAAATGCAGATATGGACACTTTATAAAAGAATTATGTAAGCATTGCTCATACTTCATGTACGATTAGGAACCCGAAAAACCTATGCATACCTAAAGATGCATAATGGTCTACGAATGTGATTGCGAGTGTCTTTGTACATATACCATCTTTAAATTATGTGGTTTTCATCTAAGATAAATCTTAGCAACAATTACGGCAAGCCCAACGCATGGTCGAGAATCTGAGGCTAAATTGACAAAACTTGCCCAGCCCCAATCTTCTTATGAACATAAGAGACCTCCAATATCAATAGAACCGATCCTTACTCTGAAATCCTATAATCATCTGCAGTGCACTATCAGAATAATCCTTGAAAAATACTGATTGCCCTGGACCGGTTCTATCAATTAATGTCTAAAACTTCCAATCAAATTTGCTCTTGATCAAGAGCAAATTTGAAAATTTTCTGGACATTCATTTTGTGACGGAGGGAGTGTTTTTCTAGCTTATTAGACAGAGAACAACTACTGCACTCCCCTTACCCCCTTAAGCCAACAGTTTAGCACAGAAAACCCAGCTTTCAAACTGTAGGTAGATAGTCCTCGAAGGATAAATAGGTTTGGGGTTTATTATGGCGTTACACGAATCACTAAAGGCGGGATATGGGTATTCCACACAAACCAACAAAAGAGTGTATCTATATCATACTTGGATTTGATGAGAGTAAACAAAGCATCCTCGTATAACATACAACATTCATAAGGCAGGTAATACATAAACATGAACAAAGATGAGTTGCAATAACATAAAACAAATAGGAACTCCATTATAGGGATAAAACAAGTAATTAGGGTTTCTACATTGACCCGAGCAGGTGGCTTATGAAAAAAAAAATAGAAAAAAAAAATAGGTCATAAGTAATATATTTGATAGAGGGCGAGTCTTGGCGCAACGGTTAAGTTGCTCCTTTGGTGACCATAAGGTCACGGGTTCGAACCTTGGCGAACAACCTCTTGGCAATTGTCAAGGGAAGGCTCTAGCAAATGGTTCCCTCTCCCAACCCCCGGTAGGCGGGGAGCGCTTGGCGCACCGGGGTTTGCAACAAAAAAAAAAAAAAAAAAAGTAATATATTTGACAGTAAATGTAGGACACAGACTCAACTGAAATTGTTTCTCAGCTTTGATACTCATTCCCTCTCATAAAACAGTCTCATTTCAAAATTTCAACCAATGAACTTCCATTTTGTTTACAAAAACATGACATTTCTACTGTGTGTAACATTTTATTTATTTATTAATATTTTTGCTAAGTGAGAGGAAAATAAGCAAAAAATGAGTAGCTTGTCAAAAAGGACAATTTTTGAAGGAGGGGGAATAGTACATAACATAGCAAACCAAGGTCTGACAGTCAAACAAAATATTTCAAATGAAAATTCCTTGTAAAATTAAGTTTCTAGTTCTCAATTAATTTATAACCTTTTGGTGGGACCAAGCATTTTGTCCCATAACCCAGAATGGTCTAGCAAGTATTACGTAAATACTACCTCTGTCCCAAATGACCAAAAAAAAAATCAAATTCGCTGATCAAGAGAAAATTTGAAAGTTTATGGTCATTTATTTTGGGACGGAGGGAGTAGGAAATTGTTCGGTTATAATGAAACCCTAATAATCTACACAGTACTGTTAAAAGAAAATCAATTAATAATAAACGAAAGATTAAAATTCCATTTCAAACAAATTATACTATCATATGACATGCACGAACTGTACAGATTTTATTAATTTGCGACATTACAGTAAATTGATTGTATAGATGAACGAGATGAAGCGAGTGATTGAGAAAATAATGAGAGGAAATAATAAATTCATGATAGTTGTGAGTGTGGCACCTGATCGGAGACGCTACCCGGGAAGTCACCGGAGGCGAGGAGAGACACGTAGCCGGCGTGTTGGAGATACAGCGACCTCCTCCAAGTTGGTTTGAAAACCAGAGTATTGTATGTTTTAATTTAGGGGAATATACCAAAATCTCCCTTAGATTTTAACTAATTCCTCTTTGCTCCTACACCTTTTTTTTTATTTTAACCAAAATTACCAATACATCCCTACCCTAATGAAAACAAATTTAAAGGATTGGAGTACTATTTATATATCATCAAAAACTTCTTTTTTTAATGTCCTTACCCCAAGCAGATACACGTGCATGCTCTTTCTCCAAAAATGACGATCATGCTCTCTATATTTATCCTTCCCCGCCTCTTTTATTTTTAAAGTTCTTTTTATTCCTAAAACCTTTAAAATGAAATATCTTAGGAGTTCGAAAAATTAATCTAAGATCACTGCTTTATTTGAATAATCAAAACGAATCAAATAAATAGTATTATGATGTCACATGGTTTTTGACAACTTAAAAAAAGATATTCATTTCTCATTTTTGCATTTGTTTAAAGATTAAGATAAATTTGATGTCGCGTTCTCTTTAAACACAATTTAAGGACTCAATTTTTTAGTTGTTTAATACTAATGACGGATTGTCACATAAAATAGTTGAGAAAATTTAAGCATTCTTCTCCATTTTTCAAACACTGTTTTCCATTTCTCATTTTTGCATTTGTTTAAAGATTAAGATAAATTTGACGTCAAAAACTTAATGAAAAAGGTCGATATGGCATCCTAGTGTCATCCTAGTCAGCATGTCACATAAAAATATAACTAACATGTGTTAAATACATTAACATTCGTTAAAAATCTACTAATATAGTAGAGAAAAACTAACATCATTAAATAAACATCAATTTAAACATTCTTCTTCTCTATTTTTCAAACACTGTTTTTAACCCACTGTTGTTACTGCCACTCCCCCACCATCGCCGCCTCCACCGCTGCCACCACAAATTAAACCCACAAACCCAGATTAAAACTCAACACAAACTCACCCATGATGTTTCCTCCCTCCCGACTCATCCTCCATGCCACTCCCATTGCCAAAGCATCTGCAGCGCTAGCTATCTTCGTCTCTGCCATAAACAATAGTTAGATCCACCTAGGACGGTGTCAAAGGAAGAGTCAGATCTCCTGCTCTTTCGGATTTCTTCTCAACGCACATTTGCAAACTTAGAATATTCTTTCTTTTTTCAAGTTCTTCCACACTATTAGAGATCTTACCAACCTTGCTATCCATATCATGATTGAATCAAATAGCAGTAGGTCTAAATAAAGAAGTAGACTTATGCAACCCACCGGAGTGGCTTGATTCAGGTGTTGCAATCATCTGGCAACGCCGAGCTTCAGAGGCCACCAAACCATCGACAAAATCAAAACCACCACTATAACAAACTTTTGCCCTCCATCATTTCGAGAAAGTGGTAATCAAAAAGTCACCAAAAAACAGAAAAAATTACCTTTAGAATTACAAGCATAAACAAATTTAAAACTATGGATTGGATGTACTCTCAAAATCAGATTTGGGAAGAGGGGAAAATGGGGGGATTAGGGCTCGAATTTGAAGAGAAATCTCGAATTGAAGGTGGGTTCGGGTTAGGGCTCGAATTTGAAGGAAATTTGGGACTGCACTTCTTGTATTTTAAACAGGGGGTCAACAAAGGTGGGTGGTGTGAGATTTTCGACAGAAAGGGAGGAGACGTGGTGAGGGTGGTTGGAAAAGGAGGAGTGTGGCGGAGGCGAGAGGCGTCAGTGGGGAGTAGTAGGGGTCGATAATGTTGGGTGGTGTGGGCATATTCAATAAGGAAGACGAGGGCTTCGTTAAATCAGTAACTGGCGTTATGTTTTTTTTTATGGATTTTGTTAGCCATTTAAGCATACTATTTCAAATATTGTCCATGCCATCATTTCGTTAATCAAATTTAACGTCATCCAACTAAGTTGCATTATTTGTAAAAAAATCTCGAAATATATTGGATTATGCTGTCACTAAATAGTATGTTACCTTTGGTTTGGTGAAATCAAGGGTATAGTACATTGTATGGTTTGATAATTATTCTCTTTTTTTTTTTTTGAGTTTTGAATAAAGTAAATTACTAAACAATACAATGAAATATACACTCTATTTCAATTTTTTTTTTTTAAATCGTAATATCTAGTGATAGGTTAATACAATATACTTTTCATATTTTTTCAAATAATGTACTCCCTCCATTCCACTTTAAAGAGTTCTATTTTTTTCATTTGGTCCGTTCCAGACTAATAGTCTCATGAACAGTATTTCAGACATTTATACCCTTATAATATAAACATATTTACAAAAAAAATCATTCATTATGCCATTATAATAATGTTAACATATTTAAAAAAAAATCAATCAAAAAAGAGGTTTTATCATAAATGTTTTAACTTTTACATTCTCTCTCCTCTAATCTTCTACCCACTTGCAATTATTTATTCATTTAAAAAAAAAATCTTAAGAAGAAGCGTGAAATACTACCTATGACCCTTGAAGTGGGACGGAGGGAGTAATATGGATAAATAACGTTAAATATTACTAATGAAATAAAATATTACTAATGAAACGAAGACGTGGATGCCATGTGGAGTAACAATGTTTATATATTACGGGCAAGCCAACACTATATATAAACTAATCCCGTTAAAAAATTCTTTATATGATTATATTTTGTTATAAATATGGTTAACAATTAAATAAAGTAGATACTTAGAAAAGAAAAAAAAATACTCCTTCCGTCCCTAAATGTTTGTCCCATTTTTCCTTTTTCTTTGTTCCAAAAGTTAGTCTCATTTCCAAAATTAAAGCTTCAAAATCACTAAATTTTCAAAACTTGTAACATTTAGGGACGGAGTATTACATAACGGCGGTGTATATTATCAATAATTTTCAAAGCGTTCGTAAAAATAACCAAAATTAAAGCTTCAAAATCACTAAATTAAAATGTTTGAAAAGTCAAATGAGACAAACATTTAGGGACGGAGGGAGTACTGTGACGTCCCCAACCCTAGGCACTCATTTTAAATATTAAATTACATGCTTTTAATATTTATGTTAACTTTATGTGTTCAATTATGTCTTTAAAATTCTAAATTAAGATAAATTGGGTGAAAAGTAAATTTAGGATCTTATAAGAATTTATTGGACATTAAATAAAGAACTAGGGGAAATAATAATAAATGAAAATATGATAAATAGTGTAGGGAGGTTAAATGAGTAGGATGAATTAATGGGATAAGGATATAATTTAATTTAAATGGGTAGGGTGAAAGCCTTGATTTAATTTCCATGGGGGGGGGGGGGCAAAATTAGTAACATTCCCTCCTCTTGCCAAGTGTCCTCCCCCCATCACCTCTCTTACTCCCTTCCCCTCCTTCTCCTTCATTCATCCTAATTGATACTAGAGAAAGCCTTAGAGAACTCCCATGGAAGCTCCAAGCACCAAACCTTGAAGTCAAGACTTTCTTCACCAAAAATCAAGTTTTAGAGCACCATTGAAGTTGAATCACCTAGAGGAACCCATCAAGACCAATCTTTCCTTATAAAATCCAAGTAAGTTGTTATGACTTCCCTTCTTTTAATTGTTCATACTCTCCTTGATGTTCTTCTTGTTCTTGTGATGCTTGGTTCTTGCTTTGGAAATTTTAGGAGAGTTGAATGTTGGGAAATGGAATTATTGAAGTTAGGGTTCATGGAAGATCTTGTAAAAGGGTTTGAAATGGGTAAAATGGGTGTAGATAAATGATCTAGGATTACTTGATCTTGAGTTTACATGTTGTTTGGGACTTGGTAAGATGAAGGTATTCTTTGGTGTCCTTGGGGGAAGCCATGGAAGAGGTAAATGAGAACTAAGGTTAAAAAGGGTCAAAAGTTGAAGAGGGCTGGCTGGAGGCATGGGCGGTCGCCCAAGGGGGGCTGAGCGGCCGCCCACCTTGGCAGTAGGGAATGGTCTTTTGAAAATCCACTTGGGCGGTCGCCCAAGTGGTTAAGGGCGGTCGCCCAAGAGGGCAGAAACCATAATTTCTTTTGAGGTCCACTTGGGCGGTCGCCCGAAGTGTAGTGGCGGTCGCCCAAGACCCTGAACCAGTTTTTCTTAATATAAACAAGGATCGTTTGGCAAGTTGTTTGGCCACTTAAAAAGGGTGACTCCCACTTAGTAATTGAACTTGCACCTTCATTTAGGTCTTGTATCCTTGTATATGGAATTTGTAGGGTAGGTTTATGATCCCTCATTTCCTTACTTGATGTTATATATATTGTTGTTGATATTGTTTAGTGTATTCATAAATTGTTACACTTTGATATTGTTGGGCATGAGTATATATTACCATGTGGCTATTGTTTATCCCTTTTTGTGGATTTTATTCAAGTATCTATTACGTGCTTGATATGTGTGAGTCAGCTGACGTTGGGGGTATAACAGAATACGATCAATTATGGAAGTGTGACCTAATGTGATCGGATTATGTTATATCTGTGACCGTCCCCTCCTGTGGCCACAGGTTGGGGTTATAAGCGTCTGTATTGAGCCAAAAGCCTTACAGTAGTTGCTCTTGTCTTATTTGGTTCCCTGAAAAACGGGTCTTTTAAGACGTGAGTATTGCTTAAGCAGCTCACTGTAAATTGGAGTATTATTATACCCAATGTTGTACGACTCTTTGTTCGGACGGGAAAAGGTAAACCAAGGTAATGGAATGTGTTTATAGCTTTCCCAATGTGTTATGTGCGACTTGTTATATGTTGCATTTATTTGGCATATTGCTGCATCCATAATAGCTTGCTGAGATTTATTCTCACCCCTCTCCCTTTACTGTTTTAGATCCCGAGACAGGAGGACCGCCCAAGTAAGGACGGAAAGGAGTTTGGCTGTGAGCATTTTGGGATATTGTCGGGGTACGTTAGGTTGGCGTAGAAATTATTTTGTCATAATTCCTTTTGGGCGTTTGTAATTATAAACTTTATCTTTCTACGTTAAAACCCAATATCTTTTGTAACTAAACAGTTGATCGTTTTCAAAGTTAGTTATCTCCTCCTCCGATGTGGAGTTGAGTGGAGTTATTTCGAAATGTTATATTATTAATGTTTATGTTTGAAAGTCAAAGCAAAAGTTTTAAAGGTTTAATATTTTTGGGTTAGTTTGAGGACGCTCCAACTCGGGACACGTGTAGGTTCCGGGTCGGGGTCCTCACAGTTGGTATCAGAGCTCGGTTAGAATTCTCGGGTAGAGTCTAGCTGAGTGAGAGTGTGTGATAACTGACGTCGAGTGTTTAATGCAGGAGTTTGTTGTTATGGCGGGAAATGATGGTGATCAGAATCTGGGTTTGGGTGGTGTTGGTAATCCGAATGCCGAGATGATGGATATGTTCCGAGGGTTTCTTCAGCATATGGCAACTCAGAATTTGAATCAGGGTAGGCAACAGCAAGAAGGCAGACAAGGGCAGCATGGTCTAGAGAAGTTCGTGAAGATGTCTCCTCCTAGCTTCAACGGAGATCCGGATCCGACGAAGGCTGAGAGGTGGCTTGAGGCTATGAATAAGATTTTCGCAGCTATGGAGAGTTCGGATGCGGAGAAGGTGAGATGTGCCGTTTTCAAGTTGGAGGGACCAGCGGAGCACTGGTGGCAGGTAGTGAAGGATGGTTGGGACCGGGATTTGACACCGCAGACTTGGGAGAACTTCACCCGCAAGTTCCGGGATCACTTCGTGCCAATGGTTACTAGAGATAAGAAGGAAGGCGAGTTTCTGAAACTGGAGCAAGGGACCATGACGATAGCGCAGTATTCAGCAAAGTTCACAGAGTTGGCCCGATATTGTCCTCATTTGGTGCCAGATGAGGAGAGGCGAGTCTACCGGTTTGTGAAAGGTTTAAGGGTTGAGTTCCGGAAGCAGTTGTTGACGCATAACTTCGCCAACTTCCAAGCAGCAGTGAATATGGCGTATCGGATTGAGAATGACATAGAGGAGCATCGTGGTAGAAATGAAGGTGGAAACAGAAATAGGTTCCAAGGTCAAGGTTCGGGACAGAATAGGGTGCAGCCGAGGACATTTACTCCGGGAGCTAATCGAGGAGGTCATGTGGCGGCTCCGGCAAATCGTGCGACTTCCGGTCAGTTTGGGACAACATGTGGGTTTTGCAAGAAACTAGGGCATTCGGAGGACAAGTGTTGGAGCAAACAAGGAAAGTGTTTGGAGTGTGGGTCGGCAGGCCATTTTAGGAGGAATTGCCCCAAGTTACAGAATAAGCAAGCTTCGGGTACCGGTTTTGGAGGACAAGGTAGTGGTGTGAAGAGAGATGTTGATGGGAAACCTAAGGATAGAGTCCAAGGTCGTGTGTTTGCTTTGGGTCGAGGAGAGGTCGATCCTAATGCCGTCATTAGAGGTATAGTTCCTGTCTCAGGAGTTAAGGCCCGCATTCTTATAGATCCCGGGTCTTCCCATTCATTTGTAGCATCTCATTTTGCATTCTCATTGCACATCTTGCCTGAATCTATGCCTTATGTGTTGGAGGTCTCTACTCCTATGGGAGAGAGCCTTGAATCTTCTTTGATATATCGTGGTTGTGATGTGACTATATGTGGGCATGTATTGCCGGTGGATTTGGTCGAGTTACCAATCCGTGATTTTGATGTGATCCTTGGGATGGATTGGTTGAGTCAGTGTCATGCTATGGTAGACTGTCGTGAAAGCGAGTCTCATTTGCTATGCACGATATGCCTACTTTTGTATTTGATGCGGATAGATCTATGTTCGGTTTACATGTTATCTCTTCTTTAAAGGCTAGGAAGATGCTATCTAAGGGGTGTACGGGTTACTTGGCTTATGTGGTAGATTCCAATAAGAAGTCTCCCGAGTTAGCTCATGTTCCGGTTGTTAATGAATTTAGTGATGTGTTTTCTAGCGAGTACTCTATGCCTCCGGATCGTGAGATAGAGTTTTGTATTGACTTAGTGCCCGGTACCGCACCTATCTCTAAAGCACCCTATAGAATGGCTCCGGCCGAGTTAAAAGAGTTGAAGGTCCAATTGCAAGAATTGTTAGACCGAGGTTTTATTCGCTCCTAGTGTGTCTCCGTGGGAGCACCGGTCTTGTTTGTTAGGAAGAAGGATGGTACCTTACGATTGTGCATTGACTATCGTTTGTTGAACCAAGCCACCATTAAGAATAAGTATCCTCTTCCGCATATAGATGATTTGTTTGACCAACTCCAAGGTTCCGTTATCTACTCAAAGCTTGATTTGAGAAGCGGATACCATCAGTTGAAGACTAGACCGGATGATGTTGCTAAGACAGCTTTTCGAACTAGATATGGTCATTATGAGTTTGTTGTGATGCCGTTTGGGTTAACTAATGCTCCAGCCGTATTTATGGATATGATGAACCGTGTTTTCAAGCCTTATCTTGATAGTTTTGTGGTGGTCTTTATTGATGATATTCTTGTGTATTCTAAGTCCCGGGAAGAGCATGAGAATCATTTGAGGATTGTCTTGTCCGTTCTTCGTGAGAAGCAGTTGTATGCTAAGTTCAGTAAGTGCGAGTTTTGGCTTGAGCAGATTTCTTTCTTGGGGCATGTTGTGTCGAGTTCGGGAATTTCCGTTGATCCTTCAAAGATTGAGGCCGTGGTTAATTGGAAGCAACCTTCGACTGTGACCGAGGTCCGTAGTTTTCTTGGTTTGGCGGGGTATTATCGGAGGTTCATTGAGGGGTTTTCTCGGATGGCGACTCCGTTGACTAGGTTGACTCGGAAAGACGTATCGTTCGTATGGGATTCCAAGTGTGAGGCAAGTTTTGATGAATTGAAGAAAAGGTTGACAACGGCTCCTATTCTTACCCTTCCGGATGGTTGTGAGAATTTTGTGATATATAGTGATGCCTCGAAGGCGGGTTTGGGATGTGTCCTCATGCAAAATGGGAAAGTTATCGCGTATGCCTCTAGGAAGTTATCACCGGCGGAACAGAATTACCCTACTCATGATATGGAATTGGCGGCGATTGTATTTGCGTTGCATAAGTGGAAGCATTACCTTTATGGGGCGAAATTCGAGATTTTTACCGATCATAAGAGTTTGAAATACTTATTTACCCAAAAGGAGTTGAACAACCGACAAAGAAGATGGCTTGAGTTCTTGAAGGATTTTGATTGTATAATTTCTTATCATCCGGGGAAGGCCACTGTAGTGGCGGATGCGATTAGCCGAAAGGCGTATGTGACAACTTTGAGTACCAAAGAGTTTGGGAGTGAAGTGATAATTGCGAACGTGCGAGCCGTGCCTACATTATATGGAGAGTTGAAGGAAGCTCAACAAAATGATCCGGAGTTGAAGAAAATTTTAGATCAAGTGCAAGATGGGAAAACCGGGGAGTTTGCTTTGAATAGAGATGGGATTTTAACTTTCCAAGGGAGAATTTGCGTTCCGTCATCGCCGGAAATCAAGAAGCGTGTTTTAGAGGATGGCCATAAGTCCAAGTTTGCGATTCATCCGGGTAGTACCAAAATGTATCAAGACTTGAAGCGTGGGTATTGGTGGAACGGTATGAAGAGGGAAATAGCGGATTTTGTATCTAAGTGTTTGACTTGTCAACAGATTAAGGCAGAACATCAAAGACCGGCGGGACTACTTCAACCATTGGATATTCCGGAGTGGAAATGGGAAGGGATCTCGATGGATTTTGTTTCGGGTCTACCTCTTACCGCGAAGAAGATGGATGCTATTTGGGTTATTGTGGATAGATTGACAAAGTCGGCTCATTTTCTTCCGGTGTCAACTAAGTTTTCGTTAGAGAAGTTAGCCCAGTTGTATTTGAAGGAGATTGTGAGACTTCACGGGGTTCCGGTTAGTATTGTGTCTGACAGAGATCCGAGGTTTACATCTAGATTTTGGAGAGCATTGCATGAAGCATTGGGTTCTAAGTTGTGTTTTAGTACCGCGTTTCATCCTCAAACCGACGGTCAGTCCGAGAGAACTATTCAGATACTTGAGGATATGTTACGAGCTTGTGTGATGGATTTCCAATTATCTTGGGAGGATCATCTACCGCTAGTTGAGTTTGCTTACAATAACAGTTATCAGTCGAGTATCGAGATGGCTCCGTATGAGGCGTTGTATGGTAGAAAGTGTCGATCTCCAATGTGTTGGGACGAGGTAGGTGAAGCGAGACTTTGGGGCCCGGATTTGGTTCGAGATTCTACGGAGAAGATCAAGGTGATTCGGGATAGATTGAAGACGGCTCAAAGTAGACAGAAAAGCTACGCCGACAATAGAAGACGGGATTTATCTTTTCGGGTTGGTGACTTTGTGTTCTTGAAGGTCTCTCCGAGGACGGGAATTAAAAGGTTTGGTAATAAGGGTAAGTTGGCTCCGAGGTTTGTAGGTCCGTTTGAGATTCTAGAGAAGATAGGGGAATTGGCTTACCGGTTGGCGTTGCCTCCGTCTTTTTCTTTGCTTCATGATGTGTTTCACGTTTCTATGCTAAGGAAGTATTGTCATGATCCCTCCCATGTTTTGAGTTCTTCCCCCGACGATGTCCAGGCGGACATGTCTTATGTGGAAGAACCGTTAAGAGTCTTAGAATTCCAAGTTAAGGAGTTGAGAACTAAGAGTATCCCGATAGTAAAAGTCCTTTGGAAGAATCATACCGTCGAGGAAGCAACGTGGGAGCTAGAGTCGGAGATGAGGGCGAAATACCCTTGGTTGTTTGAGAATTCAAGTAAGTCTTCTAAAATTCGGGTCGAATTTTCTTTAAGGGGGAGTGAGTGTGACGACCCCAACCCTAGGCACTCATTTTAAATATTAAATTACATGCTTTTAATATTTATGTTAACTTTATGTGTTCAATTATGTCTTTAAAATTCTAAATTAAGATAAATTGGGTGAAAAGTAAATTTAGGATCTTATAAGAATTTATTGGACATTAAATAAAGAACTAGGGGAAATAATAATAAATGGAAATATGATAAATAGTGTAGGGAGGTTAAATGAGTAGGATGAATTAATGGGATAAGGATATAATTTAATTTAAATGGGTAGGGTGAAAGCCTTGATTTAATTTCCATGGGGGGGGGGCCAAAATTAGTAACATTCCCTCCTCTTGCCAAGTGTCCTCCCCCCATCACCTCTCTTACTCCCTTCCCCTCCTTCTCCTTCATTCATCCTAATTGATACTAGAGAAAGCCTTAGAGAACTCCCATGGAAGCTCCAAGCACCAAACCTTGAAGTCAAGACTTTCTTCACCAAAAATCAAGTTTTAGAGCACCATTGAAGTTGAATCACCTAGAGGAACCCATCAAGACCAATATTTCCTTATAAAATCCAAGTAAGTTGTTATGACTTCCCTTCTTTTAATTGTTCATACTCTCCTTGATGTTCTTCTTGTTCTTGTGATGCTTGGTTCTTGCTTTGGAAATTTTAGGAGAGTTGAATGTTGGGAAATGGAATTATTGAAGTTAGGGTTCATGGAAGATCTTGTAAAAGGGTTTGAAATGGGTAAAATGGGTGTAGATAAATGATCTAGGATTACATGATCTTGAGTTTACATGTTGTTTGGGACTTGGTAAGATGAAGTTATTCTTTGGTGTCCCTGGGGGAAGCCATGGAAGAGGTAAATGAGAACTAAGGTTAAAAAAGGGTCAAAAGTTGAAGAGGGCTGGCTGGAGGCATGGGCGGTCGCCCAAGGGGGGCTGAGCGGCCGCCCACCTTGGCAGTAGGGAATGGTCTTTTGAAAATCCACTTGGGCGGTCGCCCAAGTGGTTAAGGGCGGTCGCCCAAGAGGGCAGAAACCATAATTTCTTTTGAGGTCCACTTGGGCGGTCGCCCAAGTGTAAGGGCGGTCGCCCAAGACCCTGAACCAGTTTTTCTTAATATAAACAAGGATCGTTTGGCAAGTTGTTTGGCCACTTAAAAAGGGTGACTCCCACTTAGTAATTGAACTTGCACCTTCATTTAGGTCTTGTATCCTTGTATATGGAATTTGTAGGGTAGGTTTATGATCCCTCATTTCCTTACTTGATGTTATATATATTGTTGTTGATATTGTTTAGTGTATTCATAAATTGTTACACTTTGATATTGTTGGGCATGAGTATATATTACCATGTGGCTATTGTTTATCCCTTTTTGTGGATTTTATTCAAGTATCTATTACGTGCTTGATATGTGTGAGTCAGCTGACGTTGGGGGTATAACAGAATACGATCAATTATCGAAGTGTGACCTAATGTGATCGGATTATGTTATATCTGTGACCGTCCCCTCCTGTGGCCACAGGTTGGGGTTATAGCGTCTGTATTGAGCCAAAAGCCTTACGTAGTTGCTCTTGTCTTATTTGGTTCCCTGAAAAATGGGTCTTTTAAGACGTGAGTATTGCTTAAGCAGCTCACTGTAAATTGGAGTATTATTATACCCAATGTTGTACGACTACTGTTCAGACGGGAAAAGGTAAACCAAGGTAATGGAATGTGTTTATAGCTTTCCCAATGTGTTATGTGCGACTTGTTATATGTTGCATTTATTTGGCATATTCTTTTGCATCCATAATAGCTTGCTTTGAGATTTATTCTCACCCCTCTCCCTTTCTTGTTTTAGATCCCGAGACAGAGGACCGCCCAAGTAAGGACGGAAAGGAGTTTGGCTGTGAGCATTTTGGGATATTGTCGGGGTACGTTAGGTTGGCGTAGAAATTATTTTGTCATAATTCCTTTTGGGCGTTTGTAATTATAAACTTTATCTTTCTACGTTAAAACCCAATATCTTTTGTAACTAAACAGTTGATCGTTTTCAAAGTTAGTTATCTCCTCCTCCGATGTGGAGTTGAGTGGAGTTATTTCGAAATGTTATATTATTAATGTTTATGTTTGAAAGTCAAAGCAAAAGTTTTAAAGGTTTAGTATTTTTGGGTTAGTTTGAGGACGCTCCAACTCGGAACACGTGTAGGTTCCGGGTCGAGGTCCTCACAAGTACATATTAAACCCAACATACGATTCTCCCCCCCCCCCAACTTTCTCAAGTCTAGTACAGGTACCCATAAATCTCCTCAACGCACCACCTCTGCCGCTTCCTACACTCCTCCATCTCCGTCTTCATCTTCGTCTCCATCTCCATCTCCAGTCACTCTCACCATACAACACCGTCTCTGTCCACAATCCCGCCTCTTTCCCCTCTTTGTGCGCCTCCCAAATACTTAAATCGTCCCTAACCTATTGATTAGTTTTTCATGTAGTTACTGAACTATTATTTTTTTCCATGTAGTCGTCAACCTATGCTTTTTTGGCCTTAAGTAGTCCTTCTATCTATTTGGTGTTAAGTTTGCCGTTAACCACTCCAACGTGACAGCTAACTCACCTGACTCAGTTGTTTGCTTTGTGGAGCTCTGACTCACATGTTTTTTTGTACTCTTTTCGTATCATAATTAATGTCGCAGCACTTGTATGATAAATTTCACCAAGTCACTTTCCTTATTTGAAACTGCAACATTTATTTCGGGACAAATAAAAATAAAAAGTTCTAACATTTATTCCGAGACAAAGACAAAAATAAAAAGTTTTACATTTATTCAGGGGCAAAGCAAAGACTATTCACTTTGTTGGTAAAATGACACATTGTTGACAAAATGGTACATAAATCTCTACTTAAGAACTGATACTTTAAATAAAATGTCTTACACCATTAAACCATTACATTAATACCATTCTAATAAAATGTTTTAAACCATAAGTCTGAGAGATTTCAAGCCCAAAAACCTCATACAATCATTCCAAATCATTCTGTTACATTCATTCCAAAAACCATAATTTTAAAGGATTACAAGTCCAAAAACCCGAGTGCATAAAATGAAAACCATCCAAAAAAAAAACATCAAACAAAAACCTTGAAAAGACAAATTACTCTCTTGCTCTTTTCTTGGACTTGGACTATCTTTGCATGGACTAAGCAATAATGAAAGATCTATCCCTCCTTATAAAAGATGTTTCAAGGCTACCAGAGGTCACCTGTAGATATAACTTTCATTTAATAACAATAACACATGGGTGGGGATGGGGGCCTTAAAAAAAATAAAAATTGTAAGGCATCTAAAAAGCCTACCCCACGTGAATTTCCATTACTTTGTCTTCCTCTTGTTTCAGCCACATTTGTTGACCCACCATTCTGAAAAAGAAAGCAATTGGACCACCAAAGTTATTGATTAAAGTAATAAGACCAACAATATCATTTATTCAAGAATAGAGTACATGAAATAATAAATAGCAATAACTAAAGTACTTACAGCCTGTTGCTTTGTTGATGCTCTTTTTCTAGATCCAGAGTTTGCTTCTTCATTTGTTGAAGTGTTCTTCCTCCTTACCTGGATGAGAAACAGGTACATGTGTTCATTTAGAGGTAGAAATGTTTGTGTGTTTTTTAAGATTTATTACACTTACATGTTGTTTCTCCCTTCTTGGATCTGGAATCTCATCTATTGGTTTATCTGGGCATCTCCTAATGTTGTGACCCTCTTTCCTGCAGATCTTGCATGTCATTTTCATCCCTTTCCTTGATGTTCTCACTTTCTTGAATGGATCTTCTACTACATCAACAACAGGTGCAAATCTGGTATTAGATTTTCCATCCTCCATTGCATCCTTTCTTTGCATCCACTTAGGTCTTCCTTTCAACACTCTTGATGGTGGAGGCAATATGACTGGCTTATCAGTTTTGGGCCACATCGATGAATTTCTATTCATAGCTTTCATCATGGTTGCATAACACCTGATGTATGTTTCTCCCTTCAAGCAACCCTCCTCATATATGTAATTGCAGAAACTGCATGACAACAAGGAATTCCACAAAGCTGCCAAGCCCCACAAGTGCAAGTCCAATGCCTGAGGTTCACTGTTGTCCCTCCCCTAACACCTCCTATCTCATATTCGTCATCACCAATCCACTCAACATTACACTCCCTAGACTTAATAATTTCATCCTCCAACCTTGCATACACCCTATGTCTAAATCTCCTACCTTCTGACAAGATTTTTCTCATGTATTTCCTCTTTTCTCTCATCCTTACCATCACTTGTAGCCTAATATCTTCCAACATACTTATAAGAGGCTTATATATTGCTTCTAGAATCCAGAAATTAAAAGACTCACATATGTTGTTGTCCACTAAGTCACAAGTAGAATGAGGAGGAAAAAATGCCTTACACCATCTATTTGGTTCTCTGTCCATCAATACTCTTTTTTTTTGTTTCCCCCACACATTTTAATTATGACATCCTGACCAACCTCTTATTTCACCATTTCTTTGATATCAACCAACTTCATGTATGGAGTCAATCTTATCCTATCTCCCAGTCTCTTGGCCTACCATATAGCATTTATGGTACTAATTTTTAAGTTCATTTAACATCTATGCTTCTTTTGGTAGGACTTGATTTTAAATGTGGCATCTTATTTCACCTTTTCTTTTCATTTTTTCTTAACCAAATTGGGTAACCATTAATGGCAGCATAGACTCTTATCTGATCTTTTAATTGGAGTGGTCTTTTATATCCACATTTGGATTAAATTTCACCTCCTCTTTTGCTTTTTCTATGGGGCCTTTCACCCAATTCTCTTTATCACTACTGTCTTGTGGATCAACCTCTTCAGAAGAATTCTCCCCGTCATTACTAACCCATTGTTTGAAATCACCCCAATATCAAACTCAAATTCATTTTCCACATCAAACGAATAAGTTGAATTCTGATTATCACCACTTGGATTGCCATACAGATTATCACTTTCAGCATTATCCCTCACACTAGTTTCTTTAGCATTGTCACCATCCCTATTGCCAACCTCATTCCCAAAATTATCACATTCGGTTTCAAGGTTAGGATTAGCATAATTTTTTCTAGCTTGCTCAGCCACAACTTTGTGAGATGTATACTCTTCATCATCTGTCTCAGCTTCGGCATCGACTAAACTATCATCACTTTCTGAATCATCCCCAATTACACACCATTCACAATTTTCTCCCACACCACTAAATAACCTTCCCTCAACATTCTAGTGTTCTCCCCCACCATCACCATTCTGTTTCTCCCTGTAACCACTATTACAATCAACATTTTGTGTACCACCAGGATAAGTCAAAAACATGACCTCTTGCTCCACTTTCATCAAACCAACATCATCAATAATATGCTCAACATATATATGGACTTCTCCAAAAGTATTTGCAAGTTCACATGCTTCAATAATATCTCGATCACATTTACTTAAGCACAACCCTCCATTCATATCTAACCCAGGAATGACATAAAATAACTTGTCCCCATCCGAATAACCCAATTTATTAACATCCTTGCATAAGTCATGAAAACTTACATAATCAAGATCCACTCTCTATATCACAATTTCTTCACCTCCAATATACTCTATGTTGTTAGTCTGTTCAACAATATATCCTCCATGATGTATAACCAAGTTGACATATTTATCTTTGGTTGGAAAACTTACATAATATGGAAAACTTTTTGACTGATTTGCCTCCTTCGATTGTGATTCATCATCATCAACAGCCATACTGCACAATCAATAAAAATTCTATAAACAACTTCAAGTCTTCTAAAAGACAAACAATATACTCATACATGTACAGACACACACTTCCACACACACACACACACACACACACACACACATATATATATATATATATATATATATATATATATATATATATATATATATATATATATATATATATATATATATATATATATATATACATGAAGCACGCTACTACATAGACATGAAAAAAGAAAAACATTGCAGTTCATCCATACAAGCTACAAGTACTATTTACTCCCTCCGTGCCATAATAAATGTCACACTTTTCTATATAGTCCGTCCCAAAATAAATGTTGTGTTTCCAAGCAATGTATAAACAAGTGAACCACATACCTTGAAAAAGATTGTGAAGTCAAATGCAACATTTATTATGGGATGGAGGTAGTAATTTTTTATTGAACATGTTACATTCTCATCTATTGCTTTTGCTTTTGCTTTTCTTTTTTCAGATATGATAGTCAGCTGCGAAGGAAGAAATGGAGTCTGACTCAATAGTGAACCCTATAGAACATATATTTGTGTAACTTCTGCCACAATGGTGAAACCCATTTTGCAGAACGGATCTAAAAGGAAAATAATTTTTCTTGCATTGATTGAAGAAATCTATATTTTAGAATATTTATTTCATCCTTTGATCCATAAAGAACAAACCCTAGACATCAATATTTACAAAAAAAATCAAACAAACATATGTAAACAAGGTTAACAGCAGTAAATACTTACTTGATTTTTCCCAAATCTGTGTAGAAAACCAGCAATTAAGACCGTTGCTCTCTCTTCTCTCTCTCTCTCGCTCGCTGTTGCGCACACAGGGGAGGAGAATACGAACTGATTTGGGGGATAAATTTTACTTGGGTAAGTAGTGGGATAAAATGATCGGCCTAAACCTAATCACGTGAATGGTCCGTGTTTGGGTGAGTCAGATCCAACTAGGCAAAGGGAATAAGTCATCTGCCACGTTGGAGTGGTTAACGGCAAACTTAACACCAAATAGTCAGAAGGACTACTTAAGTCTAAAAAATCATAGGTTGATGACTACATGGAAAAAAATAATAGTTCAGTGACTACATGGAAAACTACTCAATAGGTTAGGGGCGATTTATGTATTTAACTCCTCCCTACCATATCTAATACTATGTCTTTTTTTTTTGGTAAGGCCTCTGAAATCCAATCTCGCTCTATCTTTTACATGGCCAAGTCAAAAATCAAACCCACCCTTTCTCTTTAAATGCAAGTATTCCTCAATACTGTTGAATATTCCCAGAAATCGAAGAACCTAGAACCGACCGTTGTTGAGTTGTGAACCAAGGCGATCTTTCCAAGATCTGGGTTTCGATTCGTCCATATATTCGAATTGCAGCCAATCTGGGTTTTGAAAAACATTTAATTTTGAAGACACTATTTGAAAAATTGATTTTAAAACTAAATTTGGGTTTTGATTCATCTAGATTTCAAATTGCAAAACTAATCTGGGATTTTGTGATTTTTGTAAAAAATACTAGTACTAACCCCGTGCCAAGGGCACGAAAGTGACGCCTATCAGCTTGCGGTTTAACTAAATTCATTTTCCTATTTTTTAATCAAATCATCTTCCTAGTAAAAAAAAAAATACCATGTCCCAATAAACGATTAAGTAGGCACATTACCGGTGGAATCAGTGGCAACCGGGGAAGGGAGGGGGGTTTACGATTCAGAAGAAAAGTGGAGTGAAATGTTTAGTATTGATACCACCACTGCGAAAAGCCTTTGAGAATTGTAAATATGACTGACTATTCCATACTCACTGTGAATAAACATGCCTAATGCATTCTGTAAATGCATTTCCTACTTCTTCAACATAGCAAATTCCTTTTACAAGACAAAAGGAAAAATGTCCCACTAGCAAACAAACAACAGGGAGGTTAAAACATATTAAACAAAAAACCTTAACTACAAAAACTCAGAGAAAGAGATAACAACATATTATGATATCTGAAAGTTAAAAATAGACATTCATTTTAGATAGAAGAAGTACTCCATCCATCTCAAAATGAATTTCTAGAAATTGAGATTTTTCTTCCTTAAATCCCTTTCAAAATCTCCTAAAATATACGACATGGATATCTAGAAAAGCTTCGGTAGTAATGGCTTTCCCTTAAAGAATGTCGATGCCAAAGAAAGCAATAATTCCAATATTATTAGCCTTCACCGGAATTATATAAGCGTATTTCTCCCTAATTCTTGCAGCCTTCACACGCCTTTTCATTAAAGAGTTAAACACCCGAGTTTAATCACCCAATAGAAAAAAATCATCTTCATACAAAAAAAAAAGAGAAACAAAATGATCATAAATATCCACACACTTGAAAGTCCAAACATAACAATTTCAAGCACTCGCTTGAAGCAACTTTTAGTCAATTTGGTTTAAAAATTGGACGATCAAACCAAACTGAAACAGTATAACCGAATATCAATTTTACAAATAGACACTACTTTATTTAGAGAAGTATATTATATCCCAGAATCGGAAAGGCGGTGAATAAAGTTTTTGATGGAAAGGCAGCCAAGCTCACGTTTCCAAACATAAATGACGGTTGTCAGTTCAGGCTCAAATTTCGTTTCTGACAAAGAAAGCACATACCAATTAAGCGAAAAATAAAAAATGAATGTCTAAATTTCAGAAATTGACAAACTAAACAACAATATATCAGTAAAAAAACTAAAAAAAAAATAACAGACTCTGCACAGTAGAGGAAATCAATCATAAACTCGAGAAAACTGAACAACAAATCGAGGAACATTTGATCATCATGGAATGAAAAACACAAAGTACCTGAGAGTAGAGTGAGAAACAATCTGGCCTGCCATTATAGTTCCTTCGACAAATAATCAACATGGGGTCATCATCTTCTCTTTTGATCTGTGAGAGAATGACTGAAATGGCAAGTGACCGTAGGGGTAGGTGTTTACGGCCACTCATTGCACAGCTTCGTGTACGTCATTCCTTGGTTGTACACTTCCAACTCCAAAGCTTACTTTGACATCTTAAACCCTGGAACATGAACACATATAAAACAGACTTCAATTAGTGAAATGCAGTTGCAAAATTGACTTCCAAAAAAATTGCAGAAATTATCTAAAAATGATTGTCTCAAACTCAGAAACTTATATACGACCTTTGCTAATACTCTTGTGTAAATGGAATGGTTAAGCAACCACATGAGAAAGTTAGAGTT
Source organism: Adenophora triphylla var. japonica (assembly GCA_022495995.1). Lineage (NCBI taxonomy): Eukaryota > Viridiplantae > Streptophyta > Magnoliopsida > Asterales > Campanulaceae > Adenophora > Adenophora triphylla. The sequence continues at coordinate 187,861 of JAFEMH010002913.1, forward strand.
CAAATTATAAGATCAATCAGTGAAACTTACTTCCAGAATGTTAAATAGTATCCAAAGTGAATACCCCTTTCGTTCTGCAAAAAGACACATTACAAATTCCCCCCCCCACCCAATCCAATGGGGCCTCCCATCCCAAAGCATGGAAGTTCACAGATAATTAGATAGAAAGCAATTCATGTATACCCCGTCACCTTCAACACACGACAAAATAATCAGTTTCTTAATTGATTAATGTTCTAGTTGGTCAAAAGCTTCTCCCCAAAAAAACGAATACCCATTAGAAAAAATTACATCAACAAAGCAGTTATGGAATTGGAGTTTCATCTGGAGCCCAGAAGAAAATCAAAACACAAAAATAAAATTCAACCAAGGGAAGCAATATAAAGTAAGTACCTGAATAGAATTGTTTCCACCACAAATAGGGTTTATTTGTTTTGAAGAACTTTGCAGTGAGATTGATTGAAAGTATGTGAATTCAGTAGGTTCAAAACTTTGAACCGATCTGACTTATGAGGATTTCTCTTCTTATGCGAAACCCTTGAAAGAGCAATTAGAGCACTTATATACTTACAACAACCTCCAAGGTTTTCTCTTTTGGGTAAGGCAATGACACAAACATGTAGAGTGCATTAACCATATTGATCAAACAAGCCCAGAAACCTCAACCATTGCTCATATTTTTTTAACACAAAGATCAGACTGTGATGGAAAATAAGAACAACAATATAAACTTACTTGAATAGGATCGCCACAGAGAATCAGAGACAGAGTGCGCCCGTGAGAGATTGGAAAGGAATTCCGGCGACCTGAGATCGAGAAGTGGAGCGAAATTGAAAACAAATTGATGGAGATCGGATGAAAAATGGGATTTTTTGAAGTAGTTGGGGCTAGAGCCGATGACAAAGATGATAAATTTCTCTCTCATTTTTTGTGAAACACTTGAACTGAACGTAGGGGTTTGGGTTGGCTGCTCATCCGCCGTGAACTGCCATAAACTGTTTACTCTGGAATTCAATCTCAATCAATCGCTCTTTGTATTTTCTGAATGTGTGTGAGAGAGAGAGAAGCGACATGCTTGGTAAAAAGGCAGCAAACAATTGAGGGCTGGGGAGGATAGGGGCGACGGTTTGAGGAAGAGGAGGGGTAAACTTAACAGGTCAATAGTGGGAAAACAGGATGGCTTTCGAAAGGGAGAAGTGGCGATTAAGCCGTAGGTGGTAAACTGTCTCTAGGAGGATAACTGGCCATAGTCCTTCACCCTATTTCTCCATTTTCGCATCAGAGAAGTGAGAAAAGTGGAGCAAATTGAAGACGAGAAGAATCTGACTACGGCCGCATGGGGTGAGTGAGGGGAACATGGGGTTTTACTGCTTAACTATCGTGAACGGCTTAGAGTTGAAAATCAATCCTAACACTTCTTTGTCTTTTATAAAGTTCAATCTCAGCCACTCTTTATGTGGCGATTATTCATGAGTTGTATTGTAATATAGATGATAGTACATTGTATATATTATATTGGTCATTTGCCCCTTTTGAAAAAGGAGGTTAAACTACCCAAAAGGCCTAATATAAGAAACAAACTATTCCAAATGAATGTTAAAAAAAAGAATTCAAATATGCTATTAAAGTAAATTTATTTGTTTAGCATTTATTTTAAAATGAAAGAAGTCCTTATTAATAAGTGAACGGTATAAACCGAGTACGACTATGGGTAATAAACTGGGCAAGGCCCAATGGATTGAGCCTAAAGTAATATTTACACGAATCTCAAATACGACGTAGGGAATGGGCTTCCCTACCTATACTCGTCTTTCATTCTCGTCATTTACCAATATTTCGACCTGGGTATAGTAGTGTGATTCAATGAATAATGCAACAATGATAAATTATGCCGACCAAGGCACCCCTAGATGCCAAGCAAGGCATCCTCATATGACGACCAGGGCCTACTCGACTACCATTAGGACAATGGGAATGGGTTTCCTACCCTTGGCCATCTACTTACACGACATTTACACATGTCGACCAACACCTTATGCCGAGCAGCAAGCCTGATAGATATAATTAAAGAAGGAACTTATAATCCTACTACAATAAGGATTGTGGGAAATTATGATCCAAGTAGAATTCAATCCTTGTCCCACTTAACTTTCTATAAAAGGCAGGACTTTTATATCCTACACGTATAAATACAAGACATAATTCACACAATTCTGGTACGTAAACACACACGCATTCTCTTGACCCTAAATTCTTGTCAATTAATTTGCTCTCTACAATATAAATACTTACTGTCATGCCGGATGTGAAATTAGCCGATCCGCGAGCGCGGTCCAGACATATTGCTGCTTAGTCGGGAGGTGTCACTGCATTTGGAGGAGTCGCCACGCCGTTTTGATATAGCCAAAATATTGAGAAAAGGCTTTGTATAGTTTAAAAGTTGTTGTGTGATGAGATTTTGAGTTCGGAGGTCAGGTTACATCTCGGGAAGAGAATAGCAGAGCTCACCCGAGTCACCTCGTATACACGAGTCTTTCGATGCCCCTCTTTCTTTAAAAGTTGTGTGTGTGTGTGTGCTTTTTTAAAATGCATTTTGAATAGGATGTCTACATTTTATGCTATATATTTAAGTATTGAAATTAATTGAAATAGTGTTGGAAGGAGGCCTTACCAATGTTGGTTCGTGTCTATCTTCCACTTGGAAATGTGTTGGTTGAGTGTGAATAATGCTCCGGGACAGATCGAGATGGACCGGGATTGCCTCAGGATGGACCGGTGTCTACGGACAGAGTTTCGGCGTGATTTCGGGATGTAGCGGTGTCTACGGATAGAGCTTCGGCGTGCCTCGGGATTGCTATGTATATTCGGGCAGAGGTTCGGCGTGCCTCGAAATTGCTAGGTGGATTCGGGCAGAGGTTCGGCGTGCCTTAGGATTGCTAGGTGGATTCAAGCAGAGGTTTGGCGTGCCTCGGGATCGCTAGGTGGATTCGGACAGAGGTTCGGCTTGCCTCGGGATGCCTCGGGATATGCCAGCAGGGCTTTGGGATGCTTCGAAATGGCTCGGGATGCTTCGGAATGGCTCAAAATGGACCGGCAAGGCTTTGGGATGCTTCGAGAGCGCCTCGAGATGGCTTGGGAGTATCTCAGGATGGCTCGGAAGGGCTTTGGGAGGGCTTCAAAGCGCCTCGGGGTGGCTCAAGAGACCTCGAAAAGGGTCGGAGAGGCTTGGGATGCCTTGGAATGCTCCCAGCTTGCTAGGGAGAGGGAGGTGTGTAAAATATGAGAGGGGGAGCCCTCTATTTATAGGCTTGAGAAAACTTCAATTTGATCCGCGCGGATCTTTCTGTAATCCACTTTTTTGGTTTTTTGGGATTTGAGGGAATATTGTGGACTTTAAGGGGATTTTGCAATGATGGTTTTCACCCTGCAAAAGTGTCCGCTCAGACACTTCTGCAGGCTGACTATTTTTTTTTGTAATTGCAAGCTAGTTCTCGTCGAGAGCTTTCCAACCATATATGGCACGTCTCAATCGGAGTTCGTATGAAGGAGTTATGACCTCCGAAAGTTCGCCCTTGGTTTTTTTCGTATGCTCGGATGGAGAGTGGTCCGGATTGGGGTACTTACAGAAGCCCCTCGGCGACGTCACTTATGGAGGAAGTGGGGTCGTCGATAAAGATAAGGGTCCCGATCTGGACCGCTTGTTTGGGCGAGGGAAGATGACCGTGTTGGTCATTTGCCACGGACGTGGTAGGGTCCGAAGGTGATCGCTAAGGTCGGATGTGAGGATGTGTTGGTTCCCTGAGGTGCCGTGGACGTGTTGGTATCCTGATGTGAGGTGGATGTATCGGTGTCCTGATGTGAGGTGGACGTGTCGGTGTCCGAAGGTGAGGTGGACGTGTCGGTGTCCTGATGTGGGGTGGACGTGTCGGTGTACTGATGTGAGGTGGACGTGTCGGTGTCCGGATGTGAGGTGGACGTATCGGTGTCCTGATGTGAGGTTGTGAGTGTATGAGGACGTGGTGGTGTCCTGAGTGAGATTTGTGTGAAGGCGTCTATACCTAAATTGAGACTTAGTTCAGGAGTATGAACCTAAGTTGAGACTATTCTAAGGCGTCTAGACCTAAGTTTAACTGTTTGAAGGGGTCTACCTAAGATGGCTAATCTTACGAAAAGATTTGGTAATCTTACGAAAAGACATGTAATCTTACTAAAAGATGGCTATTCTTACGAAAAGGTAGGTAATCTTACTAAAAGATGGGTAATCTTACTAAAAGATGGCTAATCTTATGAAAAGGTAAGTAATCTTACTAAAAGATAGGTAATCTTACTAAAAGATGGGTAATCTTACTAATAGATGGTTTGTGGTGGCATCTCTGAACTTGCTGAAATCTTTGGGGACGTGGTAGTGTCCTGAGATGAAATTGGAGGACGTGGTGGTGTCCTGAGAGGAAGTAGTGTGGTTTGTGTGGACGTGTGTTGTCCTGAGTGAGATTTTTGTGGACGTGGTGGTGTCCTATGTGAGACTGTTTGAGGGTGTCTATACCCTATGTGAGACTGTTTGGGGGTGTCTACCCTAAGTACGACTGTTTGGGGGTGTCTATCCTAAGTGAGACTGTTTGGGGGTATCTACCCTAAGTGAGACTGTTTGGAGGTGTCTACCCTAAGTGAGACTGTTTGGGGGTGTCAACCGTAAGTGAGACTGTTTGGGGGTTACCCTAAGTTGGGTTTGATGGTGTATTTTGTGAGTCATGTAAGAACGGAATTTTTAGAAAGGAAACATGTCGTGTTGGGATGGACCTTTTATGTAGCGTTTATTACTGCTATGTCTTGCATTTGAAGTTTATTGACGTACCTTTACTGTGTTTACCTGCAGGAGGAGGCGCCTTTGTGAGGAGGAAGTTGAGGACGTGTGGCGCCTCTGACCGTGATGATGAGGACGTGGTGGCGCCTCTGGCTGAGATGATGAGGACGTGGTGCGCCTCTAACCGAATTGTTGAAATGCTGAGGACGTGTGACGCCTCTGACCAAATTGTTTAAAAGTTGAGGACACCACAGGTGCTGGACAAGGAGAGGAGGGATGTCTCGTCTTCTTTTTCCTTCTTCGTTCTTTCTTCTGCAGACTTCTCGGAGTTATTCGGTCGAGGAAGGTGCTGAGTTCACTGAGGATGATGAGGTGGCTGGCGGAGGCTCCGAGATGTGGGAGTCTTTACCAGGTGGTGCTACCGATGACTCAGAGTAGGACTCTTTTTTTTTTCTTTTCTGTGCATGTTAGTGAGGAGAGCAACAAAATATTTGTATTTGTATGCACAATGTATTCACATGTAATGAACTCTTTTATTTTCACTTTAGGGGTTGTTCCTAATCCTTTTTTTTATGTTTTGTGCATGTCGCATGAGCTTGAAGTGTTTGTGGTATATGGAGGCTGAGGCAGCTTTGGCAGGTTTTCTGAACAGTTGGGGGCTGAAAAAGCTTTGACAGTTTTATGAGTTAAGGCGGGAGTGATGTCTCCTGGGACGTGTTTGCTTTGTGCGTGATAGCCACTCTTTTCAGGGTTAGCTCCCTCAGGATATGCCACAGCGCTTTGTTGGATGTGGTAGGCCATTGCAGAGCCGGTGAGGACATCGTTCCCTTAGTTTCGGGGGAGACTTTCCATGGCATAGATTGCATGCGATAGGGGACCGGTTCATGCGTGGGGGAAGCCCTTGATTTGGTCACTTTGTGGTTGCGAGAGAGGCTTCAAGCAATGCCTGTGCTTCTGACATCTTTTAGTCCATGGACGTTTGCTCAGCGACCTCTTGTCTTGATATGGATCAGTCCGCTTGGGAGAGGTGGATGGCTCGACTTGGCACACATCAGATCCGCTGGTGGGTTCCTCATTGGGGAATTGAGACTAGGAGGGCCTTTCAGGAAGGTTCCTATGTTGTCAGGGTTTCGGGGTTGTCTTGGTCTTCCTTCTACATCCCGTCACTTGTTTCTCGACAGTTTGGGATGAGGCAGGAGCCTTTTCTGGGCTGGAGTGAGATTGCCACTTTGATGGTAGCTCCTTTATCCATGGCGGACCTATCCGCTTTCCTTCTCTTTCTGGAGATATGGAAGTTTGCTACTTTTTCTCTTAGGGTACCTCTTAGGGAGAGTGTTGTCCTAACTACTGAGTACTTGGACTGGCTCAGCCGATTCTGGGGAGCAGGTGCGAGGCGATTCTGTTAGTACCCGGTCCTAAAAAAGGGTATCTTAATTATTTCGGACTGGTTATGGTTACAAAACCCTAATTAATCTAATTAATCTTTTTCCTTTCTCGCGCCGTCAGCCGCAGCCGTAAAAATTACGCTTAGTGAAAGAGCCGATCGACCCTTCTTAGAAAGTGCCGATCGACCCTCCTAGGAAGTGCCGATCGACCCTTCTTTTAAGGTTCGATCGACCCTTCTTGGAAGTGCCGATCGACCCTTTTCTCAGTCCAGCCCATTTCCCGAAGCACTATAAATACGTGCACTCGGTTCACATTTCCAACACACACATTTTCAACGGAGAAGTCAAGACTAGACTTGAATTTCCCTTCCACGCATCTCCCAACATTCCTCGAATCTTGCTAGATTCGAATCCCAAAGCCTTGCCACCATTGGTAAGTCTTTTATTCCGTTCTTTATTATTATTGTCATACTAGATGATTTATTTGCATGCTTAATATATTTTAATTATGCATATATGCTAGATTTAGGACTATTTTAATATATTTGAGTATGCATAGCCGAGGATGATCTAAGATTTCACCCGAGAAATTCGATGGATCTAGGAACTATCTCTTTCCTTCCTCCTTAGTAATAATCATCCCATGATCAACAATTCCCCGAGGATGAACGTTGATTAGTGCACCTTCCGAGGGCCTAAATCAAAGGTTCTAGGGTGTGATCATCAATTATTTCTTTCTCTCCCCTCCTCCTTATGCATGATCCCGCTTCTTCTATCTATTCCCGTAAACACCACACACAACCAACACCCCACATGCTAGAAAGACCGATCCGTCGGGCAATAGGAGTGATAGCGTTTCTTCTTCTGTTGTAACTTGACCCCCGAACCCAATCAAATGCTTAGCCTTTTTTCAATGCTTTGGGCTATATCAAAGCGGCGTGGCGACTCTCAAAATTAAACTAATATTTTAATATGGTTTAAATCGAGTGTCACTTGAATGAATATCCCATTTCGGTCTGACTTTATATGATTATTTATTTTAAACTCCCGAATGCGTGTTGCATCGGAACGGGGTATTCACAGTGGCGACTCTGCTGGGGATTGTTTTGAAACTTTTTCAAACTTAGTGGGTCAGACTTTCGTTTTCTTGTATGGTGTTGTACTTTGCTTTCTTTTTAACTGTTGCATTGCATGCATGCATCTCATAAAACAAAAAAAAATCTTTCTCTTTTTTCCTTAAAAAGAATTAGACTTTTTTACCTCACACTACCACTAGAGTCCGTGTCACACTGCATAGACACCCTTAACCCATCGGAGAAGCCAAAGTGCGGGAAGTGTGGTGATCATGTCGCCTCCCTTCCGAGTCTCACTTGGCCATCCACTCATCAGTGCGCTTCGGCTGCACGGTGGGAGCCTGAAACCTAACCCTTGTGTCACCCACTTTGCTAGGAATACACTCCCTGTGACCGGTTGGTTTGACTAGCTTTTTCATGTAGACAATTAATAAGGACTTTATGTTAAGTCACTACGAATCAATGATAAGTCAAGATCTATAGAGAGAAAAGAGCACTAAAAAATTGATTTCCTTTTAAAGGACGTGCCATGTAAGGTTGAGTGTTTGTTAAGAGATCTTGTCCTATCATAGGTTTGTAGTACTTCCCATAAATATCATATTAAATGTCTATACGAGAGGGTTAGTCATTAGGATCCACCACTTTAGGACCTTTAGTTAGTTGCGAAAAAGAGGTATCTCTTCCAACCTTATTAGGCCTAAAAGAGACAAAGCTTTTGTAAATAAAAAATTTCAAGCAAGTACACTGCATTGAGTCAACCCTTCTCCTAAAACCGAGTCTTTTGGTACTTCCGCAGAGCTCAGGCCAGGACGCATTCTACGTTCAGCAATGACAACCTTGCCTCTCTCCGCTACTCCAAGCTCGCCAGCTGTCTCTGCAACCGACTCTACACCAGTCACTTCAATCGAAAGTCCAATCAACCCAAACTTCAATGACATCACACCTGCTTTGCACTCCTACTTTGCTGCTTTGACTATGAAGGTTGAGAAGCTTGAGGAACAGAATCGAACCTTGGCAAACCACAATCAAGAGTTGAAAGACCATTTTGTAGAAGAGCTCGGTAAAAGGGGGCATAAAGTTATTTTGATGGAGAATGAGGTCATTGACGTTGAAGATGAAACGGTCAACATCCCTAACCCTGCCAACACTAATGCACCTATTTTCCCTCTGACTAATTATACTCATACACCTCAGCCTAGCTACAAAAATGTCCCACCTCCAGTCATGTATGGAAGCTCTAGTAAAGCTAAAGGACCCTATCAGCCTTCTGCAGACACACCCAAAAACCACTTTTCTAACCTACCTCCTGCTACTTTACCCTTTGCTTATTCTGAACACCGTATTCCAACCTATTCTACCACCCCTACCACAATTTAAACCCCAGCCGTCCAGAGATCCAATGTTGCTGCAGACCCAATCGTATTGGCTTTGATTGAGCAAGTGAAGGCGTTGACTGAACAAATGGGGAAACAAGGTGTGTCCCCTGTCAAAATGCTCAACCCAAACAAGGTTGCACCTTTGCCTCAAGACTTAAAAATGCCTAAGATGGCCATGTTCGGAGGAGGTACTTGCCCGAAAACTCATCTAGACAGCTACATATTGGCGATGAGGGCTAAGGACTGCACGCCAGAGCAGATGGCCAGAATGTTTCATAGCACGTTGGAGGGGGCTGCCCTTTGTTGGTTTTTGAAGTTAAGTGAGGAAGAAAGAGATACTTGGGACAAGGTTAGCAGAGTGTTCTCAGAGAAGTATCAAGCCAATATAGACTGGCAAGTCAACCGAGCAGATTTGGAGCACACGCTTCAAAAGAATGGGGAGTCAATCTATGATTTCTACAAGCGTTGGAATGACAAGTTGAGTGAGATTCAATACCCGCCTAAAGAGAATGAGCAGAAGCAAATTTTCTACAAATGTTTGTTGCCCGGGCATAAGTTGGCAGTCGGTAATGGTTATTTCCCTAATCATAGGGAAATGGTAGATTCGGGCGTACGATATGAAAGTGGCATCACTGGGATAACCCCACCGAAAGATACTGGGGCTAGTAACAATTCGTTTCGCTATAGAGCTCCTGCCAACACTGCAGCAAAGAAAGAGTCAGTGGGTCAAGTGAATTATGTGCAAGGGGGAGTTGATGTGGATGTTCAAGCTGTGATGAGAGGAAGTGGCAATGTTCACCGTGAGAGGGAGGTGTTTGATGACTTTGGGATGCCAATGGGCAAAGTTTTTGAAGTGCTAGCAAAGAGGGGCTTGGTCAAGCCACTTGAGAACTATGAGCCGATAAATAAAAGGGAAAACTTAGATGCTTCTAAGTATTGTAGCTACCACAAGTACAAGGGCCACACTACTGATCATTGTATTCAGTTCAAGAGATTGGTGCAAGATTTGATTCGACAAGGAAAGGTGGAAAAGCCGAAGTCTCCAAATGTTGTGGGGAATCCCCTTCCTAACAATGGGATCCACATGGTAGAAGGTAATTACATCAGTATGGTGGAAATGGAAGATGCTTTTGAAAGGTTGGGTTTGTCAATGGAGAAGGTGTTCGAAGCTCTTATCAGGAAAGGAGCGCTTGTTCCACTAAAAGGATACGTTCCGAAGGCCACTACAGATTTGTCCAAGTGCGCTAGTTTTGCTTTGAAGAGGGCTGTGCAGAAGCTCATTATAGAAGGGAAGTTAGAGAATCCACAGAAAGTAGTTGGTAGTGATGTTGCTTTAGTAGAAGAAGACCTCATTGATCTGATCGAGTTTGTTATGACGGACAGTGAGGCACTTGAGTCAGTTTGTACTCCAAATTTAATTAATAAAGAATTTTCTTGTTACATGCTGTCTTTTGAGGAACTGTCTAGAGAAGTTGCCTCATTAAACAATGACTACTCAGGAGAGAGTTCTGAACCTCTGTCTTTTGCCGAGATTAAAGCGGAAGTGTCCGATATTGTAAGTACCCAAATCTGGCTCATGCCATCCGGTTAAGTTTCCCGACAATTCCCCGGACTTTCCTAAAGTTCAGAGGCGATTTGGGAACTTTTCCAAACCTTCCGAGGGGCAAAGAACTTGCTAGGAATTAAAATTCCACGTAGTCCTTCGCTGGAAAAGACCTTCTAGAAGGCCACCTTGCATGTTTCTAGAAAAATCTGGGTCGGCAGCAAATGTAGCCACGCGGCCTCTTTTGCCGCAAATGAAGCCATGCGGCCTCTTTCGCTGACCTTCTAGAATGCCACCTTGCATGTTTCTAGAAAAATCTGGGTCGGCAGCAAATGTAGCCACACGGCCTCTTTTGCCGCAAATGAAGCCATGCGGCCTCTTTCACTGACCTTCTAGAATGCCACCTTGCATGTTTCTGGAAAAATCTGGGTCGGCAGCAAATGTAGCCACGCGGCCTCTTTTGCCGCAAATGAAGCCACGCGGCCTCTCTCGCCTTTTTCCAGCTTCCTATAAATAGAGGCCTCCTCTACCCATTTTAGACACACAATTTTCAACAACACCACACATAATACGTAAAATACACTCCCAAGAGCTGCTGGAAGTTCAAGAAGGTGGAGAAGAAGGCCAAGAAGCCACCTCCCTCCTCCTTGAAGATCCCAAGATCAACCTTTCCACCTAGCTCCATCCAAAGAAGAAGAGGAAGCCATTGGTAACCTCTCACGCCCTAAACTTGCATCCTAATTACTTTACATGGTTTAATTGCTCATTGCATTTCATATATTACTATTATCTTGTTTGGGACTTGGTAGATTAAAGATCATATCTTTATACCCCCTTTCCCCCTTTGCATGCATTAGGCATCCCTTGCCATTAAAGATGTAATCTTTTGAATCAAAGGTGCATCCTTTGCACCTAAAAACCCTACTTTTACATAAAAATATCATCTTCATGCATCCTTTGCATATAAAAATCCAATCTTTATGATAAAAATGCATCCTTTGCATATGAAATCCTTTTTCAAGCATCCTTTGCATTAAAGATCATATCTTTATCCTAAATTAGCATCCTATGCTTTTCAAAATACAATCTTCATGCATCCTTTGCATATTTAAATCTCAATTTCTTCATAAAAATGCATCCTTTGCATAAAAATCATGTCTTTACGCATCCTTTGCAAATAAAGATCATTTCTTTAAATCAAATGCATCCTTTGCGACCCAAAAATGTCATCTTTTCACTAAAAATGTCATTTTTACATGCATTACCCCATGTCCCCATTAGCAACCTTAGAACGGACCGGTGTAAAAGATCCTATCTTTACATCGTTCCTTCCATAAAGGTTTCATAATTTCTTTAGAAAGGGACAACCTTGAACCCTATATCTCTGATTATCGCTTAAGACGAGTATGAAGCATCTATATGAGCTCGACCGTCTTAAAGCGTAGGATTGATGGGCTAAGGACCCTCCTTTTCTAAAGAACCTCATCTTTGACTATAAAGGGAGTCATTCTCTCGATCATGCAAAGTCCCGAGGTTAAAAATACAATGATCACAAGTCCAAGGTGAGGACGGGATCATAATCCCAAATACATAAAATCCAAGAAATCCCGAGCGACAACCAATAAATGGTTTGTACGTCCGGAAGACGACTTGGGACATTCCCTCCCCCTATTTTCAAACACATGCACACAAGAAAGCACGCAAGCAAGCACAATTAATGAAATCTTGGGAGACTTGCTCCGGCAAGGCACCTTGGGTGAACGACGATCCGTTCTTCCCAAGGGGTAACTTAACCTCCGAACCCATAAAACCTTTTTTTCAAAATTTTGAGGTAATCAAAATGGCGTGGCGACTCCGTTTTTCAAATTAAACCGGATGTCTTCAAACTCGCGTGAATTTCCAATACACAAAATTTGGGGCACACATTCACAGATATGCAAAGGAATGGAGTTAATTTGCTTACAAGATCCGGGAAGATGTACCAATCAGATGATAAAGGCGCGAAGAAGGTCTTTGGTTCTAAAACTGAAGTGGTAAATCCCGAGAAATAGGACCCTATTCTCACTCAACTAAAACAAACCCAAGCCAACATATCCCTATGGTCCTTGCTCACATCCTTATATGCCCACAGAATGATGTTAGAACAAAATCTAGCTGCAACTTTAGTACCATCTGATACAAAGCCAGAGGATGTAACACAGATGATTGGCAATATACACTTTGGAAACATCATCACGTTTTCGGAGTTGGACATGCCAGAATTTGGGTCGGATCACAACGAGCCGCTGCATATTACTATTGAGGTTAACCGGAAGAAACTGCCACGTATTTTCATCGATAATGGTTCTGCGGTGAATATACTACCCTCCAGAATGATGGATGTCCTCGATATAAGCCCTACAGATTTGAGACCTTCGGTTCATTCCGTCAGAGGATATGACTCTACTAGTCGGTCGGTGTTGGGTATAGTCAGTCTGCCTCTTACTTGCGGGATCACCACCATGATTGCCGATTTCCAAGTCATAGATATACCTTCCACTTTCACCATGTTGCTAGGTCGGCCATGGCTACACCAAATGCACGGATTCCCTTCCTCACTACATCAGTGTGTGAAGTTTCAGTCGGGCGACCAAGTGACGGTCATCTACAGTGATTTGGTTACATCTCAAGGGTCAAGCACTGGGGGAAAGCCTATTCTACAGATTCAACATGAAGAACGTAGTTCGATGTTCAGTGGTTTTCAGCTAGTAGCACAGGCACAGATTTGCGCAGTAGACCTCACAAGAACGTCGGACAGAGTGCGGCCAGCTGTCAGAATGATGAGGAATATGGGATTTGTACCAGGACTGGGGCTTAGCAAGCATCTCCAAGGACCTACGAGGGAAGTGGAAGCTATTGATCACCGCAGCCAACATGGTTTAGGCTATGTCCTTACCCCTGAGGACAAGGCTGAAGAGAAGAGAATTGAGTATCTCAAGAGAGTGAAGCTGCCTTACAAGAAGCCAGATTTGAGACCATACCGCCTATCCCTTAATAGTTATTTTGTCAAGGAAGGCGAGGAGTTTTCTTGCATGGAGTTCAATGAACCTTGGTTTGATCACACGGGCAACCGCTGCAAGGGTTTTGAGATCTTCAGGGATACGTAGTTCGGATCAAAGCCGAAGACAAGCTCTTATGGACCCGCGTCGAAAAGAGGCAAGGTTGTCATGGTTCGAGAGCCGTATACCATCAAGGTTCGGGACAAGTCGGGCGATCAGTTCGAACAGCTGTCTTTGGATGAGCCGTTGGTCGGGAACACCGGCAGCCTCCGTAAGCATCGGAGGAATGGGATGGACGCCTCTGCTCCAAAGACTGGGTAATCTGAATGTAGAAGATGATGTAGTTGCAGTCATTGAAGCGGAGCAGACAGACAACATTGATCCAAGGACGTTGGTGACACCTATGACTGGGAAGCTGAAAAATTGGTGCACACTTGGTGGACCCATAGCAACAAAGAAGTACATGGTTGAAGAGCTAGGACTGATTCCCCCTCCTGTTGAGTCTCCTGTTAGTTCCCCCAAGTCCTCTCTCTCTTCCGAGTCATCTTTTTTGTCTGAGTCAGATGTATTTTCTTTTGAATTTGAGTCTTCTTCTAAGTCTGATGACCTCACGTCAGAGGACTATGACTTAGTCGCAAACGTTGTATTCCTTTTTGCAATGAATGAAAAGCTAGACCTTTCCGAGTATCCCCTCATAGCCAGTCTTTTAAATGATAAATTAACTAAAAATGCTCAACTTAATCACATTAATTTAGTTAATAATGATTCATTAGAAGAAGCGGACACACTAAATAACGAATACATTAAAGAAATTTCTGAGCAAGTTATTAATCAAAAGGAAGGTCGAGCCCAAGCTGCCGATGAGGTGTTGGCATGTACTCCCTCCGTCCCAGCCTAAAAGCCACAAATTTCCTTTTTGGGCGTCCCATTTAAAAAGGCACTTTCCCAAAAAGGAAACCTTAAATCACTATTCTCTCCACTCATTCTCTCTCCTACTTTACTTCTACACTCACAACATTCTCTTTCTTACATAACCTCCCACTCATTCTCTCTCCTATTTAATTTTTCATACTCACAACATTTAAACTTTTTCTCTTTCCTACATCACTTTCCTTAATTTGCGTTCCCTCTCCATTTTGTGCCTTTTAGGCTGGGACGGAGGGAGTATTAATTTGGGAACGGAAGAGGATCCGAGGGAGACGCAAATCGGAAGTTTCTTCGAGGGCACAGAAAGGGAAGCCTTGATCGAATTGCTCAAAGAATACTCGGATGTGTTCGCATGGTCGTATAAGGATATGCCAGGGCTGGATAACTCAATAGTGGAGCACAGGATCCCCTTAGCACCAGAAGCCAAGCCTGTCAAACAGAAGTTACGCCGCATCAAGCCAGAATGGTCTCTGCAGGTCAAAGAAGAAATAGAGAAGCTCCTCCGGGTGGGTTTTATCAGAGTCATCGAGTATCCGACATGGTTATCTAACATTGTGACGGTCAGAAAGTCGAATGGCAAGGTCAGAGTTTGTGTTGACTTCCGGGATCTCAACAAAGCTAGCCCAAAGGATGACTTCCCGCTACCCAACATCGACATGTTAGTGGATGCCACTGCTAATTACGAGGTCAATTCCTTTGTAGATGGTTTTGTGGGTTATAATCAGATCAAGATGGCCGAGGCAGACCAAGAGAAGACAGCTTTCACTACGCCATGGGGAACGTATTGTTACACGGTAATGCCGTTTGGGTTAAAGAATGCAGGGGCTACTTATCAGAGAGCGGTCACAGCACTATTTCACGACATGATTCATAAGGAGATTGAAGTATATGTCGATGATATGATCATTCATTCTAAAGGGTCAGACGGCCAACACTTTATTGATTTGAGGAAGTTCTTTGACAGGTTACGCGAGCACTACATGCGTCTAAATCAGGCCAAGTGTACATTCGGGGTTGTTCGAGGAAAGGTCTTGGGTTACATGGTCACAGAACGCGGGATAGAGGCAGATCCAAGGAAGATTCAAGCGATCATGGAAATGAGGCCGCCACGTACAGAAAAGGAAGTTAAGGGATTCATGGGACGGTTACAATATATCAGCTACTTCATTAATCAATTGACTACTATTTGCGAGCCAATTTTCAGACTGATGAAGAAGACTACGAGTTTAGATTGGGACTGGAAGTGTCAGGATGCCTTCGAAGAAATCAAGAAATATTTGGTTAATCCCCCTATCCTTCGCCCCCCACATTCGGAGAAACCATTGCTATTGTACCTAACAGTGACAGATATAGCCGTTGGAGCTATGCTGGCACAGGAAGCCAAAGATTTTCGGGTGGAGAACGTTGTCTATTTCGTTAGCCGAAAGTTGCAAGGGAGTGAGCTAAACTACTCAGCATTGGAAAAGACTTGCACCGGGCTAGTCTGGGTGGTTAATAAGCTCAAGCATTACTTGTCGGCACATCCGATTCTACTAGTGTCAAAAATGGATCCGATTAAATATTTGTTCGACAAGCCGTCTCTGTCCATGAGGCTAGCCAAGTGGTCAGTGTTTCTTGGGGAATTTGACATCTCTTATGTACCGAGAAAAGCAGTTAAAGGGCGAGCCATGGCAGATCAGTTAGCAGAATTTCCTAGTACAGAAGAGCAAGGGCTTGAACCGGAGTTTCCAGATGAGGGGATCTTTAGCCTAGAAACAGAAGAGAGATGGCAACTATTCTTTGATGGGGCTGCAAATAAGAGAGGCAATGGAGTGGGAATCCTTTTGATTGATCCCAAAGATGAACACACCCCCATCGCCATCAAGTTGAATTTTACAACCACCAACAACGCAGCTAAATATGAGGCATGCATAGCTGGCTTAGAAGCAGCCTTAGAGCGTAATGTGAAAGAGTTGGAGGTATATGGAGACTCAGCTTTAATCATCAATCAGACATCCAAGAAGTGGAAGACAGTTGATCCTTACTGCAATGCACCGCACTTACATGGACGAGCTAGTCAGACAATTCAGAGAAGTGACATTTCACTACCTACCAAGAGACAGAAATAGGTTCGCTGATGCTCTAGCTACTCTAGCTTCGTTAGTCGAAATCCCTCATGGAATGTCTGTAAAACCATTCAGAGTTGGTCGGAGGGAGAACCCCGCTTACTGTTGCGAAGCCTACTGCTGTGAGATCCGAGCTGACACCGAGGAAGGTAAAGATCAATGGTACACACAGATTTATGATTATCTCAAGAAGGGTGACGTATCTTTCCTAGGGGACGTGAAAACCAAAAGTTTGCAGGCGTTGAAGCGTTTGGCCGGACAGTTTGTTCTACTAGATGACACCCTGTACAAAAGACATTACGATGGTCTCCTATTACTCTGTGTAGATGCAAAATGGGCAGAAACGATCATGGAAGAGGTACACGATGGCTTATGTGGTCCGCACATGAACGCCAGAATGTTGAGACAGAAGATCAAACAGTTGGGTTATTACTGGATCACTATGGAAGCAGACTGCATCCAGTATGTACGGAAATGTCCCAAATGCCAAATGTGTTCCAATCTGAATCATGTACCTCCTCACGAGCTGTACAGCATGGTAACCCCTTGGCCATTTGCGACATGGGGGATTGATGTGATTGGCAAGATTACACCACCGGGAAGCAATGGGCATGGTTTTGTACTAGTAGTTGTCGATTACTTCACCAAGTGGATCGAGGCAAAATCTTACAAAGTGTTGACTTCTAGGAAGGTGGCACAGTTCATTAAGGAGGATATCATATGCAGATATGGGGTACCGAACGAAATCATCTCAGACAATGGATCTCACTTTGGCGGAGACTGTGATAGATTACTGGCAGAATTCAAAATTACCAAGCACAAGTCCTCCCCTTATAGACCTCAGACCAATGGAGCAGTCGAAGCAGCTAATAAGACGATCAAGCAAATAATCAGAAAAATGGCAATTCGAGGTAGGGACTGGCCCGAGAAATTACCATTGGCACTTTGGGGGTATAGAACTTATGTCCGTACCGCTACAGGTGAAACTCCTTACGCTCTGACATATGGGATGGAGGCAGTGCTCCCGGTTGAACTGGAAATCCCATCTTTGAGGATCCTACTAGAAAATCAAGTAGCAGAAGTAGAATGGCTCCGCAGTCGATACGACCAGTTGGCCACACTTGACGAGCGTAGACTCAAAGCCATGGAACACATCCGAGCCTATCAAAGGCGGACAGCAAGAGCCTTCAACAAAAAGGTACAGCCTTTGGACATAAAGGAAGGAGATTTGGTCTTGAAGCAGCGACTTCCCAATAAGTTCAACCCTCTCGGGAAGTGGGCCCCCACCTGGACCGGTCCATATGTGATTAAGAAGATATTTTCGGGTGGAGCAGTTAAAATGGCAGATTTGGATGGCAACGAATTCAAGGAACCTGTCAACCTCAGCAAACTCAGACGCTACTATGATTAAACTCCCCCTCTAAAAAAAAAAAACACAAAAAGAAGCCCGCTAGATTGAAAACCCGCAAAGGGCAGTCTAGCAACAAAAAAAAGGGTGCGTTCAAAAGCTCACTAGATTGAAAACCCGCAAAGGGCGGTCTAGGCAAAAGTTAGAGCAAACAAAAATAAAATAAAATGTCCCCGCTTCTATCTTTCCTTTCTAAAATTAGTAGTTTGACAGAAATGAACTACGACGACCTGAGCCCCTTAGTTCTCATTGTAAAAGGGGAACGTAGGCAGCCTTAATCGGTGCGGTCCAAAAAATGAATAAACATCCAAATCTGTACTTAAGCAAATAATGAAGCCTGTTTTTACTAAAGCAATAAATTCTTTTTTATTCCCACAATCAATGCGTGATTACACTTATTCGATGAGTCTAAGCTCGACTATACTAATGACTACGTAACTTGCAAAAGAAACTAAAAGGAATTAAAAAGCAAAATAAATCACTAATGTGTCTGCATGTGACTGTGGGTAGATACTCAGACATATAGGTCTACTCCTTGGCACTAGGCCCCTCATTTCCTTCCTTCTTCTTCTTGGCAGCTCGTCGAGTCGGTTTCTTCTTGGCCTCCCTCTTAAAATAAGGCGAATACTTCTTCTTCAATGGGGGAACATCTTCGATCGCCTTACCCTTCAATTTCCGCTCAATTTTCTTGGGAGGACACTCTTCCACTCTGTCTGAAGAAGTCGCCAAAGCTTCTCTATCTCTAAGAAAACGACTCGTAGATATGTTAGGGATCAATCTCCGTCTCAAGTCATGTAAAATCTCCCTCATCGGTCCTAAGTTTTCTTCATACCATGTCAGATAAGCATGTGACAAATAAGTGCTAAGGGTCCGCTGTGCAAGATAAACTCGTGGCATCCCATGAGAACTCCATAAGCTTACCATCAGAATCGAAACACCAACGTCCATTGGAAAAACCTTGGCAGAATCATCAAGCTCAGAAGTTCCCCAAGTTTGAGGACGGACCTGCTCCATACCATATTGGCAAAGTACCCGCTCGGCATAGTAAAAAGTAGTATCCTCGAAAGCTGGTACACGGATCAGGCATTGTCCAAGCTGAAGGCTCCGAATAAAAGAAATACCCCAATGTTGTACTCGCCACTGAATCTTGTCTGTATCTATCTCTGCCAATTACATCTTCCATTCCCGCTCTGATAAGCCGGAAAGCTGATCAACCTTCTTTCTGCAACCATGAAACCAAGGCCTAACACTCGAAGGAGGAATCTCCATAACAAAAAGTCGATCCTCAAGCCATGTGGTTAGCAATTTGGCACTGCCTCTAGTCATAAGTGGAGCACCCCTAGCCATCTGAGATATGCCATGAAGCGTCTCGCCCAAAAGAACCGGAATGACACTCCTCCCAGAACGGGTCTGATCGACCATGTCAAGACATCCACTGGTAGCTACCCCCACGTAAGGAGAGAATAGAACCCTGGAAAATAAGCAAAGGGCCAAGCAATCCAAGGCAAAATCTGAGCTAAAATCACTACCATGGCAAATCTCCCCGGCAAATCACATATGTCAATATCCACACCCTCAACCAAACCTCTGGCCTCAGCCAATGGGATACGCAGGAATTTGGCTACTCTTGTCACCAACGGGACTCGATCTTGAGGGACTGCTATCAGGCTGACATCATCTCCTCCGCAAAGAGCAAGAAAATCCTCGTAAGTTGGCGTGATCTCATTGTAAGAAAAATTAAAGACATGGTTGGATTCATCCCAGAAGGCAGCTGCTGCATGTAAAAGATTCCAGTTAAGATGCATGGGCAAAAGGGACCAAATACACTTTACCCCGAAACGTTTGTCAAAGGCATGACGAACAGAGCGGGATACTTTGGACACCCAAACAGCTAAATCGTTCTCAAAAAGGGTTTGTTTCTCCATCAAAACGGAAGGGTGAGAATTCATGTTCACGATCGAGAGAGAGAAGACAGAAAAGAAAAGAGAAAAGGATGCTGTACCGTCTGGGTACGAGGAATTTATAGGTTTTGGGATGTGGGAATCCGTGCAAGAAGAGGATCGTGCAAAGGGTCGTGTCAATCAGCAAAGGGCCGATCGACCCTTTCCAAGAAGACTTCTGACCAACCAGCGCCTCTCCCAAAGTGCCGATCGACCCTATCCCACAAGGGCCGATCGAACCTTTTGTTCAGATAAGAAGTGCCGATCGACCCTTTATCAAGATAAGGCCGATCGACCCCTTCTGGCTTCACAAGCACGGCACAATTTCAATTACTCAAGAATTCTAAAGACTCCACATTTTGTTACAATCTTATACTCATTGCAGTGTACAAAAATAGAAAATGTCCATAAATAGAAAATATTAAATTTACTCAATAAATATGTACATAAAGTATTTGCATCATACTAACAGTAAGAGTCTGTATATAGTCTTTTCTTTTAAAAATATTACAGGAATTACAAAAGATTACAAAATGAAAATCCTAATGGCCCCGGCGAGAGGTCGATCTGCGACCACGAGAGAACCTGGAGGCTGAACTACCCTCATCTGGAGATCGCTGTCTGCACTGAGCTGGATCCGCATCTACCGATCTCCGAGTCTGACAAGAGAGTCTCTGCACCGCACTCTTCAACAGACGGCTCAATATGCTGGTCTGTCGGACAGCTCGCACATAAGAGTCACGGGTAACCTACAAAATCAGACACAAGGGTTACAACATAGCTGAAGTGTGAAAATTGGTACATAAAGAGAGGGGAAAAAGTAAAAGGTATACCCCGCCGGCACCGTATGGGGGAATCTGAGCAGCCTCAACCTCATCAGCCTCTGTAGGCGTCAAATCTATCCTCACCTGCTGCCCACCTACCGGCACAAAAAAGTGGTCAGGAAACGGGGGCATGTCTACGATCTCAGGATGTCCAGCACCCATCAGCTCGAGGATATCTAAGCCCTGATCCCCTATACCGGCATCCTCACCAGCCTGCCTAATCACCTGTGGTGACCTCAGAAAAAAGCTCCACGAAGGTAAGGTAATCTATATCAGCCCGGAACTCAGAAGCAGGGATCCCATGCAGATATTCCTCCCTCCTCGCCAAGCGGTTGGGATACCACATGTTCCTAGGAGGGTGTTGTGGCGCATAAAGTGGAGCCCATGCATAATGCTGCCTAGACACCCGATCCCCCAGATACATCTCATCAGCAGACAGGCCGACCAACAGCCGACGGGAAGCAGTAACATCCCGGACATCACCAACTACCTCGGTAACCACAGGAGTCCAAGGATAAAGCAGATACTCATTCCTCCAGGGACCACCAAGGACAGCCCTCAACTCAGACTCACGGACCGTCTTTTGGGCCCCCTTATTCCTGTTCTCTTTCCTCCAAAAGTGCAAAACAGGCACATCTCGGGTCGGATCACGCAAAGTAAACGGGGCAACATTGAAGACCTCATAGACCCACGCCTGCAAAATACACGAAAGGCAGATGTTCGTAAGGATAGAAAGACAGGCAAATAAGCAAAAAGACAGTAAAAAGGACAAAGGCCAATATACCTCAAGAGCAAGCTGAAATGCATCAAAAGAAGAGGTATTGGACCTCGAAACGATGTCCAGAGCCCGATACAGCTCAGCCAAGCCGGCTTCTCCCCATGAGATGTCACGCACCAGGTCCAAGTCCGCCAAAGCACCCAACAAGGAAAATCGGCATACTGGGCCCGAGTTGGGAAAAAGGGCCACTGAAAAACCGTACCAAAGAAATCCCCGGACAAGTGCGTCAAGCCCATACAAGCCAAGCGTGTACTGATCAATGGCAGCTCTAACCAGCCTGTACAACTTTCCAGCATCAATGCCGAAAGTCCTGCTCGAACCCAAACTAACACCAAACAGTAGGGTCTGACGAGCCGAGTCAGCATGAAGGGTCTCATCATACGGAAGCGCAATATCAGTAAACCTCAATCCAGTGAGGGCAGCAAAATCCGTAGGGGTAACTGTGGTCTCACCCCAGCTCAAGTGGAACGTGTGTGTCGTGTCCCACCAGAATTCTCGACACACCTTCACCACAGCCGTACACCGTCTGGTCTAGCCCATCCGGAGTACCATATCAAAAAAAGGAGCCAGACCCATATTCTCTACCCGCTCACGAGGACTACCCTCACCAGCCGACAGAAGTGCCCACAACTCACCTACTGCCTTAAGGGAACTTCGCCCTTTCATTTTCTTTCCCTACAGGTAAACACAGCACAGGTATGTTACATTACTCGCATTTAAATTATAACACTTAATATATGCATATAATATTTTTATTGCTAAATCAAAGCTTCTCGTACCTTTATCCCAATACGGGAACGAAGACCCGTGGAACCATGATAGTCCTGACCCACGTAAAAATCAGACAGGTTCCGCAACGGGAAATACAACCTCGAAGATCGATAGTTACGAGAAGCCCGTTGCCTCCTCGCCTCAAGGTCCCCACCAGCATCACTCCTGTCGCTCTCCCCTGCGTCATGGTCACCACCCTCGTCATCGCCACTACCACCGTGACCACCGCCATTACCACCATGACCGCTGCCACTACCACCGTGACTGCCGCCACTACCACCGTGACCGTCGCCACTACCACCATGACTGCCGTCATAGCCACCGCCATAGCCGCCACTACTACCGCCAATATTTCCATACCCACTACCAAAACCACCAAAACCTCCGCTGCCACCAGCACCATGGCCACTAAAGCCTCCACCGCTGCCACTTCCGCCAGCATAGCCAAAGAAACCACCACCCATATCGCCGGTGTACGAGCCCAAGGATTGATCATCTGAGCGATTCAGCAAGGCATTCAATTCGGCCCAATCTGGAGAAGCCATGGCAAATCCTTTCCAAAAATTGACACAAAAGCAATGGTTTCACTCAAGTTTCTCGGCAAGCTCTCAGAATTTCGTATCAATGGCGAAGAAGAAGAATGGAGGAAGAAGAAGAAGACAGACGCAGATAAAGGGCCGATCGAGAAAACTGTTTGGCCTAGGAAAGTGCCGATCGACCCTTATTAATAAGGGCCGATCGAACCTTCTTTTGTGTTACTTCTCAACGGCTCAGATCCCATCTCAGTCTCACTAATCCTCGTCAAAATATTTTAGCCAATCAGGAGAAAGGGCCGATCGACCCTTCCCTCTTCCTTTGACCAGACAAATCAAGGGCCGATCGACCCTTTCCTTAATATCAGATTTTCCCAACTTTACCCTTTTCTATTACTTATAATTTATCTTTTTATTAATTTCCGGATGACCCCCACACAGTCAAACTCTCATAATTTCCGGGTGACCCCCACATAGTCATATTCTCATAATTTCCGGGTGACTCCCACACAGTCACACTCTCATGATTTCCGGGTGACTCCCACATAGTTACACTTTGACTCCCGCGCGGTCATACAGTGACTTTCACGCAGTCACATCTTCACATTCTAGGATGACTCCCACGCAGTCACGTATCCTTGGGTGATTCCCACACAATCACATCTTTGGTTTGAGACACCACACGTCCTCCATTCTTGGGTACTAAACGCCCACTTTTCTGAACTACGACTCGGCTTGATTCCTCTAGGGATACGTAGGTAGCCCGACAAGGGTTCAGCCGCTCGACCTACCTGGTCACCTTTCATTTGCGACTCAGCTCGAGTTCAATCATTACATCCGCAAGCTCATCGTTCCACCCCTGAAATCCCTTTTTTCAGGACGGATCCTATCTTAATCGTCGACCCCACTTGTCTTACAAGAAGCGTCGCCGAGGGGCTACTGTTAGTACCCGGTCCTAAAAAGGATATCTTAATTATTTCGGACTGGTTAGGGTTACAAAACCCTAATTAATCTAATTAATCTTTTCCCTTTCTCGCGCCGTCAGCTGCAGCCGTAAAAATTACGCTTAGTGAAAGAGCCGATCGACCCTTCTTAGAAAGTGCCGATCGACCCTCCTAGGAAGTGCCGATCGACCCTTCTTTTAAGGTTCGATCGACCCTTCTTAGAAGTGCCGATCGACCCTTTTCTCAGTCCAACCCATTTCCCGAAGCACTATAAATACGTGCACTCGGTTCACATTTCCAACACACACATTTTCAACGGAGAAGTCAAGACTAGACTTAATTTCCCTTCCACGCATCTCCCAACATTCCTCGAATCTTGCTAGATTCGAATTCCAAAGCCTTGCCACCATTGGTAAGTCTTTTATTCCGTTCTTTATTATTATTGTCATACTAGATGATTTATTTGCATGCTTAATATATTTTAATTATGCCTATATGCTAGATTTAGGACTATTTTAATATATTTGAGTATGCATAGCCGAGGATGATCTAAGATTTCATCCGAGAAATTCGATGGATCTAGGAACTATCTCTTTCCTTCCTCCTTAGTAATAATCATCCCATGATCAACAATTCCCCGAGGATGAACGTTGATTAGTGCACCTTCCGAGGGCCTAAATCAAAGGTTCTAGGGTGTGATCATCAATTATTTCTTTCTCTCCCCTCCTCCTTATGCATGATCCCGCTTCTTCTATCTATTCCCGTAAACACCACACACAACCAACACCCCACATGCTAGAAAGACCGATCCGTCGGGCAATAGGAGTGATAGCGTTTCTTCTTCTGTTGTAACTTGACCCCCGAACCCAATCAAATGCTTAGCCTTTTTTCAATGCTTTGGGCTATATCAAAGCGGCGTGGCGACTCTCAAAATTAAACTAATATTTTAATATGGTTTAAATCGAGTGTCACTTGAATGAATATCCCATTTCGGTCCGACTTTATATGATTATTTATTTTAAACTCCTGAATGCGTGTTGCATCGGAACAGGGTATTCACAGATTCTGGGGCAAGGTTGTCGTTTCAGCTGCGACCTTAGGAGTGCAGAAGCTTGGGTTAACCCTCAGGGGTTTCACGGGAGACACTTTATTTGACTATGAGACTAGAGTTGACCGATTAACGGTGAGAGGTCCCCTTTTACAGACTCGTAGGGAGGAGATCCGAGCTGAGGCACAGACGAACGAAGCTTTGAGAGTGACTGGATTGCTTGACACGACAGGGAAGACTCCTGAACTCGGAATGAGGGAGATAGGGGTACCTCACGTGGAACGAAAGAAGACTCGACGGGGATGAGGGAAGGAAGGGAAGAATGGAGAAGGGACAAGCGCGGAATGACCTTCTGAAACTCTAAGTATCCATCCATTGTCATTTGCAGACACATTAATTGTTAAATGTTTTAAGTTGTCTTTTAGCATGTTGTGAGTTTGAGAGTAGACTGTGCTTGAACTCATCAAGAAGTGTTTTAACTGTAATGATTTGTGATTTGCTTTAAAGCTTTATCGAGACGCAAGGTCTCTTGCTTGCTTCTTGTCTGGCCTTGATGCCGTCCAATTTTTGGATTTTTGTGTATGCTTTAGACCGAACCAATGAAGGCTGCCTACGTTCCCCTCGGACTGAGGGGCTCAGGTCTGCATAGTTTGACCTTCTTTTGTGAGAGAAGGGGAGACGGAAAAGGGGTAGAATGGTGCAACCCTGATTTTTGCCTAGACAGCCCTGTTTGGGGTTTTCAATCTAGTTGGGTATGTTCTTCAACACCTTTGTATTATTTATTTTTTTGAATCAATCAGTCAACCAAAAACATGAAAGAAATGACTTGTAATGTACACTCGCAAGGGCGTATATGCTATTTTTTGAAAAGGTGGGAACTGGTACCTTTTTGTGTGAATGCCTTATTTGATGTGGGCACAAAAAACGTACTTTTGGGTTTGACTCTTTTGAGAGAGTATGAGAACTGAAAAGCTTGTAAAAGTGTATGGAAGCCCTTGCTGACAGAAAATCAGTGTTTAGCTCTATTTTTCCTATTTTGTAGAAAAAGAAGACTTGTCGAGACATTTGAAAACTTGCTTTGTTCATAATGATCACATGTTTGCTTAAAACTCTTTGTTGATGTTTGGGTTATTCAACAATTAAACTTGATATGCTTGATTAATCATGAGGAGAAAGTCAATCGGTATCAAGGATCGAATTGGGTCAGGTGTGAGAGAATGTTTGTGTATAGGAGAGGTCATTGGTGAGACCGGGTTTGTGGATTTGTATGTGTTTAGGACCGGACCATTTCTGGTTGCCTACGTTCTCCTTAAGACAAGGAGTTCAGGTCGCCGTAGTTCGGGGCCGAACCGTGTTTGGTTTTAGGGCGAGGGCAATAAATATTTGTGCGACCTTTGGCGAAAAGCCTCAAATGGAAAGTTGGATGATGAGGCACGGGCCTTAAGGTGATTCATTGACAAGTCGTATTTGACGGCGACTTCAATGATTCCATTGTTTCTTGATTGTTGCTCTCACGGGAAGAGAAAGAATATGAACATGTCTTAAGGACTTATGACATGCTTTTGCCTTTGCCATCCTTCATTAAGCTTCTGACTAGCGTTGCTGGGTCCTTGGCTCTTTTTTTTTTTTTTTGAAGCCCCTGCATGAACTTGCTTGATGCACATGAGGGGGAAGGAAAAAGCCCCTAGCCTTTTGTTGACATGAGAGCAATCATTTAGTGATGCCGCTGCCGTCTTTGACTTGGTCAAGGTGATGGTAGGGATGTAATTTTGGAAAGCGTATGGCTTGATGGAGGCCTTTGTGTGGGGTTGGTAAGGTGTATGATGAGCTATCGATTGACTTTCTCACACCAATTAATCAAACCATTAATCATTTGGAAAATTATTTGTTGAGCAATGCAAGTGATCACATAGAACAAAACCATTTCATTAAATGTAATGTGGGGTGCAAAATAATGTCTAAAATCTAGCAAGAAAAGAAAGAAAACTTGCGTATAGAAAATTGAAGACTTAATTACAATGTCCGAGGAGAACTTGATTGAATGAGAAAAGTACTAGAACCTACGAGGTTTGACTGTATGATTTTTTTTGTGTTTTTTTTGTGTGTAGAGGGGGGGGGGAGAAGAAGACTCGATATTCTTTAGGCGAAGTATCGACGGAGAATTCTCCAATTTTCATCTCTGTAGGCTCTTCAGCAGTCCCCAAATTCATTTTGGTTAGAACCTTCTCAGCAGTTTGGGCCCGATTTTCCTCTCGTTTGACAACATGCTTAAAAATTTGCTTAATGCATTTTTCATTTAATGTGTCTGCGTCTTTATCAAGTGAATCATTATTAACTGTTTTGATTAGTTAATTTATCATTTGTTAATGTGGCGATGAGGGGATACTTAGAAAGGTCGAACTTTTATTCAAAGCATAAGGAAGCGCAGTTTTTGCTACAAACGCATAATCTTAAGGCGTAAGGCCGTCAGACCACTCGAGAGACTTAAACTTAAATATGACATACTCTGGATTTTTTTTGAAGCTAGACTCTAGGAGACGAGGGGTAAGTCCAAGCTTCTCGACCTATCTCTTCTTGCTGGCTATGGGTCCGCGTTTGTGAAAGTTACGCCATATTTTATGCTGCCACTTGCTCGGCCTGTCTCGAACTGCCTTATCTCCAGGGAGTGCTCGATCTACCCCTTGGTGTTCCCCGATGCCGGAAAGGATTGTCGGGGAATAACCATTCTTGGATTCTTTCTTCCGAATTCTTCATTTTGGAAGCCCCAGGTTCCGTCTTCAAGTCCCCAATCATCACGGGAATTTGCAGAGGACTTATCCACCATGCTTACCCTATCATTTCTAAGTAAAGGGTTTCCAACTGTGTTGGGACCGCGGGGGCGTTCCAACTTTCCCTCTTCGATTAAGCCTTGGACCACTTTCTTCAACACGAAGCAATTGTTGGTTGTGTGCCCGGGGTAGTTGTGGAAGGCACGGCGTTGGCTCATGTCCATGTTAGGATTGAGAGTCTTTGGCTTGAAATTTTCAAGTGGTTTGAGGATGTTACTTTTTACTAGTGTCTCGAGGACTTGGCTCAAGGGCATCCCAAGATCATCAAAAGGCTGGAAGCATTTCTCTTGAGGAGGATCGTTATTCGTCGGGGTCCGGTTCTGAATGTAGTGAACTGCTCTGGTAACCTCTTTTCTCTTGTTTGGAGGTGTTTGGTAATCTTTTTCCTTTTGCATAAGGACACTCTTCCTTTGCATTTCCTTTGCATGTTCTACCGTCCAAGCCACATGGGGGTCTTTAGGCGGGGTTAGGTTTCCGGTTCCCAGAGATGGGGGCGGATTTGTTGATGGAATCATCATTCGGGAATCCTGGGGAGGCAAGTGGGTGTATGCCCGTCCATACCCTTGATTCCCAAGATCAGAGCCGGGGGCTCGATTATCTAGGCCATGCTGGACCGTATTTGGAAACTGAGGGAATGTTTCATGAGCCCCGAGATGTAGTCTGGCAAGTGGCAGGTTTGAAACATCGAGGTATTTGCTTGGTATGTCCGTCCCTGGCAGGCATTGTGACTTCAAGGTGTAGCTTCGGGGCTCAGACAGAGGCAAATGATTGAATCCCAGGGGATATTGGGGAGCATTAGGATCGGAGGGAGCAGGCCGATAGTTGTGCTGGTGATATTGAGTTAACGGAGCGGGCCGAGAAACTGATTGTACTGGGGTTGGCAGATCGGAGCTGCTTGACTGAGGCTTGAATGGTGCTTTAAGCGGAAGTTGCTTTGCATTACTAGGTTCTCGTAGCTTTGTAAAGGAGGGACTTGTTGGGAATTCTGAAAAGCTGAGGGAGCAGGTATGATCTCGTCTTTTATGAAAGTCCCATTCGGTTTGGGGACTGCAAATGTTCCAAGATGATGCATGGCATTTTCGATCCAGGCCTGCTGCTCTTCTTGGCGTTTCTCAAGAGCCTTGAAAGCTTGCCAAACTTCTTCCATTGTTTGGAAGTTTCCCCGGGGTGGAGTTTCGTTTCCTTCACGATTATCTGTCGACCCTGCCATGGGAGAGTAACGGACCGTTCTGCTGAATTGGAAAGGCTGTCGAGCCTTGTGGCTTCGATACTGAAAAGACGGCACCCGGGTACTCTCAACCACTCTCGGTTTGCTGGAGGGGGTGAAGGGTAAGGTTTAGACTTTGGAAGGCCTTTTTTTGGATAAAGGGGGGAAAGCTCATGCGACATGCAATTTCCTTTTTTTATTTTTTTAATGTTTTTTGTTGTTGTTTTAATTTACTTAAAACATTTTTTCTCAGAATCCTAAATTGGTTGGAAAAGATAGCTCTTCTTTTTCGCAACTATTCCAGATCCTGGATCAGTGGAAACCATCACTGCGGCTATAAGCCCCTCGTTTTGCACCTGTATTTTGACCTCCTGGGGTTGACAGCCCCGGGCGAGAGTCCTATAGGGAAAGCGGTTTCCACCGGCCAAAAGAAAAAACTGAGCCTAAGGACCGAGCCTGTCATGTTCGTTTTAATGCATCTGCCATGTGAATAGTGAGCAGAGCCAGTATCTAAAGTCAAGATCGGGTCAAGAGTTCGACATGACCTCTCTTTACCTTGCTTGTGCAAGGGATCTATGACGTTAGATTTTGGCTAGGTCATATTGTCATGGATGACATATTAAAGGCTTGATGACATGGTGTCATGTGGGCATGGATGTATATCCGGTACGGAGCATTGTCTGGGTGCAGCTTTGGAAATCAAGATCAGGTCAAGATTTTAGCATGACCTTTCATCACTTTGGTTGCGCAAGAGATCTTGATTTTTGGGCTTTGACTCAGATAATGGCCGTCATGGGATATGTATCCAGGCTTTATAACACAGACTGGGTAAAAACCAATCGAGTCTTGACAGAGTGTGATGCAAGCGTGCATGGTTGACACTGGCTAGGATGTGAAGTTTGGAATGATCCCGTGCGCGCTCGAAAGGCATAGGAAGACCAATCGAACTGCATTTGAGACCATTCCGGGTTTGGGGTTGTAGTGTGCAGTTTACAGGATAAGAGTGCTCGTAGTGTGCGGTCACTAAAATTCTTTTTCTGAGTAAAACAGAAAGTTTTGCAGAATTTTTAATTGTATGTACACAGATGTATTATGATGCATTTTTTGTATTTTTTTTAATAAGCAAAAAAAAGATAAGCACATGCACACACACACAACAGTTAAAGAAAGGGGTAAAATGAAAGTTTGACCCTCATAATTATTTTAAAATTTTTTTTTTTGTTTAAAAAGTTTTTAAAACCAAATATCCCCAGCGGAGTCGTCAACTGATATTACCCGATCCGCGAGCGCGGGCCGGAAATCTCGCTGCTTAGTCGGGAGGTGTCGCTGGGTTTTGGAGGAGTCGCCACACCGTTTTGATATAGCCCAAAACATTGAGAAAATGCTTTGTTTAGTTTAAAAGTTGTTGTGTGATGAGATTTTGAGTTCGGAGGTCAAGTTACGCCTCGAGAAGAGAATAGCAGAGCTCACCCGAGTCGCCTCATATACACGAGTCTTTCGATACCCCTCTTTCTTTAAAAGTTGTGTGTGTGTATATGTGCTTTTTAAAAATGCATTTTGAATAGGATGTCTACATTGTATGCTATGTATTTAAGTATTGAAATTAATTGAAATAGTGTTGGAAGGAGGCCTTATCAATGTTGGTTCGTGTCTATCTTCCGCTTGGAAATGTGTTGGTTGAGTGTGAATAGTGCTCCGGGATGGACCGGTGTCTGCGGACAGAGCTTCGGCGTGCCTCGGGATTGCTAGGTAGATTCAGGCAGAGGTTCGGCGTTCCTCGGGATTGCTAGGTGGATTCGGGCAGAGATTCAGCGTGCCTCGGGATTGCTATGTGGATTCGGGCAGAGGTTCGGCGTGCCTCGGGATCGCTAGGTGGATTCGGGCAGATGTTCGACATGCCTCGGGATCACTAGGTGGATTCGGGCAGAGGTTCAGCTTGCCTCGGGATGTGCCGGCAGGGCTTCGGATGCTCCGAAATGGCTCGGGATGCTTCAGAATGGCTCGGGATGGACCGACAGGGCTTCGGGATGCTTTGGGAGCACCTCAGGATGGCTCGACAGGGCTTCGGAGCTCCTCGGGGCGGCTTGGGAGGTCTCGGGAAGGGCCGAAGAGGCTCGGGACACCTTGGAATGCTCCCAGCTTGCTGGGGGAAGGGAGGAGAGAAGGGAGGTATGTAAAATATGAGAGGGGGATCCCTCTATTTATAGGCTTGAGAAAACTTCAATTTGATCCGTGCGGATCTTTCTGTAATCCACTTTTTTGGTTTTCCGGGATTTGAGGGAATATTGTGGACTTTAAGGGGATTTTGCAATGATGGTTTTCACCCTACAAAAGTGTCCGCGCGGACACTTCTGGAGGCTGACTTTTTTTTTTTTTTTGTAATTGCAAGCTAGTTCTCGTCGAGAGCTTTTCAACCATATATGACACATCTCAATCGGAATTCGTATGAAGGAATTATGACCTCCGAAAGTTCGCCCTTGTTTTTTTCCGTATGCTTGGATGGAGAGCGGTCTGGATTGGGGTACTTACAGGATGGCATTCTCCGGTGAATCCCCAGCCTAGTTTACGTATTTGTTTATCTTTTCAGGCTATTCAAACATCCAGTATACAATCTACTGCTAAATTTGGGCTGATACGAACGTTTTTGTAATCATTAATAAGGTATCTTTTAATTAAAAATACACACTAAGGAATATTGTATTTGACCAAGTCAAATATTTTCTTCCTGCTTTCTTCCTCTCGAACTCAAAAGTACATTAAAGAAAAAGCCAAACTAGAGCTTCGTTTGTTTGGGGGAAAATTTTTCGTTGTTTGGAAAAAAAAATTAAAAAAAAAAGATTTTCTGGTCAAAGAAAAAATAGACTTGTTTCTCAAGAAAAATGACTTCCAGATTTCTTCTACTCATTTCATTTTTCCGAAAATTGATTCTTAAGACCCTCACACCAACACCTTTCCCAACCTCTACCTTTACCCCTAACCACTACCAAAACACATAACCCCACCCCCAAACCCCAACCACACCCATCACACCACCCCATCCTATCTACCCCTATACCCCACCCTTACCCCACCTACACCCACACACCCCACCCAATTCTACCTACCTTATACTCCCATTCACTCACCCACCCCTAACCTCCTATGCCACCCTTCACCCCTACCTACCCATACCCCCACCCACCCATCCACATTCTATCCCCCACCTACCATATACCCACCTTACCCCCACCCTTAATCACCCACCAACCCACCCTAACCCTAACCTTCACCCTACCCTACCCACCTACCCCACTTCCACCAATCTACCCTACCCTACGCTATCACCCACCCCTAACCCCCTACACCGCCCTTCATCCCTACCCATACCCCCACCCACCCACCCACACTCTACTCCCCACCTACCCTACACCTACCTTACCCCCACCCTCAATCACCCACCAACCTACCCTAACACCAATCTTCACCCTACCCTACCCACCCACCCCACTTCCACCACTATACCCTACCCTAACCCTCACCCACCCCGTCCCCATCATCTACCCCACCCTTATTCCTTACCCCTTACCCACCTACCTTAGCTACTCCATATTGTGTTTTCAACAGAAAAGTATTTTTTTAGATTTATCGAACACATGAAAATATTGTTTGAAAAACATATTTGTTAGATTTACTAAACAATCAAATGTTATTTTTCGATTTTTTTTTTTCTATTTTTCAGGAAAAAAATTTCGGGAAACATTTTCTGAAAGTCGTTTTAAGCGAAACACACAGAAGGTCTGAACCGGACTAACAAGAATAGAGAGATGGTTAGTTTTGGTTTGATAAAAGTATAAATTATTGGTTTAGGAAAATTTTAGTTTTAATCAAGCCATTGAAAAAGTTCAAACAAAATAAAGCTAAACCCCAATGGTCTTATTCGGTTTGGTTCAGACTGCAACTGATTAGTTCTTAAAACATCAATGATCACGGAGGAAGAGCGAGGGGTGTCGGAGAAAGAACGAGGGATGTGGTAGAAAGATTGAAGAGGAAACTCAGAGGAAAATGTAAACTAGATAAACAGAACGACCGAAGGAAAAAATGCACTATGCAATATTGATAGTGGAAAAAAACTCGATTAGTTGTTTGCCATAACAAGCATAATAAATGATGAATAATAAATAATAAATAAGATGGAAAACGAGGGTAAGGATTAGTGTGATGTAATGTAGGTTTTCTAATTGATCTAACGGGGATAATACTAAACGTACAAATCTATGATTAATATATGGGGCTTATGGTGATCCGGTCTGGTGATTCAATCTACTAGTTCGGTAAATGTGGTTCGCTTTGATTTGGTTTAATCTAGAGGGACCAAAACGCAAACCAAATTGAAACATACAGTTTGAGATCAACTAAATCACTCATGCTTTGGAAACTGAATCAAACTATATGGTTTATATCCGTTTGGTCTCAAACCGCAATCTGAACCACCGAAAACCCCTAACATTCTCCACACCGTTCCTCACATAAGTGGGTAGCCGGAGAAAAAGGGACATCGGAGGAGAAAGAAGATGGTCTGAAAAATTGATGTCAGACCGGATTAAGGTCTGTGGAGTATGGAGCGATCGAGCGAAGCGCCACACCATGAACTTACGAAGAAAGAAAGAAATGAAGAGAGTGTATGGTTTGAATCGAGATTAGATATTAGGTAGGTTTTTCAAAATAACAAAAAATTCGAGGGTCAAATTAAATGCAACATAGGATTGACGGTTAATATAACGGTTCAATGGTTCGGTTTAACATTTCGTTTGGCGGTTTGGTCTACATCAACTTGATTCAGTTCGATTTGATCCGAAGGGGGTAAGAGTCTAGGGGGTGTGCACGGGCATAAAGCCAGCGGGTTTTGGCAAAGCCCGGCATGGGTCCATTTAGTTGCGGGCTTCAATTTCAAGAGCCCAACATAGCGGGCTTCTTGCGGGCTCAAATTAATGGGCTTTTGCGGGCTTTAAACGAGCATTGAGCGGACTCGGGCTTGACGGGCTTACAAATTAGATGTTGTATTTTGAAAAAACTTTCACATTTACAAAACGACAAAGATCGATAAACTGTCTAAAAGAGGAACATGTGTGTGACCAACTTAGGCCAATTGGACTAAAACCCAACATAAGCCAACCGGATTAAAACCCAAAATGAACTTCTCAATAGATTCAAGAACTTTCTGGTACATTTAATCCCATCATTTTCCTGCCATCACAGAAGAAAATGACTGCAATTTTCATCTACAAAGCCAAGTCCATTGATTCATACAGTACATACTAACTGCACTTCCTATCTTTAATGGTGAATAATTACTAATGGTGGTTCAAGAAACATTCATGATTAACACTCCAAAGCTACCACTCACATTTGTATTAAGCCACAGAATGCAACTCCCCCCACACACAACCCCCCCCCCCACCCCCCCACACACACACACACACACACACGATTTGAGCCATAATACCAAATCCTTAGTCACAAATTGACATCTAATATATACACTCTCCATCCCGCTACAAACTGCACACTTTTCTCATTGGGCGTCCCATTACAAACTGCACACTTCCTAAAATGGCAAAAAATCTTTACTATTCCCTTCACTCATTCTCTCTCCTATATTATATATTCCCTCCACTCATTCTCTCTCCTATTTTACTTTTACACTCACAACATTTATATCATTATTTTTTTTCTTAATCCCCGCGCAAGAATCGAATGCGATTTCTACGAGGACGGAGGGAGTATATATATATATATATATATATATATATATATATATATATATATATATATATACTCCCTCCGTCCCATAACAAGCGACGCAGTTACTGTTCTGCACGGAAATTAAGGAAAAAGTGAAAAGGTTGATGTGTTGTGAGTGTAAATAGTTGAGTAGGAGAGAGAATGAATGGAAAAAATAGTAAATTATAATGGTGTGAGTATTATAATAATGTAGGAGAGAGAATGAGTGAAGGAAATAGTAAAGATTCTTTTCCATTTTAGGAAGTGTGACTTATCAGTGGGACGCCCAAAATGGCAAAGTGTGTCGCTTGTTATGGGATGAAGGGAGTATATATATATATATATATATATATATATATATATATATATATATATATATATATATATATATATATATATATTAAAAAAATAATAAAAAAGGGTTTTGAGTTTTTGGAGTGTTAAATTTATTATATACTCCCTCCGTCCCATACCTACGTACACACTTTTTATTTTGGGCTTCCCATACCTACGTGCACATTTCCTAAAATGAAAAGGAATCTTTACTATATTCTCCACTCATTCTCTCTCCTACATTATTTTAATACTCACAACACCATTATAATTTACTATTCTCTCCACTCATTCTCTCTCCTATTTTATTTTCACACTCACAACACTTTCAATATAATACTCTCTCTTTAATTTACGTGAAAATTCAAATTGGGCACCTAGATATGGGACGGAGGGAGTATATAAATTACAAAATGACGTAGTTTTGTAAGAGACGGGCCGACCGGACTCTAACAGGCCGTAGAACAATAAGAGTCCGATCTCAGCCCGAGCCCGAGGCCGAGGGCCTTCAACTGTCAAGCCCAGCAAAATTGAAAACATTGCGGACGCAGACCTTGCAAACCGGATTTTTGCGAACCTTGCGGATTTTGCGGCCGATGAATGAATTTACACACCCCGAGGTAGGTAAGAACACAAACCACATAGTTTATCAAATTTTGAAAACAAATCAAATCACTCGTGCTTAAAAACCACTCAAGGGAGTATTAATTACTTTATTACTCATTATATCCCCAAAATAAATATTAAAAAAAAATCAAATTTTTGATAAAATAAATTTAAAATATTTTTGAGCATTTATTTTTTGGGAGAGAAGAAATAAATAATCTTCAACTAACAAACAAAACAACCGATCGATTGGATTCTTAATCAATCAAGAAGAGGTTCCCTACCTATTTGTTGTTGAGATTAGACGAATGGTCACTATCCTGTGGTTGGCTCTGGCTCTCATTCAGTCGTCTCTTTGACGTTTGTCAAGATTCACTTCTTCCTCCTAACCGACGCACAAATCTCGCAGCCCAAAATGGCATTATTGGAAATCCACATTAGCAATAGAACAACTAATATAAGCATTATAATAAGAATAAATTTATTCAAAACATTACTTCCTCTTCTGTCTCATTACAAAAGGAATAAAATGAAGTTTGCACAAAAATTAAGAAAATTATATAGTAAAATAAGTGTTATTGGTATAAAAGTGAGGTACGAAAAAGAAAATAGAGTAGAAAATAGTAATTTGATAAATGATGTTTGTATGACAAATGAATAAACAAGTATTAAAAACTTGTCTTTTTAAACTTGTGCCTTTTGTATAAAGACATAAAAATAGGACTTTTGTGCATTTTGTAATAGAATGGAGTGAGTATTCATTATTTGGCACACATTTTGGGAACGTGACTTTTATTTTACCAAAAAATAAAAATTTCACATAATAAAAGTATTACATCCTCCTTTCCATAATACCTTACCCATTTTGCTATTTTGGGCGTTTTACTTTAAAGTTCCACTTTTCTAAAAAAGAATTTTTTAATACTTCTTTATTCATGGGATCCACTTGTCATACTTACAACCACTATCCACTTAGTGTGAGTTTGGAAGTGCTTTTTTGTAGCTTATAATCACTTTTAAAGCTCAAAATTACTTTTAATAGCGTTTGGATAATAATATTGATTATGGTTTTAAGCTGTTAAAACGTAAAAACTTGTGTTTTGGTAGAAACAGCTATGACCCAGCTTTTGCTAAAAGTGATTTTTAGAAGTTATTATTTGTGTTATATTTACAATAATAACCTCTATCTCTTTTGTTCATTTATTATATTAGATACATATCATAAAGGTCATTTTTGATATTTATCTTTCATAATCAGTTTTGAACATATACTATCCAAACATACCTATAAATTTTAATATTTATTACAAATAATCAATTTTTATAAAATCACTTTTAAATAATCACTTTCGGAGAATTAGAAGCAATGCCAAACTCACCCTTACTATTTTCTACCCCACTTTCTCTCTCGTACCCACTCACAACTCCTACTTTAATAACATTATATATATTCACTCCTTATTTTTCGTTCTCAACAATAAACGAGTAAGCTATTATGAGACGGAGGTTAGTATAAATATTTTACTTTTTGTATTTTTAATACATTATTCGTTTCATTTCAGAGTAATGTTTTTACTTACTTTTTGATATATGTCAGTTTAAAATAGAAAGTGAAATTTACTTGCTATACTCATAATAATAATTTATTTATTATTTTCTATCAATTTATACACAAACTCCACTTATTTGTGGTTTATCACTATCTCTTTAGTAAGTTGGTTTACAACTTTTCCTTTTAAAGAGATAAGACCCATCATTCTGCTTTTTAACATGCAATGATAAAGGTAATAGATTGCATATTACCACCATGTGTTTGAATCATCTTCACATTATAACCATCACTATGATTATTTAATCCAAAACACATTTTACATCTTAATTGAATTTCTTTTTGAATGAGGGCATATAATCCAATTAACGAGACTTATTCTCATTATTGATTACTACCTCAACTCACCGATTAATTCAATTTCCATTTTATTCATTCACATAATGAATATTATGATTGATGACATCTACAAAAGATTGTCTCTTAAACCACAAGGTATATGTTTGACTTTTCAAACAAGTTTGACCAACTTTGTCTTTGCCTTGAGCATTTCAATATGCTCCATCACATTTTGCTTTCGCCACAAAAGTGTTAGAAAGTTCTTCTCCGAATCTCTATTCTCTTTTCCAACACAATACGAATAACAAGCACCTTAACATTCATTTCACTCATTAATCTTTAAGGGGATTCTTGAAATCTTTCCAAGTAGGAAGCGATTTCTCAATCATTTCCGTCACTTGGAAATTTCACTCAACACCATTCATCGACATGGTTTTCAAGAAAAATATTTTCAATTCTTCCATTAACCTTTTCTGTTTCATGGAGTCCATTATTTTAAAATCAAGAAAACGGCCTACAAAGAATTTCTTTGCACCAACATTCTCGATTTTATATTAATAGTCCAAAGACTCTCATCATTCCTTTTGCCGTTTTTTTATTACTATACACATTACATAATGAATTCGACAATTCATTAAATATATAGTTTCGGTAAAAGAGATTTGCATTTTTCAACCATACTCATGGCTTGAAAACATCCGTCTCATTTTCACCCAACTTTGTAAGATTTTCATAAAAAAAAAAACCTCACTAGGTTCAAGATGATCAAATAGAACATCTTTTGTTGCCATCACTCAAAGGTTAGGCCAACAAAATTTTCTATCTTTTCAATATGGTGAGCCAAAATACTTGAAACAACCATATTTTTCTAAATATTTATCTCCACACAAGGAGTCTTCCTCAAAACATTGGCTTTAATTTTTCAACAATTAAACACCAAATTGTAACTTTGTTGTTACAAATATAACTCTCTAACTTAATTAGAGAATTCACTTTAAGAATAAATTGCTAATTCAATAGGAGAATTAACACAATTTATTTCTCATAACTACTCATATTTATAAACCTCTAAATTCCTTAATGGAATTATAATTGAAGGTTAATTATTCCAAAACTTTAAAGGTCTCATATTGAAGTACCTCTAAATTAGAGAAATTACCTTCTCATTCACCAAATACACAATTTCTTTTAGAAGTTATACTTCTAAATATTTTGTGTCATTTGTCATCATCAACAACAATAAGATTTAACAACTTCCTTCAAGAAGTCTTATTGTGTTTTTTTTTTTCCTCCTTTATGACATTAGTCACATATTCCCCTAATAGGTTTTAACAACTTCTTTCAAGAAGCCCTATGGTTTTAGTTCTTGTAACATTTTTCAATGTTCACAACAATAGAATTCAACAACTTCTTTTAAGAAGCTCTATTGTTTTTATCTTTGTGACTTTTGTCACTATTAACCATAATAGGATTTAACAACTTCTTTCATTTCAAGAAGCCCTATTATGTTAACCTTTGTGACCTTTGTCACCAATGAAACTAATAGGTTTTAACAACTTCTCGTAAGAAGACCTATTATCTTTGTCAACTAAACGTTAAAGACTTAATCTTTCAACGTTCTTAGTTTCAATGAACTTTCCAATCTCAATACATGATGTATAACCACTACATGAGGCTTAGCCACAATTGGTTTATACAATCATTGTAACATAGTTGATGTCACGAAGCATCAATCTTTCCATCTTTATTAATCTCATTAAACAGAAATTAAAAAAAAATGTTTTGGTTCACAAAAACTGCTCTGATCCGAAATTTTTATTTTCACTTTCACATTATAGATTCCAATCTCCACCGTTCAGAATCTTTTCCTATGAGTCATGAACATGCACACCAAATTTCAGCCCGATCCAACGGTTAACGACTCCGGAATTGCAATTTTACCACAGCTGGTCATTGCAAAAAGTTGCTGGAATTTCCTTCCATCCGCCTCTTCCATCATTTTCTATCTTTTCTCCCGTGGCCGCCGCTCTACCGGATTCTCAAATCGTAAACCTTTCTCAAATAGGAGAATTAGTCTTAAGATTGTTAGATAAAATCTATACAATCGAGCACAAATGAGAAAAGAATTACAATGAATTGAAATATAATATACAACATAAAATTAATAAAGAGAAAACCGTAAATTCATTGTCTTGAGTTTGCTTGAATTCGTGCCATAACATCCTTGAATCGTCATCTTGAATTTGCTTGAATCCGAGTCGTGTGTGACACACTCTCCTTAAGACTAATTCGCCCCCTCACTACGAGTGCTCGAGGTCTTCAATGGACGTTAGTCTCCCAGGATAAAACGGATGAACCGGAACAACTTTGCACTTAAAGTTTTCCGGCGAATTTCCCTATGCTTGGACAAAATCACCATGGATATTTCTCTAGGAGGCCAAAGGAAGAAGGTAACAAATTGCAAGAGGGAGGGTGGAAAGATTGATGAAAAAATATTCTAGTTTCTTGTTGTGGGTAACTCTCCTCTAGCTCCACCAAAAGTCCTAGGATTTTATATGAAGGTCCTTTCAATTTGTAACCCCAAGACTCTTGGTATGTATCCAATTAATCCCTTAATAATTTGAATTTATGGAACATCAATATTCAATTAATCCCTTAATAATTTGGATTTATGGAACATCATCAATATCCAATTAATCCCTTAATAATTTGGATTTATGGAACATCAAAATTTTGATGAAGTTTCAAAAGTTACACTTTCAACCCACCAACTTTGAGCTATCATATCTTTCTTATCCAATACCAAATTGAACATCTAGATATTTCATTTTCATGTTCTCACAACATGGAACATGAACCCACAATAATCTTTGTCAAACGACAAACGATTCATGTAAGGAAAAT
Organism: Adenophora triphylla var. japonica; assembly: GCA_022495995.1. Lineage (NCBI taxonomy): Eukaryota > Viridiplantae > Streptophyta > Magnoliopsida > Asterales > Campanulaceae > Adenophora > Adenophora triphylla. Next base: position 227,881 of record JAFEMH010002913.1, read on the forward strand.
ACACAATTTCCTTCACATATAACAAATTTTTCCAACATAAATTATTTCCTTCATTTCAAAAATGAATATTACTTTCAACTCAAAATAAATCACCAAATAATAATACTACTTTTTTTGCCAAAAAATTACATTGTTATGTGCTTTAACTAGAATGGAAAATTGTATTTTTCGTCTCAAGTAACTAAAATTTGTGAAGTAGCGAAATCAAATAACTTTTTCTGGTCCACTTCTAGGAAAACTGTGTTTGTATGTGCTTTAACTTGATATTGCCTCATTTAAAGAATTTTGTAAGTAAAAAACGGGTTGATAAATTTTTTGAATCCCTCCTAAACCCGCATTGCTCCGCTTCTAATGGAAAGAGTTTGGAAATGTTTTCTTTTAAATCGGGTGGGATTGGGGTGGATTTGGGATTAGCTCGAACTGTCTCATTTAACCCGAACCCGAGTAGTATTCCTCTTTTTTTAGAATAAATTTTAATTATTGATAATATTTGTATATTATTTTTTATTTATTTGTTTATAGTTTATTGTATTTTCTTATTTTTCTATGCCATACTATTAATCTCTACATTTATAAGGAAATAAAGGGAAGAAATAGCATTGCATTATAGAAAAATTAATAATTTTTTCTTCAACTTTTGTCCTATTTTAAACGTTAAAAAACTGGTTAGGATATTAAAGAGATGAATGATTTTATTATAAAATATAAATAGTTGGGTACAAAGTAATTAGTGAATAGTTGTTGTGAGTATGACTTATAAGACCATGGAAGAAAAAAATATTAAAAATTTTTCATTGTAATTTTTTTAAATTTAAAATGGGATACCTTTTATTAAAAAAAGAAGGAAGTTTAAAATGGGACGAAGGGAGCATTTATTTATGTGATAGTGAAATAATTTTTTCTAATGTTAAATCTAATTAATTGTGATATAAAAAAAACATTATTATATAACAGTCACATTAAAGAAATATGTAAAAATCAAACGGGGATGTAGAAGTTGAATAAGGCTCAAGAACAAAATAACTTCTCAAAAATCAAAAATGATGATACTTGAAAATTTCATTTCATTTCATGTAATTTGTTTGTTTGGAGAATCACTAGAGTAAAGAGTTCCGAATTGCAGTTGAAGAGAAAGATATGGAGACTTATAACTAGATTGATTACGCTTTTCCAATCGTTGGCGAAAATAAGTGATACTGTGGGCAAATTACGCACATATAACGTTCAATATACACTAAATATGTTTTACATAAAAAAATATGCGTTCAATTTCATAGCATTGAAAAATGGATGTCAAATGTGCTTATTATTGAATAGAACGGAAATTTACGTATAAAACGCGCTTCGTACAAACTAACTCTGTCTTAAATATATATTTATTTTAGTGACCTTCAATATGATATTTGTACTAATAATATAGTTTTCAAAAAATTGTTTTACAATGTATACAAACATTTCTATATTTTCTGTATTTGTATGAATTTTCGTGAATATGTTTTAATAGCTATCCGTGCATCGCACGGGAGTTGCACTAGTTACTATAAAAAGTAGAATTTTTACTAGCCATTCCATTTCCCTAAAATACTAGGAAAAGCACAAAAAATAAAATAAAAAAATCACCACCATTGTCGGTGCCTCCCTTCACCTACTCTCTCTCCCAAATCTAACCAATACACACACACACACACACTCTCTTCTGTTGGATTCTCTGAGGCTCAAAACACACACACAAAAAAACGCACAAAGAAGCTCAATTTGGTTTCTTTGAAGGTCCAATTTCAACCACATTGGCCTTCAATCTCCATTTCAGCTTCTTTGTGTTACTCCATTTCCTCAAAGATTAGAAAACAAAAATTGAAATTCCTTTCTTCATTTGAATTTGAAAGAAAAACCCAGAAATTTCCCGGGAAAATTTTGCATCTTTCCTCCTCTCTTTGCATTTGCAAATGCGAGCATTGACATTGTTGTTTCCCTGAAGCTTAAGCGACTGGATCTTAGAGCCTGATTGTAAAAAGGTAGAATGAGGGATGGACGGAAATCGAAAGGAGGATGGTGCGGCTGGTTCATTGTGTTTGTAGTGGTGGCGGTGATCGGAGTTGCTGTTTTCTTTACAATTAAGAAGAAAAATGAGCATTCCGGGCCGGAACCTGTTCCCGGTCCTCCTGGTGCCATTAACAAGAAATACGCCGATGCTTTAAAAATCGCTATGCAGTTCTTCGATGTCCAGAAATGTAATTTCGCCTCTCACTCTCCCTCCAATGTCGTATTTATATTAATCAGATCTGCAATTATTGATGCTATTTATATATTGTTTTTCATTCTTTAAAAATATTTACAGACATTCCTTCAAAAAAAAAAAAAAAAAAATTGCTGACATTGATTGGTCATTGCATTTTGTAAAACATTGTATATTTAGTAGTGTCAGATTATAGATTAGGTTAATTTATGAAGCTCAATTTGTGTCGGTTCTTATTTATTTTTATTCTTTCGTGTGTATGCTTCGATCTATTAGTTGATCAATGCTAATAATGTGTTTCAGCCAGCTTGATTTAGCATTTTAGTTACACTATCTCCTCTTTTCCATTTTGGAAATGTTGGATGGAACTTCTGCATTTGATTAAAGAAGACGCCTTAATGTAGAGATACTTGATCAGTTTTTTTAGTTGGTTTCGTTCTATATTTGGGCTTGGATGTCAAGTGATTCACCCTGCTGAATTTGGAAGTTCTGACAAAATTAAAATAAATGAACATTCCAAAATAAAGGGCGTTTAAATTTCTATCAATAGGGAAAATTTAGCTATTAATTCTCTATCTGAAGCTATTTTATTGTTATGGCATTTTCGTAGAAATGTGAATAATGATGGGAGCTTATTGTACTTGAAAAGAAGGGAATCCATAGTGGTAGTCAATTAAGATGGGAACTATTTAGAAACTGTATAGTATTTGTTTGGATGTCATTGTTTTTTCTCGAGTTATGTTCTGTATTCTTACTGTTGGGTTAAAATATTTATCTGATTTTTGCAGCTGGTAAGTTGGTGAATAATAAGATATCATGGAGAGGGGATTCTGGTCTTGATGATGGGAAAGAAGAAAAGTTGGATCTTTCAAAAGGAATGTATGATGCTGGAGATCATATGAAATTTGGATTTCCGATGGCTGTTACTGCCACAGTATTGTCGTGGGCCATCCTTGAGTATGGGGATCAGATGAATGCAGTAAATCAATTGGAACCAGCTCGAGGTTCCCTTAAATGGATTACCGATTACCTTATTAATGCCCACCCTTCAGAGAACGTGCTCTATATTCAGGTTAATTAAATATCCAACTTCTTTAACTCCTTGTTCTTGTTTACTTGTGTTGCTTGCCTTGTGTGTGTTCATGGTGTTTTATTTCCTTGCTGCATTGGCACTCTTTCGTTTTGTTTGATTCCACATTAAGTCTATTTGTTTCACTGAAATAACTTGCTTAATTTTCTTATTTGGGTTAATGCATGTAAAATTGGCCTAAAATTCCTTGTGAAAGTTATTTTCTTGAAACAAAAGGAGGAGAATAGCTTTCAATGGAGACAGTTATAAATTGGGATTTAAACATCATGTCCAAGAAAATTGTTTACCGGGTAGCGTAGCTAAAATCCACTGATAATATCTCTTATAAAATGTGTAGTTTCCTTCCAGTTAGTTGGATAATAGGCTAGAGTTTACTCATTATCTTGAAACTACCATGCACCTGGAAATTTTGGAACATTCAAATCATTTTCTGTGAAACAAGCGGAGACCAAGTAACACGTAATGTTGTTGAGATTCGGGCAAAGTCGACATCTTAGTCATGGCTTCATGATTTTGCCTCCTCTTCCCTTCTTCTGGGATCCATATTCATGGTATAGATAAACTTGAGATTTATGGATTTGGTTCAACTCACTCGGAAATTGATAGCCTAAGAAGCAACCAGAGAATCTAACTTTGTTCTATACTTCCTCTCAGACTCTTTTCCTTTTGAGTGCCTCCCCAGAAGCTCTTTAGATGTTCAATTCACAATATACTTTTTGTGTTTTAGATAATAATTATTACAACCTACAGTAAAATATTTCACTATTTTTTAAAAACGTTATGACCCTTTGACCTCGGTTCTCGAGTAAAACGAGGAAATAAACTTACATGGCATGACCAACATCATTGGCATATGATGTTTAATTCTAGGCGTAGAAAATCGATTCTTTAGAGCTTCAACATGTTCCCTCGCTTATTTACCCCCCCCCCCCATACACACACACAAACACTCCCACACAAAAAAGGACAATGGGGTGCTACAAGAGCTCACTATGCATGGGGTCCAGATACCGGGTCCGACTCATAAGGGCTAAATGAAAACAACATTTCTTTTCATTTTAATTCAATCCTTCAGCGGCTCAAACCTGTGACCTCCTAGTCACATGGAGTGATGGAACACACCAAAGATAGTAAAATTAAATAAAAATCATAATAAAGAAAGAAAATCAATGTGACAACTTTTAAATGAAAGAGTAAAATGATCTGATAGTGATCCATTTCTGGCCAGGTGGGTGATCCCAATAAAGACCATGGATGTTGGGATAGGCCTGAAGATATGACAGAGAAAAGACCTCTTGTACAGGTGAACACTTCTACCCCTGGCACAGAAGTTGCAGCTGAAACTGCAGCAGCAATGGCAGCAGCATCACTCGTCTTTAAGTCCACTGATTCCACTTATTCAAGCTTGCTTCTTAAGCATTCTCAACAATTGTTCAATTTTGCGGACAAGTATAGAGGTATTTACAGTGTCAACATTCCCGAAGTCGCGACATATTACAATTCAACAGGTTACGGGGATGAGCTTCTTTGGGCAGCTAGTTGGCTCTATCATGCAACAGGTGATCAAAAATATATGGATTATGTAAGTGGGTCAAATGGAAAAAACTATGCCAAGTGGGGAAGTCCAACATGGTTCAGTTGGGATGACAAGCTTCCTGGGACTCAGGTAGTTTTTGGACATCCCAGTTTGATTCAAACATTTAGTATGTGGTGTTAAGTTATCAGCTGACATTTTTTTAATTATATTCACGTTAGTATGCTCTTAATTAGTTATAGCTGAATCACAGACTCTTCAAAAATTTGTGCTGGAAAGTGAAATCTGTTCACTATATGCATGAGTTGAAATTAAATCATATCTGGTCGGATAGACGATGGATCCCCAACCTGCTGTTATTACAACTTTCATTCCAGAAGAAGAGTTATTTTTGGAAGTCAATTAAAAAAAAATACTTTTTGACTTGCACATATTCCTTCTAAGCTGCACTGAAGTTGCAGTTTCTTTTCTATGAGATGTAAGAACAAAATCATATTTTCTTGGAAAGAAAGAAAAAAAATAACAGTGGGGAAGAGTGTCTGGCTGTTAAAAGATTCACCTTCTTTCTTTTTTCTTTATATCTATCGTCTCCTAGGAAGAAATGAGAGTATTTTTCTTTCCTTCATTGAAAGAAATAATTTGATTGTCTTGTTCCTTATTTTTCAATATTCTCGATTGGCTCTTTGGCTATCACAGCCACTAGGTAAGAGGTGTAAAGAAGAACCGGTGGACGGTTTTCATCTGGGGATATAGCTGTGATCCATCGTAAAAAATTGTGTTCATAATCAAATTGTTATAAATATTTTGTTTCTTCAATTTGTTCAACTATGAAAAAATGATAGTATGTGTATGTGTGTCCTCATGCACATGTGTGTTCTCTGATTCTAATCGCTACCGAAACTCGATGCAGGTTTTATTGTCCAGGGTAAGCTTCTTTGCTGACCACTCAAACTCAGTAGGCCTCCAGAGTTACAGAAAAACTGCTGACGCTATTATGTGCGGCCTCTTACCGAAATCTCCCACAGCCACATCTAGCAGAACAGACGGTAATCCATTGTGAATTCTTGTTTTCTTTTGATGAATAATTTCTGCCTTCACATGCATCCAGCCTAAGTCATCATTAGACCGTTCATCCAGTTTCTCTTGCTGTCTGTGAGGAATTAGACCATTTTTTTCTTGCTGTCTATGAGGAATTCATGGAATCAAATTATACTTGTCTGACTTTTTTCGGCAACAAACCCACAGTATGCAGGATACATCACAGTATAAAAATGTAGGATATTGGTACAGGAAGGATACAGCCAAATCTTTCTACCTCTGTCCCAATAGAAATGTAACGTTTAACTAAACACGCAAGTTAAGTAGACGTTGAAAATGTTTGTCCCTCGAAACATTTGAAATTAAAGTAGGTGGCAATATTTGACTTCAAACTAGGCAGGGAGATGAAGATAAATACCGATCTATTTGATGTAAAGAAGTACCCTTGAAACTTATAAGATAATGTTAATCTTCAATTGAGATGGAGGGGGTACTCGGTGGAAATGTATGTGCTTATTAAGTTGAGGCTAAGTTTACGGTGAGATTTTGGGGTTTGGGGGGGGGGGTGGAGAATGCAGATATCCTTTGGTAGTGTGTGGTTTTAAGTATCATGGGGAACATGGAGTGAGAAATTCTCTCATCTTCCAGTGGGGCAGATGCTGACTATATTCATTTATGCTTCTCCATAGGCCTCGACACTTTCTGAGGGTGCCAATTGCTGTTTTTTCGAGACACTGGATTGTGGTTCTTCATTTGTTTCTAGTTTTCTCCTTACCTTTTCTCTCTCTTAGCTTTCACTCATATTTTTTAAACTCTCGTGCTTTACCCTCTCTCCACTTTTAATGTTAGCCCCAACTCGTTTTGGGACTAAGACTTTGTTGTTGTTGTTGATATAATAAATTCTTCTTTTATGGAAAGGGAAAACAACAAGTGTTGTTGTTGATCTAATAAATTCTTCTTTTATGGAAAGGAAAAACAACAAGTGCCCTTTTCTTACTGAACTCACCTTCACCAACTACCACATCCCAGTGTATGCTTGCAGTGATATATTCCGTACACTTAGGTCTTAGGTACTCAGTATTGTTGTGAATTTGGTGGTACCTCGTTGCAACTAGACAAGAAATCAACACACCCACAAGCACAATAATGGAAGAAACACACACACAAGAACACAAGAGTTGTTTACCCAGTTCATTCAACACATGAACTACGTCCGGGGGCAATTGCCAAGCCAATATTGTATTAGACACCTTCTAATATGTTGCTTCTACAACTACAATGTGTTCTAGGTCGTATCTATGCTTATATAGTAATACAAGGAAGCCCTAAATCAAAATAAAGAAGAGTTCTTATCAAAATAGGAAACAAAATCTGCTGCAGAAAACACCCTCCTCGGCACGAGCGCGATCGCGCAGCACACCCAGCGCGGCCGCCCTCATCGACAGAGACTTTGCACCCTCGAATGAACCTCCAGTGCGGTCGCCCTCACCACAGCGCGGCCGCTCTCCACGACAGAAGCTCCTCCCGATTTTCCTCCTTGATCTCACCAACTCCTCCGACTTAGGCTCCGTCTTCCTCATAGTTTAGGACTCCAATCCCAACAATCTCCCACCGGAGACTAAACTAATAACCATAGAAACACCCATCAACTCCCACCACGGAGTAATGACCTTCGAACACATTTCCCCCATTTTGGCTTGACACTACCGAGCCTCCCGCTCAAGTACTAAGGCGAGTTGAAACCAAGCGACGTTTCAACCTCTCCGTGTTAGATAGTTCTTGCCTCCCCAAATCAGCTTCTACCTTGATTTCTCCCCGTAAGTCTAACTTCGCCTTCTCCTCCGAGACTCCACCTTCCTCGCAATGCTTCCCCTTGAAACTTGGACGTACCTTGCTTTCTTGCATCATCTTCTCTTGAGTGCGAATACGCTCTGTTAGGGCACTTGGACATTCACACCACGTTGATCAACTTTGTGTCCTCCCCCCTAACATACCGTTTCTTGATGTCTCTCCTTTTTACACCAATAGGCCAGTTCTTTAGCCTCTTGCTCCCACCAGAACGAATGTCGACATTGTAGGTAGAGTACAACATCTTCCCCTTAACCCCATGAGCTATCACCTTAGTCCCTTTTGTGACTTCCCAAGACCCACCAATGAAGGACACATCATACCCTTCACTGTCAAGTTGTCCCACAGAAATCACTTTTCTCCTCAAATCCGGAACATGCATCACATCGTGTAGTTGTAAAACAGCCCCGTTAGGTGTCTTCATCATCATATCCCCCTTACCTTTGATCTTCAATGGTTGACCATCACCAAGATGGACGACCCCAAAATCTCCAGTTTTGTACCGCTCCATTGATTCTGCATCCCCACTAGCATGACAATAGGCTCCAGAATCTAACACCCAATCTTCAACCGACTGCTCCTCTCTTAGGATTAATACATCTCCACCATCATCCACCACGTGTGCACCACCATCTTTTCTCGGACAGTCATAACTGATATGACCCAATTCGCCACAATTGTAGCACTTGACCTTTTTCCCCTTTTTCGGTCCTCCCCTTCCCCTATTTCTCTCCACCCTAAGTGCAGCCCCATCTACGGAAGATTCTCCCCTTTTCTCTTTCCTTCGCAACTCCTCTTGAAGGATGAGATCTCTAACCTCCGTATACACCAATCTTTGCTTCGACGTACTAATCGTTGTGACGCTTACCTCCCAACTATCGTGCAATGATTTTAGTAGAAAACAAGCTAGCACTTCATCGGAGAAAGTAATATCAACACTTTTCAATTGGTCCACCATACCTTTCAAAGCCGATATGACTTGCTGTACGCCCCTCGACATCTTTGCATTCGCAAACCTCTTTATCAAATGCACCTTATTGAAATTAGACGGCTTCTCATACATGTCTGACAGCGTTTGTAGCAACTCCACCGTTGTCTTGGCCTCCATAGCGTTCCTTGCAACGTCGTCGGTTAGAGTAGTCCTCACCGCTCCTAACGCCTTCCGATCCAATGTCTCCCAATCCCCTTGTGATATGTCTTCGGGCTTCTCCTTCAAGGGTTTATGAAGATCCTTACAATAAAGGTAATCTTCAATCCTTGTCCTCCAGAATGTGAAATTCACACCGTTGAATTTCCCGATTGAGTTCTTCATCTGATTGCTTCACCAAATCCCCAAGAACGCGATTCAAAAAATCAACTAATGAAACTTTGAATCCTCTGAACCAATGCTCTGATACCAGTTGTTGTGAATTTGGTGGTATCCCGTTGCAATCTAGACAAGAAATCAACACACCCACAAGCACAATAATGGAAGAAACACACACACAAGAACACAAGAGTTGTTTACCCGGTTCATTCATGATAGGTCTAAAGTCGCACGCCTACAAATTAAATACCAAGACTATACTCGGCTACAAAAACTGCAGCTAGGACAAGTCCAGGGTCGATCCACTGAAGAACGGTTATTTGATTGCACAATTGTCACTTGACAAGATTGGAGTTTTATTTGATTTTAATTAAATTCCTAAAACAGAAATTAAAAACTAAGTTGTAAACAATTAAAGGCAAACACTTCAGATTTGTTTCCGTCCCCGTTTATCAATTCAATATCATCGGTATAATTTCTTTCCCTTCCTCCCTATTCACTTGATCCGGGATATATTTCAATCCCTATTTCTTTCTTATTAATGGTTATAAGCAGTGACACACTCACCTACTCCCCTAATCAATTCCTAAACCTAACTGACACAGTCTAGATTCACAATATTGATTGATAAAGCTTTAAGAAATTAAGATCAAGAATTTCACTATTCTTTTGCAAATAGAACAAAACCTAGTTTTACCCCCTTTTTAATTCACCACGACACGTGCATAAATCTCAAAGATGCTACTGGTGTAAAATCCTAATCTGACACAGACTTAAGATTAAACTAGCATTAAATCAATTACAAGGGAAAAGAGGGTGATCAAATCTCAAAACCCTAGAAACGATTTATCAATTAAAACAAGTAAAACTATGAATAGGGATTCAGAAATAAAGAAATCAATACCTCAATTGAATAAAACAAACGGTTCAGGATTCAAATCCGAAGCAATGGAATTAGTTCTCCATAAAAAGTTGTCAACTCTCTAGGAAGAATAATAATAAGTCTAACTAAAACTGAAGTTGAAAGGATTATTTATACCTCTTCCAACAAAATAAAACTAAACCTAAACTAAAAAGGAAACTAAAAAGAAAAAGAGAATAAATTTAATAATAATAAAAATACTCCTTCCATGATTCCATCCATGCCAGTACACACCCCACCAATTTCCTCGGTCCGTACGTTCCTTAGTCAATGAGCCGGTCAAACGTGAAATTCCATGTATCAATCAAAGCATTGATTTAGGAAAATACAATTTCCCAATTTAATACTACTTGGTCTCTTTGCAAATAAATTTGATTTCCAAAACCACTTTTCACACACACGTGCCAATACCAAAATTCAACTTCTTTGTTTTCACTTCAGTCCCTGAATTTCTGCTTCTTTGTAATTTGATCCTTGAACTTCAGCTTCTCGCAGTTTGATCCCTGCACTTCTGATAATAGCACTTTGTCCTCCACATTAATACTTTTGCAGGGACAATACAAAATCACTCAAAATGTGTCTCACAATTATACAGATTTCCCACAAACTCACCAATCCATACTCTACCCAAAATTACACCAAAACTAATCTAAATTACATTAAAATAATGATAAAATGTCGAGAAAAATAGGGAATTACATATATTGAAATCCACCACATCAAATTCCCCCACGCTTAGACCATTACTCGTCCCAGAGTAATATCCTATCCCCACTCTAAGCACCGGTCTTTTTTTTTTTTTATTTTTCTTTAAAGAAGGGGATCAACACATTTCACCGCTCCACCGATGCGCACTTCACGAGGCGCTAGCTATCTTGGGGAGGGCAATGTCATTCCCTCTAACCACTGGTGGGGGAATCGAACCCATGACCTCCAGGTTGGAAGCCATGAACTCTAACCATCAGGCTAAGACCCCGCGTGCTCTCTAAGCACCGGTCTAATCAGCGTAGCATGGGAGGAAAATGACCCTGATCTCCTCTAAATCACCAATCAAAAATCAACAAACTCAAACAACTCAATCAATGCACTCGGAGGATGGGACTCCGCTCCTTATCACTCCAAAAATAACAATGGTATCAATGGCCTTAGCTCGACCCCAACTCCAAATATGCAAAAACGGGACAGCCAAGCTAAGGCCCCACACATCAAAAAGCCAAGGGGAACTAAAGATGTCCTAATTTTTCCCCACGCTTATCTCACACTACAATCTCCCTCATAAACTAAAGTTTTCTGTATGCTTTATAATTAAGCACAAACTTTACCTCGTAACAAAACACCTACACCCCCTTATATCTTCAGAAAAGAACGAGGATTTTCTAGCCTAACGCCTCTAAACCAAACCTCCTACGCCAATAATGATCAATCCTACCTGACGCTCCAATCCTCCCTTGTGTCTCCAACTCCGGTGATGTAAAGGATAGATAATGTTTCACTTCCTCACCTTTTGCCTAGGTGCCGTTTCCTGTTTTCACCTAGCCTCTCATTTTTATTTATTTATTTATTTTTATTATTTTTTTTTTCAAAACACACCCTCTCCTTTTGCCTAAGTGCCCTCTCGGGTTTTCACTTAACCTCTCTAATTTTTATATTTTTTTTTTTTTTTTCAAAGACGAAAACGAGATATATACAACATGTAGGTATCCCACCCCAATAAACAATGCCAATGCATAGTCCCATATGCATCAATACGAAACAAATAAGGAAGGATAGGGTTACCTTTCGGGACCAACTGCGACGATGGAAATCAATCCGGCCCCCATGACGGTCTTCAATAATGGCGTAGTTGCACCCAAATTGTTGTTACTCCACTATGTAGATCGGAAAGATTCACGTGAGATGAGCTCCAATCATAAGTTTTACGGCAGCTTGATCCACATTTTTTTTTTTTTTTTTTTTTTTATTAAGCTTTTGTAATTTTTTTATACAAGAAAGCAAACATATTACTTCTCAAATTGTCCACATGCTGATGTGGACGAAGTGGCATTGGTAACCAAAAGAGTCTTCACATGTGGCCTTGCTAAGACCATAAGTGCCAAGACCATAAGTCCTTCCTCCACTTCAACAACCCAATATTGCAATCCAATCCATAAAAAAAAATCACCTCTAGAACAATGGAATCGGTTCATATTCGTGAGTACCCAACATTTCGGCCAACAAAAATCCCATTTCTTTGTGTTCTAGATCACAACAATCTTGCAAACACAATATGTTGCTTAATTAAAGCAATTCTTCCAAACCCACTTGCAAAGTAGCACACGTCAATACGAGTGAGTGACGGAATCGCCCGGAAAAATTCAACGGACTCAATAGCCGAGAATCTTCAAAGGTTTAAGATGAAATCGCCCGGATTCGGTATAACACAAATTGGTGAGTGAGCTTGGATTGTGGTGAAAGATGCTTGTGAAGGATGGTGGGTGAGATATAGGATTTTTAAGGAAGGGGTTGAAACTCCGCCGGAAAGAATGGGGGTTTGCGCCAGCCGGAATTTAGAGAGTTTAGAGAGAGAGAGAAGGAAACAGCGGCTATGGCTTTGTTTGGGGACTTCGCCGGAATTTATGGGGAGTGTAGATAGATAGAGAGAGAACACAGGTGGTGGGTGTTGTTGTTTATAGTTGAATGACGGCCCAAATCAATTTTACACATTGACCCAATTCGACCCACTTAATACTTTAATGACTCGGATTCACGATCACGGTGACGTGCGGCGGCCGCCGGACTAATGGGGCGCGGCGCTGATGGTTTGGCGCTCAGGTTCGAGGCTGCTTGACAAATGTGGGAAGGGGTTACAGAGGCGCACGGATGGGGGTGGGGGGCGGCCGCATGGAGTTTCGTGGTGTGTGGGGCTTGAATTTTCGGTTCTTGCCTGATTTGAGGCACCTCAAGATTCTTGGGCGTCCGCCTTTCGACTTCACATTTTTTTTTTTTTTTAATGGCCCATTTTTTTTTTTAATGTTTTTTATTTTTAGAAATAGGTCCCAACGTTTTTCTTGCCATCCTCATTCGTACTCGCCAGACTTCTGCACAAAACACCACAAACAAAATACCTCGACTGTAGAAACCTCGATTCTATATAAATAAATAAATAAAAAGAAATGTAAGAAGATAAAAACAAAGAAATTCTCGGGTTGCCTCCCTAAGGGTTAGCCGCTCTTCCCGTCTTTAGCTAGATCAAATGCCGGGTAAGCCCCAGGCATAGCATACTCAAATAAATTAAGTTATGGGACGGGAGGCCCCACAATCACGAGACTCATCAATGTAAGGGGGATGAAAGTAATCTTTGAGTTACCTCTAAAGATGATTCGGTTCAATGACATGCCTCCCCGTTGGAGACCATTTTAGCTTCCCCTTTTTCGACTTCACTTTCTTTTTCTCCCTTGGTGGCTCTTCTTTCTTATTTTTCTCCGGCTTCACTTTTGGAGACTCAACACCATCATTCTCTACCATTTCCCCATTTTTGATAATTGGCTCTCTCAAATCCATGGCACAAATCTTGCGCACATTCTTGGGAGGGGTCTTTTCATCAAACACATTAAAACTCACCATTTTCCCATCAAACTCCATGGTTAAAGAGCCCTTCGTCACATCAAGTTTTGTTTCTGAAGTAGACATAAATGGCCTCCTCAACAGAATGGGAGCCTCAGAATCCATCTCCATCTCAAGCACATAAAAATCTGTCGGGAAAATCAAGTCACCAACCCGGACTTCAACATCTCTCACTATCCCCTTGGGGTATGCGTTGGACTTATCCGCCAACTGTATAACCACTCGAGTATCCTCCAATTTACCCAATTTAAGTTCTTCAAATAATGCATAAGGCATAACATTAATTGAAGCCCCCAAGTCAAGCATGGCTCTATGTAACTTGCTTCCCCCAAACGAGATAGGAATTACAAACATACCAGGGTCACTACATTTCTTTGGCATCTTTTTCTGATAAACCGCAGACACATGCTCCAAGGTCTTTACCTTTTTCTGACTCCGCTCCTTCTGATTCCTCTTCATAGTGCATAACTCCTTCAAAAACTTCGCATACCTTGGAACCGACTGAAGAAGATCTAGGAACGGGATATTCACCTCGAGCCTCTTGAACGTGTCAAAGATAGCCTTATCAGGCTCCGGCTAATGCATACGGAAACGGGGGGACTGGCTCATACACAGGAAATACTGGTGCAGTACTCTTCTCCTTTTCAGGAGTCTTCGCCTCAGGTGTAACTCTCTCAACCACTAGCTCGGGCTCCTCTTCGACAACCACTTCCTCTAGCTTTTTCCCACTGCGCAAAGTCATTGCACTGACATTAGACTTCAGATTCGGTTCAGTTCTAGATGGTAACTTCCCCGAATCTTTAGCCTCCATTCTCCCAACTGCATCTGCCAGCTGACTCATATGCTTCTCTAAATTACTGATCCTCGATTTAGTCTCTTGCTGGAACTGCTGGAAGTTTCCATTCATGGTAGACATGCTCTGCGCTAGTGACCGGACCATGTCCTCTGTAGACTGTCCCTGCTGCTGCTGCTGTCCAACAGGTGCTCTGTACTGATTGTATTGATTTCCCTGAAACTGCTGACCCTGCTGAAACCCCTGCTGATTGTTGAACGGCTGCCTGAAACCTTGTTGACCCTGTGGTGGACCATACCTAAGGTTCGGATGAACATTATTCGCAGCGTTGTAATTAAACTGCGGTAGCCTCTGACCCTGCTGATAGAACCCTATTGCATTGACATCTACCACCTCATCCGTCTGAAGAGTAGGACAAGAATCAGTCGGGTGGGTCACATCATTACATATACCGCAAGGATGGGGTTGTCGACCCAAAACCAAAGTCTTCAACAGACTTTTAACATCTTCCAACTCGGTTTTCAAATCACTAGTTGTATCACTCGATCCTGCTGCACTGACTTGTCTAATGCTAGACCTCCTCCTATGAGTTCTTGTGCTTTTGGCCAATTCTTCTATTAACTGCTCTGCATCCCTGGTAGTTTTATTCAGAATACTACCTCCACAAGCAGAATCTATCCATCGTTTGTCCTGCACAGTCAATCCTCCATAGAAGTATACAATAAGCTGCTCATCATCAAAGCCATGATACGGACAGCTTCTGCAGAGCTTGTAGAACCGATTATGATAGTCATATAGTGATTCATCGGACCGCTGCTCCATGTTGCTGATGTCCCTCTGCATGACATTGATCTGATCTGGAGGGAAGAACTCATCAAGAAATACCTCCTTCAACTCCTGCCAAGAGGTAATGCTGTTGGGTGGCAGGTGATAATACCACGTATTCGCGTTATCCTTAAGAGTAAATGAAAACGCCCTCAGTAATAACTGCTCAAGAGGCAATGCAGCCGGTCTCATACTCTTGCAAATCTGCACAAACTGGGCAATATGTTGATTCGGATTCTCCCCTGGTATCCCATTAAAATGGGGCAACTGGTTCAACAACCCCGGCTTTAATTCAAAAGTGACCCCAGCCGGTAAATCAGGGAATAACACTGCTTGCGGTTGCTCATTCCAGTTCGGAGCAATCCTTTGCCTCAATGTCCGAGGTGGGGGGTTGTTATTGCCTCTTCCGTTACCCCCATTGTTCACAACCTCCGGACCGTTATCACCCATGCCGTTATTATTATTCATCTCGTTCCGCTGCAAATTTCTCCTATACCTGAAATATCTTTCAATTTCTGGAACAAAAGGACTAACAGATTGATTAGCAGAACGGGTATGGACCATAAAAGGTTCCACACCACAAGACAACAAAAATAATAAAGCGCAATTAATAGGAAACAAGAAAAAGAAAAAGAAATAGATTAAGAAAAGAATAAGAGTGCAAACAAATAAAACCGTTCCCCAGCAACGGCGCCAAAATTTGATAGGTCTAAAGTCGCACGCCTACAAATTAATTACCAAGACTATACTCGGCTACAAAAACTGCAGCTAGGACAAGTCCAGGGTCGATCCACTGAAGAACGGTTATTTGATTGCACAATTGTCACTTGACAAGATTGGGGTTTTATTTGATTTTAATTAAATTCCTAAAACAGAAATTAAAAACTAAGTTGTAAACAATTAAAGGCAAACACTTCAGATTTGTTTCCGTCCCTGTTTATCAATTCAATATCATCGGTATAATTTCTTTCCCTTCCTCCCTATTCACTTGATCCGGGATATATTTCAATCCCTATTTCTTTCTTATTAATGGTTATAAGCAGTGACACACTCACCTACTCCCCTAATCAATACCTAAACCTAACTGACACAGTCTAGATTCACAATATTGATTGATAAAGCTTTAAGAAATTAAGATCAAGAATTTCACTATTCTTTTGCAAATAGAACAAAACCTAGTTTTACCCCCTTTTTAATTCACCACGACACGTGCATAAATCTCAAAGATGCTACTGGTGTAAAATCCTAATCTGACACAGACTTAAGATTAAACTAGCATTAAATCAATTACAAGGGAAAAGAGGGTGATCAAATCTCAAAACCCTAGAAACGATTTATCAATTAAAACAAGTAAAACTATGAATAGGGATTCAGAAATAAAGAAATCAATACCTCAATTGAATAAAACAAACGGTTCAGGATTCAAATTCGAAGCAATGGAATTAGTTCTCCATAAAAAGTTGTCAACTCTCTAGGAAGAATAATAATAAGTCTAACTAAAACTGAAGTTGAAAGGAGTATTTATACCTCTTCCGGCAAAATAAAACTAAACCTAAACTAAAAAGGTAACTAAAAAGAAAAAGAGAATAAATTTAATAATAATAAAAATACTCCTTCCATGAATCCATCCATGCCAGTACACACCCCACCAATTTCCTCGGTCCGTACGTTGCTTGGTCAATGAGCCGGTCAAACGTGAAATTCCATGTATCAATCAAAGCATTGATTTAGGAAAATACAATTTCCCAATTTAATACTACTTGGTCTCTTTGCTAATAAATTTGATTTCCAAAACCACTTTTCACACACACGTGCCAATACCAAAATTCAACTTCTTTGTTTTCACTCCAGTCCCTGAATTTCTGCTTCTTTGTAATTTGATCCTTGAACTTCAGCTTCTCGCAGTTTGATCCCTGCACTTCTGATAATAGCACTTTGTCCTCCACATTAATACTTTTGCAGGGACAATACAAAATCACTCAAAATGTGTCTCACAATTATACAGATTTCCCACAAACTCACCAATCCATACTCTACCCAAAATTACACCAAAACTAATCTAAATTACATTAAAATAATGATAAAATGTCGAGAAAAATAGGGAATTACATATATTGAAATCCACCACATCAATTCAACACATGAACTACGTCCGGGGGCAATTGCCAAGCCAATATTGTATTAGACACCTTCTAATATGTTGCTTCTACAACTACAATGTGTTCTAGGTCGTATCTATGCTTATATAGTAATACAAGGAAGCCCTAAATCAAAATAAAGAAGAGTTCTTATCAAAATAGGAAACAAAATCTGCTGCAGAAAACACCCTCTTCGGCACGAGCGCGGTCGCGCAGCACACCCAGCGCGGCCGCCCTCATCGATAGAGACTTTGCACCCTCGAATGAACCTCCAGCACGGTCGCCCTCACCACAGCGCGGCCGCTCTCCACGACAGAAGCTCCTCCGAGATTTTCCTCCTTGATCTCACCAACTCCTCTGACTTAGGCTCCTTTTCTTCCTCGTAGTTTAGGACTCCAATCCCAACAAGTATATGTGCTAGAAAGGTTGCTTATTTGTTAACTTCTTTGATTTCTCGGAAAAAAAAACTTAAAAGGTTTTAATTCATTTTCAGCCATCGTGCTTTCACCGAACTTTCACTTTAACCATCATATTGTACTTTATTTTTTTGCTCAAAAACCATTGTTCGATGGAAAACTTCCCACCGCAACCACAAATTTGTGTCTAATCCGTCACTAATCCTTGTCCTAATCCACGATTTTTGGGTCGGGATGCGAGGTTTTCTAAAGTAGAGTGTTTTTTGTGCAAAAAGATAAAATATAATGGTTAAAGTGAAAGTCGGGTGAAAGTACGATGGTTGAAAATGAATTTATACCAACTTATACAAGGCCCTTGTTTTAGGATGGAAGGGGCACAAGCTTACATATTCCTGCTCTTAGATCATTGCTATCCTCTTTCAGGCATTAGCGCTATTCAACTCTGAAGGCCAAAAAATCGTATAGACTGTAACACCCAACCATAACTGCCACGTATAATTGCAAATCTGCCTAATATCAAAAAATGTCAAATATTAATATTGACATACCTTTGAAATGTATTTGATATGCATCCAATCATATTCCCCACATACAAACACATTTCCCCAAATATGTTTATGATACTGTCACGCGTCCCAATTTAGAATATACCTGCATCTTCGACAATCGGCAACTATTTTGCTACATTAAAGAATTTGTTCTATTTTTGGGTTGTTATTTGCTCATAAAAATTTGTCATCACAGGCGGTTTATTATGGGTCAGTGAATGGAATGCACTGCAGCAACCTGTGGCTTCTGCATTTTTAGCTGTCATTTACAGTGATTACATGCTTTCAACCCGTACGGCCAAGCTATCCTGCGATGGAAATTCCTTCTCACCCTCTGATCTTCGGAATTTTGCTAAGACACAGGTATCCTCCAATCTGGAGATAAATAATACTCCCTCCGTCCCAAAATGAAAGTCCAAAAAAATTCAAATTTGCTCTTATCGGTTATCTAATTATTCTTCTCAACCATTTATTTCCTTTTCCTAATACAAATAAATTATATGTTAGGCTGATTATGTGTTGGGCAACAATCCAATGAAGATGAGTTATGTTGTTGGATATGGTGATAATTATCCACAATACGTGCATCATAGAGGAGCGTCAATTCCTGCTGATGAAACCCCTAGCTGTAAAGATGGTTGGAAATGGCTCGACTCAACTGATCCCAACCCAAATGTTGCTACTGGAGCTCTCGTTGGTGGGCCCTTCTTAAACGAGACATACCTAGATTCACGGAACAATTCAATGCAAGGTGAGCCAAGCACATACAACAGCGCATTCCTTGTTGGTCTTCTCTCTAGTTTGGTAACAACCTCTTCCGTGGATAAATCTTTCACCTAAACCTGCTTGTATATGTGATTTATTTACATAATGTTTGTGTTATATGTAGCTCTATTCAAGCTTCATTATCATTTTTTGTTACCTTTTGTCTACATAGCTTGCTGTATAAGGTTGAAAAATTCAATTTGTTATTCACTTCCCTATAGTAATTAGTAAGTATTTGTTGAGTAAGCCTCCTGAGTGTCTTTTTTATACTCCCTCCGTCCCAAAATGAATGTCCAAAATAATTTCAAAATTGCTCTTGATCAAGTAAATTTGATTTTTTTTTCGAAATTCAATTTGGGACAGGGAGTAGTTCTTTCTGACAGGAATCTCCTCTAGTATCTAGTATAGCTTTTGACATTGGTTAACATAGTTAATCGATAGTGGGCCAAAAGACCTTTAACCCCCCCCCAAACATATATACCCAACCCCACTTTGAACCTGATCGAAAAGTTGGTCTAAGTGGTACTTTAATTTTGAAATCTCCTACTTTACCCCACTCTGACACTAACGGGCATTAGAAAAACTATCGCATGTCATGTGAGGGTTATGTATGTCTTTTACCTAAAAAAACATAAGGGCTTAAATGTCGTTTAACCATGAGATAGCTATCAGGAATGACTAATTATGGAGTATGATAACGGACCTTAAATATTGCAGGAACAACTAACGAATAACCACTTTACTCCCTGACACTAACAGATGTTAAATATTGCAGGAACAACTAAATATAAATCACAGTCAATGACCAATTATGGAGTATAATAAGATAACGATTACCCATTTCAAGTGTATAATGCATCAATGCTGCTCAACGTTACAGTCCCGTGTGAGCAGGAGTACTCACTGTTTCAAACGAACAGAATTACCAAAAAAGAATTACCAAAAGTACTCCGGCAACTGCACGTGAGAAATAAAGGCAAAATACTATCAGCCTTTCTCCATGTTGGAAAGTTCCAACGACACAGCTTTATAGTCCATTATAGATTGTGATAACTTGACTTAAAAAAGATAAGCAAGAACCCATTATCATCAAACAAATAGATATATTAGAGAGGATTGTGCCCACATGACTATATCAAGATCATCTTCTAATCCCAAAATGGAAAGACCACAACAGAAAAGATTTTAGTGCATACTAACACACCCTTAGTCAAATCAATAAAGAGGTTTGAATTAGTGGTAGAAACAGATGTCTATAGACCAGTCCGGCCGCCCCAGTTGGAGCAGAGTGTTGGATCTTTGGTTAAAGTTTTTTGAATTCAAGCTTGAAGCTTTCCTTGATTACCTAAGTTGGTTTATAGAATTTTGATCAGTGTAACAGAGTGCTAGCTAGGGTTCTTCATTAATTTTCGAGTGAGTTAGATCTGTATGTAACAAATGACCTTTTTACCCTTGCCCTTAACTTAGACCTGTTTACTTCACCAGCCACTTGTGTCTTGACCTACAACCACAGTTAACTTGCCTCTTGGCTCACTTTCTAGATCAACCGAAAGACACTGGGGCTCACTTTCTAGATCAACCGAAAGACACTGGGGTATAAATGGAACACAGGGACCTCTCATTTCCACAAAACTTGATCCGAACATGATTGAGACAAACTGGAACTTGTGGAGGCGACATCGTAGTTACATAAATTGTTCTGCAGAAGTCGAGATTTTGTTTACGATAAAAACACAAATCACATAAGCAAAACACCCAATGCCAACTCACTGGCATGTGAAACTGCTCAGATAATACTTTCTTTGTAGGTCACATTCATTTTCCGGAACCACATGCATATTGTCTACCATCTCTGTCCCAAAATGAATGACCAAACATTTTTCAAATTTGCTC
Source organism: Adenophora triphylla var. japonica (assembly GCA_022495995.1). Taxonomy (NCBI): domain Eukaryota; kingdom Viridiplantae; phylum Streptophyta; class Magnoliopsida; order Asterales; family Campanulaceae; genus Adenophora; species Adenophora triphylla. The sequence goes on from JAFEMH010002913.1 coordinate 248,836, forward strand.
TTGATCAAGAGCAAATTTGATTTTTTTGGCCATTCATTTTGGGACGGAGGGAGTACAACCCCAATCCCATTTTCTTGTCTAACACAGTGATATCTGCTACATTCAACAGCTTCTCTAACTGTGCATTTGTAACATGCATGAACTCACTATCACTTTGTACACAAGACTACTTTGTCTTAGGCCCCTTTGCTGTCTGTTCAGTCTCAGGTGTTCTTTGTACTATAGATGTAATGAATCAACTTAGTAACTCTAAGGCCTACCCCAGTTTGCCCCACCTCCAACAATAATTCTCTGACGTCTTTCCATTTTAGGTTTCCATTAAGATATTAGACCGTTTCATCGAGTTACCCTATTCTTGAAGGAGAAGGGTTGCTTCTCCGTATTTCAATAGGTGCTAATTAAGTCTGTGTTTGGGGATTTATTTATCATTTGTTTTAAAAACCACATGTAAAAAAAAAGTATTTCCTAAAACAACACAATTGGAAAAGTTTGTTTTTTCTTTTATTTTTATTTTCTTTATAAAAATTCCCTACTGGCAGTAGCGAATCCATGCTTCATCAGCTTGAAATAGTCTGAGGAAGCGAATTGATTATTTTGAGAAGTACTTTTCCAAGTGTGTTAGGGAAATACCTTTTCAAAAAGTGTTATTTTGAGAAAAAAATTCATGTTGTGGGAGGGGGGGATTTCTTTACCACCTGAATTTCTCTTGCCTTGTGTACAACCACCATAGGTGTACAACTTTGACAGCACAATGTACAAGCTTGTCCTGGTAGTGCTTAGGATGATGAATCAAACTCAATACATTATGTTCTTTTACTCTCTTGGGGTGTTTGTTGAGCCAACTAGTTTACCATCTCTTGACATAGTTGCTTTCAGGGAAATGGACATATGTAGACCCCATTACTCAGGAAAGTGGTCCATGCAACTAAAAATGGGACACCCCTGTTTTGAGGTTTTCTGCTGTTATAGTCAAAGAAAAGTCAACAGAGGTCCCGGAAAAATCATTAAAACAAATAATATTAGTTGACAAAATCAATCTTTATCACTCAAAAACACGAAACAAATTATACTATAATCCCAAATTTGTGTCACTCTAATAATAGAAAATCCATATACTACCAAAAAAGGTCGATTTCTAAACACAACTGAATATACAATAATACTTGAATAACAATCAGCCACACCACATGAGGCACCGAGGTTACACCTCACTAGTCCTATTTACTCAGATCAGCTTCTAACTGACAGAATATATGCACAAAAATTGAACTACAAAGAAAAAAAATAGAAATTACACAGAAAAAAAATAAAATCTTTCTCTGATCTGACATGATCAAACATTGAAGTTAGAAATCAAAATATGACGTTAATGCCCTCGAGTGTTTGAGCATAGACTTGATTATGTTAACGAGCAATGTCGAGCTTTGTAGTGTAACCCAATTGTTGCTCCTTCTCCCAGCTTAACTTAGGTGTCACCCCATCATGCTCTGGAACATAGTCCTATATACACACATGGTCTAGGTCAGTTCATCTGCTGCATGATTTACAGATTCTGTAACAAGTGGTGGTGCAACTTGTACACACATATATGTGTGTGCAAGGTAGTACTGTACCTCAAGCTTGGACATTAGTTCATGGGCAGTTGGGGCAGATACAATAATGTGCCGGGCAGTAGGGGTTATGAAGCCTTCATCAACTGCCTTGTCTATGAAAGACAATAGTGAGTTGTAGTATCCGTCCACGTTCAATAATCCCACCTGTATCCATGGAGATTGAAATTCTTTTTTATAACAGATATTTTTCTTGAAGAAAGATATTTTCTCCCCCACACCAATGTGTTTTTAAATCAAAACTTAAAACTAAATGAATAGTCCCAAAATGAATGTCCAAAAAAAAATGAATGTCCAAAAAAACAAATTTAGTCTTGATCAAGAACAAATTTGAATTATTGTTTTTTCGGATTTTTCATTTTAGGACGGAGGGAGTAATAAACTAAATGAAGATTCTAATTACCGGTTTCTCGTGAATTCCCAGTTGTGCCCATGTAATGACTTCTAGAAGTTCCTCAAGAGTTCCATAGCCACCTACACTCACACACGAGATCATGTGTAGATGTCAGTAGCTTAAAACTTTCTAGTGATTCTCATTTTGATACAAAAGGTGTAAAGAAAAGAGTATAGTACCAGGCAAGGCTATAAAAGCATCAGCTTGGCGAGCCATTTCAGCTTTCCTTTGATGCATATCTGACACTGCTCTTACTTCTCCAACAGGTTCGCCTGTAATCTGGTCAGTTAAGAGATAACGTTAAAAATCTAGAAGAAAAACAACTTTGATCATTTATTTTTTTTTACTTTTTTTTTTTTTTTGTATTTATAAAATGAAAATACCATTGCTAATCCTACGTCTTGTTGGAACAAGAAGACCACCCCACATTAGTATGATATTGTCGTGCCAGCCGCACGGATTTTCTCTTGGGTCAACTCCCAAAAGGCCTCATACTAATGGAGTGGGTGGACACCTTTATATGTTAGGCAATTCTTCTTTTAATTGCCGATGTGGGACTTGGGTCGATACCCCAACACATCTAGTGAAAACCAAAGGAGAATATGCCTGTTCTGTTACATTTGTAGGAATATACATAAGGTGAGATTTTATGTTAAAGAGTTCATTTACCTCTTTGGGCATCAAAGTTTTAGGAATCACCCTGCCATATTAAAACAAAGAAAACCAAATAAAGTATAGAAGTCGTTAGTCAAAGTTAAAAAAAAAAAAAAAAAACACTTACCCACATATAATGAGAGAGCGAGAGAGAGAGGGGGGAGAGTTTTACCCTAATACGTGGCGACTGCCATCGTAGACAGCTTGAGCAACTAGACCCATCAAGCCAATGCTACCTCCACCATAAACCAAGTCTATGTTCCTCTCAACCTGCACATTTTTTATTGGTAGTTATTAGTTTAATATGTTAATAATTACTAATCTACACGTTACCAAGCTTTGAAATTCAACACTGCTGGACTATAAACAAAGCATTCACGGTTGTCTTAAACTATTCTCCAGATTTCTTTCTCAAGTTGTATACTGTTTTAATAATATTTCATAATTCAGTTGCATCAACTCATCCCACCTAAAAAATAGTTCTTTATTAAAATAACTAATAAAAAAAGGGAAGAAGAAAGTGAAAGAAGTAAACAGAGGACTTTTTGATCTATGTTTCATCCGTTTTCTTGGTCTGTCATATTTCTTGATGCTGTTCAAGTAACTTTTCCATTATGATACTCTGTAGTTTCCATACTCGAGTAATTGATCTCGTTTTTGTATTCAAACTCATGTAGTTGCTAATTTCTACTTGCGTTAATCTATATATATATATATATATATATATATATATATATATATATATATATATATATATATATATATATATATATATATATATTTTTTTTTTTTTTTTTTGATCATTGAACTTGATTCTTGCATCTAACCTTTATTGAATGTTGTTTGTTACTGAACTACTCCCTCCGTCTCAAAATGAACAAAAATAGACATTCATTATGGGACGGAGGTTGTAGTAAGTATAAGTTACATGACATGTGTTTCTTGATTGAGAACACCTTCAAGAACAAACTTATGAGTGATTCCTTGAATTGACTTTGATTCTAAACCAGGGGATATTTTGAATGTGCGGAAATGATCAAAAATCAAAATGGTTTATTAAATGGAGAAAATAACATAAAAAAAAATCACATCATGGATGTTTCTAACAATTAAACAAGAATCCTTGAAACAGAGCTCTCTGTTTTTCTCTCGAGTTGTACAAAGTTTGCATGAAAATGGTTGGATATTGTGTGTGTGTATGTGCGGGAGAAAAAGCTCTCTGTTTCTTTCCCAAGCTGTACAAAGTTTGCATGAACATGGTGGGGTACTGTGTTGTGTGCGTGTGTGTGTGTGTGAGAGAGAGAAAAAGAGAGATAGAGAAAGATGAGAGAGAGAGAGAGAGAGAGAGAGAGAGAGAGAGAGAGAGAGAGAGATGTGTATATACCAGTTGGTTTCCAAGTTGGATAGCTGCAAGTTTATAGATAGGATTCTTGCCAGGGCTGCTACCACAGAAGACACAGATGCGACTGAATCTTGATTTCATAACCATGGCTGCCGCCGGTGCAGTGGCAGTAGGTTGGTATTGGTGGTTGTTTTCCATAAGTGGAAAACTTTCTTCCTCTTTTCTTTCACTTGATTTGGGTGCCTTCTTATTCAGAGAGAGAGAGAGAGAGAGAGAGAGAGAATGGTAGTTGTGGAAAGCAAAATAACCCAAAAGTGAGGGAATGAGAAGATGGTGTCATAGGTCCCTATTTATATCCAAAATATTAAGGGAATTTGACCCGGAAGTTCCTTTTGGAAGAAATCACTTCCCCTCAAGTTCTTTATTAAATCGAAATGACCTGGAAGTTAGCATGCGGTAATATATAATATGCGTACGATATTATTATATTCACTCATATGTGAATATAATACTGCATCTATAATACAACATGGTGAAAGAACTTCTCGGACATTATGATACTTTTTTAGAACTTCCCGGTTACTCTCCCAAATATTAATCCACTTTCTACCCTCACACCTTCCACATCTCTTTACATAAACCAAACTTCAAATTGAATTCATTAAAATAAAAAAATAAAAAAGGAAGGTGGCTTCAATAATAGAATCAATACTTTACCATTCATTACCTCTCTAAACCATCTTATTCTTCTGCTCAAATAACGATACGAATAATAAGGTGATTTAAAATAGAATCAATACTTTACAGGGTAAATCCAGTATCCAAACAATAACCAATTGGACCAAACAATCCCAAAACTAAAACACCAATATCTGAATTAAAAGGGAATTTCCTTTTTATTATTTTGATTAATTTGACCAACTTTATTTCGGGATATTACATTCCATCCATGCCGAACCTCAAACTTTACCATTGCCTCTCTAAACCATCTTATTCTGCTCAAACTTTAGTTTAATCACCCATGTCTTTTTAGGCATGTGTTTTTAATTATCGTAGTTTAAGTAATAATTAGATATTTATCTTAATTAAATTCAGAATTTATTATTAATACACCATTATAAATATTATCCATAACATTTTTTATTTATCATGATGATTAAATTAATCTAAAATTATTATTCAAATTATTTTCATATCAATAAAGAAAATAGTAGGAAGATAATTTTAGAACGGAACCGAGGAAATATAAAATGGAAAGCGAATTTTCAAACATTCTTATTATTAGTAGTAGAATAATTTGAAGTAAAATGAATGAGGAGAAACCTTATTAGTATGAAAGGGAATAAGGAATCATAGGAGCATAAAAATTAAAGCAAACGCATCTCTCTGACTTCCAAGGCAACGGGAATCTGATAGTAAAGGTCCACCGGCCACTTATTGTAGGCCTACTGCTTCGTCTAATTATAAAATACACAAACTCAAAAATAAATTTTTTAATATTTATTTATTCATAAAACATATTTATTGTATTTATATATCATTTATTCACTTACTACTCCCTCGATCTCATATAAAATTTTACTTTTGTCATTTTGCGCATCCCCACTACAACAAAAATGGCTTTTCCAGGCACTTATGCCGTTAATTTGTGGCACTTTAAAAAAATGCCGATAATTTTCAACACTTTTTTATCAAGTGTCGCTAATTCCGGATACTTTTTAATAAGTGACGCTATATTTTCGGCAAAGTTTAGAAAGTGCTGCTATTTTTTGGCGCTTTTTAAAAAGTGACGTTAATTTTCGACACATTTTAGAAAGTGCCGCTAATTTTCGGCACTTTTTTGTAAAGTGCGCTACCAATAAGAGAATTATTCTTAAATTTTATTTTAATTTTTTAATTCAATCATATTTTTGTTCACGTAACTTGTCGTTAATTTATTAATTATGTTGAATTTATATGATTACAATAAAAAAAAAATGTTTTGTATAAACTTATGTATAATAATAAATACTTATTATTAGTGAATATTTGTATTAAATATCACTTTAGCTTAGTGGTAAAGCCATCGTTTCTTATTCATAAGGTTATGAGTTTGAATTCGATTAAATACGTTTTAATTTTTTATTTAAAATATGGCACTTTAAAAATGCCGGAAAAAAGTGCCAGAAAAATTTCGGTACTTTTGAAAAGTGCCTCTAAATTTTTGGCACTTTAAATGTGTCGAAAAGTATTTCCGACACCTTTTTTTTGGCACATACAAAAGTGTCGAAAGATGTGTTGAAAATAGTTATTTCGGCACTTTTTTTCCGTTTTCGACACTTTTTAAAATGCCGCTAAAAGCCATATTTTTTGTAGTGCCCATATAAGATTTCACTTTTCTAAAACGGCAAAAAAAATATTATTCCTCCCACTCATTCTCTCTGTTGTAACAAAGTCTATGTAGAATATAGAAAATAAACCAATCACACAACACAACGATATACGTGGTTCATCAACTTGGCTACGTACACGGGCAGAGGGCAAGAATATTATTATCAACGTGCAATCACCAAATACAATCTATAATCTAATGCACAAATTCTTGATCACAAGAATTCACAACTGTGCAAACCCTAGATCTAAAGAACAGAGAGACAAGAAAACCATTAAAATATCTAGAATTATTGATCTCTATCACACTAGAAATTACATCCATTGGGACACCTAGAATTATTGATTTGCCTATCACACTAGGAATTACAACCAATTAAACTGTTAGGGAATAAGACTTATTTATACTGCATATTTATAACCCTGCAAAGTTTTAGAGTCCTGCACCAAATCTGCCGCTGATTATACCAAATTCGCCATAGGGCGCGATCGCCCCATCCGCTGAAACAGCACCCGCGCGATTGCCCCATGAATGGGCGCGATCGTTCAGTCTTCACAGAAATTTGGCGCGGTCGCGCGCTTGCCTCCTCACGGTCGCTCCCTTCGGTATGTCACAGGAATTACCGATTTTCCCCTTGTTTAATCTTGTAAGCTATTCCCAAGTTAGATGGAATCAAACCCAACAAATCTCCATCTTGACATCTAACCCCCCGACCACAAAATCAGAACTCCCCTCTGCCTCAGATGTGTTATGCCAAACACCTAACTTGTCCTACATATAACAAAAAATTGTATCTCCCTAGATACCCAAATGTGTTATGCCGAACACCAAAAGACTTGCTGCAACAGTTGATCAAACCCGTTCAACAATTAAACAGACGTGTCTACCAGACATCCAAATGTATCCCTCTGTACACCCAAACTGTGCTGCGCCGAGCACAACAATGTGTCTCCAAGACACCCAAATGTGCCACTGTAGTAGACACTCAAAATTGCCCCAACCGGTAATTGGGCAAATTCAGCCGACATTGGATCTTGCCAACCCAAACAAATGAAGCGGTCATATCAGTGGAATCACCAATAGTACGTACCTTTTCCTTGATTCCTTCTTCGCTTCCCAAATCTGTGCGTTGACTTACTAACCGTGGATTGCCTAGTTCAACTACACCTTAAGTAACTTCCTGCTACACCTGTTTGTCAACCACCCCACATGAAGCCATGCAACATGCTTCCTTCAGATGTGTCTCTACCATACCCTTTGTTGTACGATGCTCGACACCCAAACCCAAAAATGTAGAACCTTGGAGGACGTACAAGGAACCTTGTTTTACCCCTTTCAAAATTACATTCGAACCCCTACAGATATTTACTGCTCCACCTTCACCTTTGAAACTGTATCCCATCTTGTATACCCGACTAAGCGATATTTACTGCTCCACCTTCACCTTTGAAACTGTATCCCATCTTGTATACCCGACTAAGCGATATCAGATTATTCGTTACTTCAGGAACATGGCTGATTATACCAAATCCGTCATAGGGCGCGATCGCCCCATCCGCTGAAACGGCACCCGCGCGATCGCCTCAAGAATGGGCGCGATTGCTAAGTATTCACAGAAACTTGGCGCGATCGCGCGATTGCCTCCACGAGGTCGTTCCATTCGGTGTGTCACAGGAATTACCGATTTGCCCATTGTTCAATCCCCTAAGCTATTCCCAAGTTAGATGTCATGAAACCCAACACTCTTATTTTACTTTTATACTTACAACATCAATCAAATTACTATTTCCTATCCCACATTCTCTTTCCTACCTCATTTTTTATAATTACAATACTTACACCACTTATATATTTTTAATTCTCGTACAAAACTCATTTGTGAAATCTTATACTCTTTCTGTCCCAGTTTAAGGTTCTTAATTTCATTTTTTGTCCATCCCAGTTTAATGTTTTTAGTTGATTTATTACCTAAAATGGACAATGATACTCACTTGTCATTTTCACAATAAAAACTCCCTACAATTTTCTCTCTCCTACTTTAATTTTCATAATCACATCATTTTTTTTTAATCTCTGTATCAAATCAAACTAAAAATCTTAATTCGGGACGAAAAGAGTATATGACAGAGGAAGTATTTTCTAACTCACTTTCTTTTTTATATCTAACTTTTCATATTTACATCACTTATTAACTATATACTCCCTCCGTCCCATAGATTTATGGACTTTTGGGTTTTGCACGGGAATTAAGGAGGAAATATTATATTGAAAGTGTTGTGAGTGTGAAAATAAAATAGGAAAGAGAATGAGTGGAGAAAATAGTAAATTATAATGGTGATGTGAGTATTAAAATAATGTAGGAGAGAGAATGAGTGGAGGGAATAGTAAAGATTCCTTTCCATTTTGGGAAAGTTAGATATTATTGTGGGATGCCCAAAATAGAAAGTTTACATATTATTGTGAGACGGAGGGAGTATTTTTTTTTTTAAATTTTGTGCAAATTCAATAATTTTGTATCTTCCGTAACGGAACGAAGGGAAGTACAATACAATACTCCCTCGGTTCCAGATCGAAGTGCACACTTTGACTTTTGCACGTAAATTAAGGAGGGAGTATTATATTGAAAGTGTTGTGAGTGTGAAAGTAAAATAGGAAAGAGAATGAGTGGAGGGAATAGTAAATTATAATGGTGTTGTGAGTATTAAAATAATGTAGGAAAGAGAATGAGTGGAGGGAATAGTAAAAATTCTTTTCCATTTTAAAAAATGTACACGTATGTTTGGAATGCCCAAAATAGCAAAATATGCACCTAGGTGTGGGACGGTGTGGGACGGAGGGAGTACTTGAATCATCTATATCTATATACTCCCTCCGTCCCATACCTAGGTGCACACTTTTCATTTTGGGCGTCCCAAACCTACGTCCACATTTTCTAAAATGAAAAAGAATCTTTACTATTCCCTCCACTCATTCTCTCTCCTACATTATTTTAATACTCACAACACCATTATAATTTACTATTCCCTCCACTCATTCTCTCCTATTTTATTTTCACACTCAAATACTTTCAATATAATACTCTCTCCTTAATTTACGTGAAAAGTCAAACTAGGCATGTAGGTATGGGACGGAGGGAGTATATATAAAGGCTCAAGTGATCTAAACACATTTTCCCTCCAAAACTATATCGAAATTTGAAAAGTCATTTTCATTACTTCTCATACATTTAATAATTACACTATTTTTTAACCATAATTATTACACTATTAAAAAGAGATATTTGCTAAATAAAAATTGTACAAGTTTATCATAGCATTTTATACCTTTTATAATTATCATAAGAAATCTTATAAAAAAATTGTTGCAATTTAAATTTTCTTCCAGTTAGTCATTAAAAATAACTTATAAAAATGCACTTACTCCCTCTAAATATTATCCAATTTATAGTGCTCTTTCAAAAATAAAATATTATTAGATTTTTTATTCTTTAACCAATGAAAAAGGTTATTAAAAGACAAAATATTAAAATGATTGATTTAGCTCATTCACAAAATTCTAAACGATGTTGAGTCAGCTCTAATAAAGTTGATTTTTTTTAAAAGAATGGAGTATATATTTTAATTTCTAACTAAGACTAACATTATATGAAATTTGATTATAATATTTTCAAATAAATATAAATTATAATTATAAATTAAATGATAAATATTTTAATATTCGTAAATATGAGTAACATGTTATAAAACTTAACTATATTTAAAAAAATGTTAATGTATATAATTATAAAATTAGCTTTTAGTTAGTAGTATGATTAGTATTTCTATTTCAATATTCATGGGTATAATTACTTAATAAAATATTTTTATTATTTACTCCCTCCGTCCCGGTAGAAACCGCACAGTTACTGTTTGCGCGGGGATTAAGGAAAAAAATAATGATATAAATGTTGTGAGTGTAAAAGTAAAATAGGAGAGAGAATGAGTGGAGAGAATAGTAAATTATAATGGTGTTGTGAGTATTAAAATAATGTAGGAGAGAGAATGAGTGGAGGGAATAGTAAAGATTCTTTGCCATTTTAGGAAGTGTGCAATTTGTAATGGAACGCCCAATGAGGAAAGTGTGCGTTTGTAGCGGGACGGAGGGAGCACTAGTACAGATTTGATCTTAGGAAACGCACCTTAGATAGCGCTTTTTAAAAGCGCTATCTAAGATGTCAACTTACATAGCGCATCCACATCTTTAAATTTAATAATCAAGATAAAAAAAATTAAAAATTAAAAAAAAATTAACTAAGATAGCGCATAGTAGAAAAACGCTTTCTTAGTGGAACCTTATATAGCGCTTAACAAAAGCGCTTTCATACTAAACGCTTCATAAGTTCCTCCTCCTCCTGGCATAAATATAATTGAGACGTCTTTTTCCCTTTCTCTGTGGAAACTCTCTCTCTCTCTCTCTCTCTCTCTCTCTCTCTCTCTCTCTCTCTCTCTCTCTCTCTCTCTCTCTCTCTCTCTCTGCAAGTCAGCGGCGGCACGAAGGTTGGACGGTAGCCGTTGAAGGTTGGAGATGGGGAATCTTCACGATATCATCTCTCCCCCTAGCCCCTTCCTCCAAAACCCTAGTCCTTTCTATAAAAAAAAAACCTAGCTCTCGCGATTTACAATCTCCTTTTCCGCGCTCTCTAAGGTCGTGTGAGAATCAGACGAGCTAAGCAACATGCTGGGATTTGGGACCCCTGCCCTTTATTACCGTTAATGAAATCTCACCCCTCAACTTCTTACCCATGAGTCCATAATTTAAGATTATCAATTTAGGGTTTCAATTTCAATTTCGATTTCAATTTCTGACTATAAATTGCAAGCTATCTTCTTGTAGCTCATAAATTGATTTAAGATTATCAATTTAGGGTTTATGTCAGTTGGGTCCGACCGATCTCGCACTTGTTCTTTGAAGAAATCATAGTAACCTCCCAGACCCTCGTTTAACTTCTTGTACCACTCCATGTATGTCATGTTTACTTTTATTTCGTTTAACTTCTTTGTGGCTTCGTAAGAATTCCTTTGCGACATTAGAGATTTTTCTAACCTTTTCTCTATATTTGTGATGAGAGTTTCCATCTCATTCATTGCATTGTTCAGTTACAGAAGAAAAATAGCAACATAAATTTTAACAAGGGTATCAATTCCTTATTAAGTTTTAATAAGGAATTGATACCAGCTCCACACTTGCTGCACAGAAACTGCACTGAGTTTGCTGATGGAGAGGGAAAAATTGTAGCTTAGTGTTCCACGTGTATTAGATGCAAACTAATTGGTTGGCATGAAATTTAACTTGCGTAGCGCTTACTTGCATAGCGCTTTTTAAAAGCGCTACGCAAGTTGATTTCTAAAAAAATAAAAAAAGTGTTTATATAGCGCTTTTTAAAAGCGCTATCTAAGTTCGAGAGCTTATGTAGCGCATAAAAAACGCTATGTAAGTTGATTTTTTCGAGATAAAAAAAGTGCTTAGATAGCGCTTTTTAAAAGCGCTATCTAAGTTTGGGAGCTTAGATAGCGCTTATAAAAGCGCTATGCTAACTTGCATAGCGCTAGCTTAGATAACTATAAGCGCTATCTAAGCTAAAAAAAAAGCGCTATCTAAGCTCAAATCTGTACTAGTGGAGTATTTATTTAGTTAGTTAGTTCTTTAAAGTACAAATTTATCAAATAATGTTCTTCTTTTAAAAGACAATATTTGTAAAAAATAGGTGATCAAGTGATGTTAATGTCACTTCCTTTATAAACATTTTAAAACTTTGATACGTGATATTGATATTGAAAATAAAGGTGAATATTTCATTAATAATTTTGTATTTTAATGAATATTTCAATATGTTAGTTATATGTGTAATTTTATTGGATTAAAACAATGAGATATTTTTGTTGAAATAAAAATTTTTAAAATTATATTTTCTTAAATTATTATTATTTTTATATCCTTTTAATTAATTTTTTAAATTTATTTATTCCTGCTTTTAATCCTATCCACGGATGTAAAACTAGTTGAATGGATGTTTGGTTTCTGTGTCTGTCTGTACGTGTGTTTGTCCATGGTTGCACGTGTCTGTAATGGACCCACCTAACTCCCTAACCCAATCAGCGAATCCCGTCCAATCAAACACCACACGCAGGCCTTCGGGGTAGGGGTGTTCACGGTCCGGGTTGGTTCGATTTTTGTCAAAATTTTAGAAAATCAGGATCGGACCAAATACTTCGCATCTGTAAAAATTTAGGACCAGGACCGGACCATTATATTATAGGACCGGTCCCATCGGTTCGGTTCCAATGATCCGGTTCCGGTCCGGTTTTACCGGTTCTACAAATTACAACTTAATTACAATATAATATATTTTTTTTTACAATAACAAAATCTACGATATGATATTCATTTTGAAATTAAAAATATTATTGAAAACGTTACAAATTGAAATAAGTTAGGGGGGTGTAAGTGAACTTTTAAAACTTTTGTTTACAGATTAAGATTAAGTAGACGAAGATTTAAATTGCAACTTAATTTCTTTCACAAGGTTTTTCATGCATACCAAGTCTTTTGTTGCAATAACTTTTTGTTGCAATAACTCCAAGAAAATGACAAGAGTCCTTCATGAAGACCAACAAAGTTAATTTTATATATATATATATATATATATATATATATATATATATATATATATATATATATATATATATATATATATATATATATATTCGGTCCGGTCTGCTCCGGTCAGACCGCATATATTTTTTTCAAAATCAGGACCGGACCAAATAATCGATTCCATAAAAATTTGGAACCAGGACCGGACCAATACTATTTTTTCGGTCCGGTTTTTACTGGTCCAGTCCGGTTCTACTGGTCCGGTCCGGTTCCTCGGATTTTTTGTACAGCCCTACTTCGGGGCCTTACACAATACTCCCTCCGTCCCACGTAATTACAAACCAATTTTTTGGCACAATAATTAAAAAGTATTATTAAGATAATGAAAATATGTGATAGGAAATGAAGAGAGAGAATGAGTGGAGTTGGTTGAATAAATTGTGTGGTAGGAAATGAAGAGAGAGAATGAGTGGGTAGGGTAGGGTGAATATAAAATAATAAATTTATTTCCATTTTGGACAATTTGTATTCACGTGGGACGGATCAAAAAGAAAATAAGTTTGTATTCACGGGGGACGGAGGGAGTAGTAATTTTCTTTTTGGACCGTTGACTTTCTTGTTAAAATGTGAGGAAAAAAAAAAAAAACCTTAATTTATTGGTATGATGAATTTCTAGTTAAATGTGATTATTATTTTTATTTATTGGCACATTGAATTGTTAGGTAATTTAACTGCATGCTACCTCAATTTAGGACAATGGCGGAGCCATAATTTTGGGACAAATATATTATGTAGTACAATTTTGTTGGTATAGAAATGAGGGCAAAATTAATAAAAATCATGATTTTAAGAGTAAAATATTACATATTCTTAATTTACAAAAATTGAAATTGACATTTTTCAAAATTGAAGGGAGTCGGCCGCCCCCCTTTATCTCCATGTAGCTTCGCCACTGATTTAGAGCAAGTCTTTCACATATGCTCCCCTTTATCTCCATTTGGCTTTACCACTAATTCAAAGCAAGTATTTCACAATTACTCGGTTAAAAATCTAGACAACAAACGTTCAATAGTTAAAGAATAATGCGTGTTGATGTACTGTCTGTTAGAATAAAAAAGGGTTAAACGAAGTCAATTATACATGGAGAGAGAGAGAGAATTAATATGAAAGACTCAGTTTTATTATGATACTAGAGGTATACTCCCTCCGTCCCATTAATAACTTCACTTTTTGTCAAAATGAGTGTTCCGTTTAAAGCTTCACCTTTCCTAAAATGGCAAAGAATCTTTACTATTCCACCTACTCATTCTCTCTCCTATTTTACTATTACACTCACAACATTTTTCAAATTTACTATTTCCTCCACTCATTCTCTCTCCTATTTTACTATTACACTCACAACATTTTCTTCACTCACCAATTTCCTTAATTTGCGTGCCCACCCCAAAAGGGTGAACCAATTACCGGGACGGAGGGAGTATATTGTTGGTGTAATGCCCTAGGCATTTAATTATGTTTGACTTATAACTTAAATCGCTATGTAACCGTCTTTATCATTTATTATAGAGCATATTTATTTGGCTTATTATATGTTTACATGTTTATTATAATAACCTGCGTCCCTAGTTATTGTGAATGACTAGTATAAGTTGGTAATGAATAATCATTGAGATGATTATATGCATAAGATGCACATTACACTTATGGGTACTTGCTAGAGAACAAGTACTGGACATGACCTACCGATGAGATTTATAACATGGTCTATAGTCATATATGTCATGATTAAATCTCATGATAGTCGTGTCATTGAATCCTTTGTACCTGAGATTATAATCGTCTTTCACATGATGAACATTGTGTTTGATGTAGTCTAACACTATCTTTAATAGGATAGCAATAAGGGCTATGTTGGCACAATTGAATTCTTATAGGGAAGAATGATAAGTCAAGATGGAATTTGTCCCTCTCGTTGAGAGAGATGTTGACGAGGACCATATTCGGAATCGAGAAAGCATTGAGTAATATGAGTTGACGAGGAAAATGACTTATGTTCAATTTGACATCGTGGACAAAGGGATTGTGACATTTGATCTATCAAGGAATCAAGCTTTGATGTTATATTAATTGGGTGGATATAATGGTTTGCTAGAAACCACTTATGTCTTCTGAGGTAGATGTTTCGACTCACTACCAACATAATATAATTCCTATTGGGTCACACACAAAAGAACGAATTGGAAAAAGCTGAAAATTGGAATTGGGTAATGGCACGACTCGTGCCCTTGGTCACGAGTCGTGACATTGAGCAGCACGGCTGCAAAGGCAAAAGGAACGACTCGTGAAGAAATTTTGGCCTTGTGGGATTGGGCAAGACTCGTGCTCTCTGGCACGACTCGTGCCTTACATCATCATGAGTGTATTTTTTAGCACGAGTCGTGGTACGACTGATTTTGGCCTTGGCACGACTCGTGCCCTTGGCGAATTTCTGTCTGTACGCGATTTCCTTCTGCGGATTGGTTTTTGGTTTGGACTAGGTTTCTCCCTAAGGGTTAGGGATTTATAATTGGTATAAATACAAACCTTCTCCTCAGCCAAAAACATGTTTTGTTTTAGGGTTTATGAAACATTAAAATATTGATATTGATTAAGAATCAAAATATCAAAAGCTCCCAAATAATTCCATTGTTTCGGCTATTGATTATTGAATATTGATTCAATAATCGGAGGATCATCTAGCAATCCTACATAAATTGTTCTTGGTTCGTTCGTGTGTGGATTACCATTAGAGGGTGATTCTGTTATCACCTAAAGCTTGGATCGATTCATCACAAGGAAGATCAAGGAGAAGATAAAAGATTTGGCTACAAATTCAAAGGTTGAATTTTGGAGATTCGTTTTGAACAAACATAATCGCTACAAGGTATGTAAAATCTATTTCATATGATTTCATGCTAGACAGATTCAAGGCTAGGATTTTGTTGTTTTATAAAGTTCTTCCGCTGCGCTTGTAACCCCCAAAATTCAACACATATTTATAGGGTTTACAAAGAGAGTTTAGAATCCTATTCTAATACAAATATTAACTTTCCTAATCTATACACAAATTGAGTTTCCGAAACTATATAATATATAACAATATATAGTATAGAATATAATATTCTAATATTATATTTCTAATATGCCCGCAAGATGGACGGTCCTTGGATAAGTCCAATCTTGAAGAATGATGAGATGAACCGGGTTTGATGTAGTGGGTGGAGACGATTGTGTTCCCGGACGTGCATGACTATGTCGGAGACGATGGGGTTTTGAAGAGGGGTTTCGACTATAAGGGTTTGCCGAGGGGTTTGAAGGAGATGTAGAGGATTTCGGCCGGTGAGTTTTATCGAGGGTGTTTGAAGGAGATGAGAGGGTTTTGGCAGTAGGGTTTTGCCAAGGGGATTAAAGGAGGTAACGAGGGTTTTGGAAGTAGGGTTTTGCCAAGGGGTTTGAAGGAGGTAACGAGGGTTTCGATCGGTGGGTTTGCCGATTGTGTTTTTGAAAGGGTTTGGCAGTTTTGCCAAGGTTAGTGGTCCGAAGGTGGTGGTGGGAGGAGGTACGACTGGTGAAAACGAAGGTGGTGAGGGGTTTTGACGGCAGTGAAATTACCCAGATTTTCGCGTGGACGCGGAAAGGCGGTTGTCTTTCGCGGAGGGTTGGTGTCTGAGACCTCGCTTTTCGGGAAGGAAGAGGAGTCGCCACACGGTTTTGTATTTTGAGCCCAAACGTTGAGAAACGGCTATAGTGAAAAAGGTGTCGTTTTTATTGGTAGCAAAAACTTAGGAGAAGGCTATTTGAAAACGGGGAGTCATTTTTATTGGTAGCAAAAACGAGTAAAAAGCTTTTTAATTACCAGAGATTGTTAGGTTCGGAGGTCACATTACGTTTCGAAAAGAGTATTACGAGATCACCCGAAACGCCTCGTATGACGAGTCTTTCTACCTTTCTCGAAAACGTGTGCGTGTGTGTGTGTGTTTGCATTTTGAAATGGGGGCTTGAATGACAAGCTTAATCTTGGTTTGAATGTCAAACGTTGATTATGGTCCAGTT
The DNA here is from genome assembly GCA_022495995.1 of Adenophora triphylla var. japonica. Taxonomy (NCBI): domain Eukaryota; kingdom Viridiplantae; phylum Streptophyta; class Magnoliopsida; order Asterales; family Campanulaceae; genus Adenophora; species Adenophora triphylla. Next base: position 265,932 of record JAFEMH010002913.1, read on the forward strand.
TGAAAAGGCGAGCGTTTGAATGACAAACGTCGGTTTTGGAAGTTTTTAGGAAAAAGTGACACGAGAGCTGATTTTAACTGTTTATCTTAAGTGTCAAATGTTGACTTTTACGAAAATAGCGTTTGAATGTCAAACGTCGAATTTTTGAGTTTGAAGATGAGCATTTGGATGCCAAACGTCATTTCGTGCATTTTGAAAGAGAGTTCGAAGGTCGAACTCCGGTTTTGAACCGGGCATGTCATTGTTAACGAATTTTACGAAAAAAACGTATTAAATGATTTGAGTGTCAAAATTCGGCTTTTAAGTTTGAAGATGAGCGTTCGGATGCCAAACGTCATTTCGCGCATTTTGAAAGAGAGTTCGAAGGTCGAACTCCGGTTTTGAACCGGGCGTGTCATTGTTAACGATTTTTACGGGAAAAAACGTATTAAATGATTTGAGTGTCAAAATTCGGCTTTTAAGTTTGAAGATGAGCGTTCGGATGCCAAACGTCATTTTGCGCATTTTGAAAGAGAGTTCGAAGGTCGAACTCCGGTTTTGAACCGGACATTACATTGTTAACGATTTTTACGGGAAAAAACGTATTAAATGACTTGCAATCAACGAATCGGGTTGCGACTCGGATTTTGAAAGGTAAATACTATCACGATCCAAACGGGTCGGACTTTGTAAATGACAGCATTTAAATTGCAGTATCAATGGAATCAAATGATCCGGAATCGTAAATGACGATCGACGAGCCAAACGACTCGGAATTGTAAATAACGATCGACGAGCCAAATGAATCGGAATTGTAAAGTTGCAAGAAATGTAAATGACGTTCGACGGATCAAACGGTCCGGAATGGTAAATGACTCGAATTTAAATAACGTTCAACGGATCAATCGATCCGGAATTGTAAATGACAGAAATTTAAACGGAACGGGATCGGAACACCGTTTTAAACCGTGATTACTTTTCTTATGGGAAGAGAAGAGGATTGAGGGGCTAAAACGTATCGGACCCCGTTAGACGGAGGCGTCTACATTTCAACGATGTTCGTCCGAAACGGTTATGGCGACTGGCGCATAAACCGAGGCAGAACGAGAGATTAGAGAGAGGGAGTTATACCTATGGCTAGGGTCGACTCCTTCGGCTCGGGGGTGTATAAGGGATACGGAAAGTGGTTTGGAATGGTGTTTCGAGGTGTTTTGGTTCGTGTTTGGTTAAAACGCAGAGTTTTCACGTAAATCGAGGCAAAACGGGAGCTCGGGAGAGGGAGGATTTGGTTTGGGCCGTGACTGTGGTGAAAATGGAGAGTAAATTTGTTGTTCTAAATGGCTTTAACAGCCCTTCTATTTATAGGTGAAATTTCAGCATGAGTCCGGCCAGACTTAGCCTGAAATTCAGGGGATTTTGTTAAACTTTTGAAATTTGAGGGACTTGCTGGCAATTTCTGAGAATCTGCAAAGGAGTCCGGCCGGACTTGGACTGCATACCAGGGGTATTTTAGTCTTTTCTCCTTGATTTTTGATTGAAAGGTGACTAGAGGGAGGTGGCATGCAAGCCACGTGTCCCATGAGTCACCAGCCATGTGGGAGTTCATTCCCGGGTCCCGGTTTTGTCCGTTTTTTAAATAACAGTCCGAAAAATGTCCGAAACGCCCCCGGAAAGTGCCGGAAAGTGCGTTTTTCAGGGAAAGCCATACTTTCATGTGCGATGACGTGTGTTAAGTACGTTTCGACGTCGGGATGCACGGGGCAGTCCCCGGGACGTCTCGTTGGCATGGCAACGGGGAGCTTAACGGGTTTCGATTAACTTGGAGCGGGCTAGTTAACGGATTCCGGTTAACTTTCTAACGGATTTTGACGATCCGGATTTGGATTCCTACGTATTCCGAAAGGATTCCTACGGGGAGCTTAACGGGATGCCTTACTTTGAAAGACCTGGGCGGTCAGCTGGCTGGACCCTTAGCGAAAGGATTCCTACGTATTCCGAGCGGGAATTAAGCCGATCGTAGTTCGTAGGTGCAAGGAGCCGCACGTGGGGACCTTGACCTGAGCGAGACTGTTGGGAGGCGTCTAAACCTAAATGGAGACCATTGCGAGGTACCGGGACCTGAATGGAGACTATTGTGAGGCGTCTGAACCTGAGAGGAGACCATTGCGAGGTACCAGAACCTGAATGGAGACTATTGTGAGGCGTCTGAACCTGGATGGAGACTATTGTGAGGCGTCTGAACCTGAGATTTCTGAAACCTTCGAGGGCGTGTGGCGCCTCAAACCGAAATTGCTGAAATGTACGAGGGCATGTGGCGCCTCAAACCGGAGTTGCTGATACATACGAGGGCATGTGGCGCCTCAAACCGGAGTTGCTGATACATACGAGGGCGTGTGGCGCCTCAAAACCGGAGTTGCTGAATCATACGAGGGCATGTGGCGCCTTAAACCGGAGTTGCTGAATCATACGAGGGCGGCCAGGTTTATCCTGCTGGGGATGGGGTGGCAATGATGGGAATGGTTGTGTTACACTGGCGTTATTAACAACTCGAAAGGATTGACGTTTCTTCTTTAGAATCCTGCTGGGGATGAGCATTCGGGCTTACCTTGGTGACCGAAGAGGAATTGTTGTGCGGGCTTACCTTGATGGCCGCTGTAGTGGGACGATCGGGCTTACGACTGGCGGCCGGGGAAGTGAACGGTAGTGAAAATTGATAGAAATTTTGACGTCGGGAGATGGAAATGTGACTTGAATGTCCGGAGACAGGATGGAGCGTTTGAATGTCAAACGTCAACTGAGGATTGAATTTAGCGTCTGGAGACGAAATTGTAACTGGAATGTCCGAAGACATGATTGAGCGTTTGAATGTCAAACGTCAACTGAGGATTGAATTTAACGTCTGGAGACGGAATTGTAACTGGAATGTCCGGAGACATGATTGAGCGTTTGAATGTCAAACGTCAACTGAGGATTGAATTTAACGTCTGGAGACGGGCGTTAGTGAGGACTAACTGGGAATTTTAACGTCTGGAGACGAGCGTTAGTGAAAACTAACTGGGGATTTATCCTCGGGGGATGGGGTGTTAGAAATGTCTAACTGGGGGAAAATTTTACACTTTTGGAGGCCAAAAGGGGTAAAATTGAAACTGTGAAAAGCTGAGGGGCCAAAGTGGCAAGGAATCTTTCTGGTGCAGCAAGAGTCCGGCCGGACTTGGACTGAATTTGACCAGGTCCTTATCAGCGCCGAGGCAGAAGCTGAAAATGGCCATTTTTTTTCATTGTTTCCGACGAGGAAGAGAGAAGGAGGAGAGATTTTTCACCCAAAATTGTGAGGTTTGCTCAGATTTGTGAAGGAAAATCGATATGGAAGGTGATTGGGAACCAATGACTCGTCATGGAAGGACCGATGACGAAAGAACGCGGTTGGTTCGGACCATTCGAACCAACATTCATCCATTGAATCCGGCGGAGTTCTACCCGGCTAGGGAGAACCATAATTCCAAAGGAGGGATCGAGAGACAGGTACACTTCCCTCAAATTCCATTAATTTTAAGAATGTGCATTCTTTAAATGTTAGAAATTTGACTAGGAAGTGTTAGGGATTTTGGTGCCCGGATTGGGGCTTTTGACTTTGCTATGAACCTTTGTCGAAATTGACCAGGATGTAGTTCAATTGACACTATGGGTAGATGACATAAAAATTTTGGTTGCAAAATTCCATGTCTAGATGCATTTTCCAAAATTAAAGTAGCTTTAATTCGGGACGGAGTAAATTTTCGAAATGTTCGAAAAGCTTCGAAAGTTCCGAATTCGACGGAGTTTTCGAAGGGTTTTGAAAGTTCCGGATTCGACGGAGTTTTTGAAATGTTTTGAAAGTTTCGGATTCGACGGAGTTTTCGAAATGCTTTGAAAGTTCCGGATTCGACGGAGTTTTCGAAGTGCTTTGAAAGTTCCGGATTCGACGGAGTTTTCGAAAGGATGGAAATATTTTAGGAAATGAATGAGAACCGTATCTGCATTGCATCCCTTTGACATGCGTTCGTGCATTCTGTTGATGTCGCTTCTGTGCTTAACGTATTATTGCTTTGTTCACCTGAAGGGGCGAGGGATGGTTGATGTTCACAACCAGAAGAGTCAGGGAGCCTTTGAGGCACTGCGAGCGATGTGGGAGGTATTCCCGAACGCGGCTCGAGAGGGAGAGAGGAGTCCACGGCAGCTGGTGGTCGACTCCGGATTGGCTGGATTCATTAGTGCGGTGGCTGCGATAGCTGCGACGCAGAGGGAGAGGTCCATGTACGTAGCTCTGAGCGAGTACTGGTGGGATACGACCCAAATTTTTCATTTCAGATGGGGGGAGGCGACGGTGACTCCCACTGATTTTGCTGCTATCACTGGGTTGCCGACCTACGGCAACACGCTGGTGTGGGTGGATGGTTATACCCCAGGGCAGTTGTCGGAGCTGCTGGGTTTTGATATCACCGATGCCAGGGGCTTAGGCATTCGGTACAGGCCGATGGAGAGGCATCTGCAGACGGGTATTACTGATTATTTGGATGGGTCTCTGAGGATCACCGCGGAGCGCCTGGCTTGAGGGTTCATTTGGTTCGCGTTGTCAGCGACTTTGTTCCCGACTTCTGACACATCCTGTCACTTCCCTCTGCTCGGGTCGCTGACAGACTTGGATGTCGTGAGGGGGTATGCATGGGGAGAGGCTGGACTGGCCGAGCTCTACCACTCATTGGAAAGATTCTCGCGGGGAGAGGAGAGTTCCTTGAGCTGTTTCTCGTTAACTTTGGATGTAAGTTCACGTCTTTTTTCTCTTCCTTGTCTCTTTTGTGTACTCGTATGTATCTACTCTGTAGCTGATATAACTTTCCATTTGCTTGACAGGTCTGGTGCTATGAGGTGTTCAGCCCGCAGCTGTGGGATATTAGGGAGGCGTACCGACCCCTGTTTCCCGCCATGCTGGTTTGGCAGAAGAGGGCGAAGAAGGCATTGTCGTCGAGAGTGGGTACTCGACTGTCGTATGAGGAGGTGTCCCAGGCCCTGAGCCGTGAGTTCTCCGAGCGGATCCAGCTGACCTGGTGGAGTCGATTCCACATGGGCGTGGTTCAGGTTGCTAGTGAGGTTACGCGGCGGTGAAAGCTCCTGGTGGGACTTCATTGTGATGCTATGTATCTGGGGGAGAGGGTGACCCGTCAGCATGGCCCGGGGTCACTTTCGATGGTGCCGGTGGATCCGCCTCTGCACATGCAGCATCCTCTGTCGATGCCGATGGAGGAGTTGGCGAGGTATAGACAGGGTGTGTTCTATACCGAGTATGTCATAGCGGGAGCCGACTATGACACTTTCTTGAGGATGAGGCTGAGGAGCCCGCAAGTGCAGCACAGGGAGGGCGAGGGCCCTGGATATCCTCGAGATCTCCCGCTCCCACGCGCTAGGCTGGCGTACGAGGGGCTGGACGGTTCGCGCAGGCGACTGGTGATCCCGCTCCCGGATGAGCCGAGACCTCAGTATAGGGTGGACCCTAACACTTCGGTGAGCACTTTTTGGTTTTCTGCATTTGATAGTAGCATTCTGCAAATGTGGCATCTGTACTTTCTGCTTGTCTTTTGATGACTTTCCTGGTTCGTAGGTGTCTGGTCGTATGTACAACGAGGCTATAAGACTGGTGGACGGGTGGGCCGCCTACACTAGGAGGCTCGTGGCATTCATGAGGTGCAGTTCCTGGAGGAGCGTGGACGTTCGTGAGCCGAGGCCGTCTAGGCCGAGAGGTTCGCCTGCTCCCACGGCTGGTGAAGAGGACTTTGCGCAGGGATTTGGCCAGTTCACGGGCGGAACGGCTGGGTTTGGAGCTCATCCTCCTTCGCACTCGGGGCACGAGAGGGGAGAGTCCTCGAGTTCGCAGGCGCCGAGGAGGCCTTTTGCATATTCCCGCCTGGAGGAATTCAGAGATTATCTGTTTTCGACAGATCCGGCAGCTGCGGAGCAGTGCGTCGAGTGCTCGGATAACGAGCAGGACTCGGAGTAGTCCTTCTATTGCTTTCTTCTTTTTTTTTTTAGACAAAATGTATGTATTGTTCGGAACAAATTGACTTGAACTGTATTTGAAAAGGCGCCCGTGGGGCGGAACCTGTACTTCGCACATTTATTCTGTGATCACCTTCTTTTATTTTCGGCAAATAAGGAAGTAGGTTAATCAAAAATAAATAATATGAATCATGCATGAAAAATTGAATGGGTGAACGGGTCAAAATTTATGCCTATATGCACTGATAATTAATTAATTGCACTGTTTCACGAGCCCGGGGCGGAAGAGGTGTTGGCTTTAGTTGAATGAAACCAGGGGCAGCACGCAGATTCATAAAGGATGAACAGGGCCTTGTTTGGAATTGCTTCCAATTTAGGAGCAGCTGGCTGCAGAGTTAACCAAGTCAACTGCAGAGGGAGTCCCACTGACTGAGAATGAATTTCCAGAGTCTTTTAAATTGCAGTTTCAGCTTTGCAATTCGTAAGAAACTGCGCATTGCTTTGATCAGTTGGCTGAATTTCTTTCAAATTCCTAAGGCTTCTTTCACTTTCTTTCATGGCTCCCTTTCCTAAGCTATCGTCTCGGATGCAAGAGCGATACTTGGAAAACTTTCAGTCGTGGGTACGGAACCACACGAGGCAAAACAAGGGGTTTTTCGAAGGCTGTTACGGGATGAAATCTGTTTGGGCTTTGAAGGAGCTCATGCCAGATTGGGATCTTTTGAGAGCAGTGGCTTGCTTCTGGAATGTACGGAGGAATGTGTACAACTTCTCGTACAACGAAATCACTCCTACGTTCGAAGATTTTTGGGCCATTCTGGGAGGACCTGAGACGGAACAGCTAGTTCTTCCTTATGCTGGTGGCATGGCCACTGTTGAGAAGCTAGTGTCTTTGCTTGGTATCTCGACTGGAGAAGCATACGGGATGCCGATACTGAACACTGATTATGTCGACATTTCGGGGCTGCCCGATAGATTTGCTGGAGTTGAGGGGAGCATTTTCGCGTGGGACGCGTTTGCTCTGTGCGCGATCGCTACTCTGTTCACGTTCACGTCCCTGGGTGTGTGCCATCACAACAGGCCGGACCTGGTGAGGCAGTGCCGGAGCGGGGGAGACATCGTGCCTTTGGTCTTGGGCGAGACGTTCCTGGGCATAGGTCGGATGGCGACCGGTAGCCGATACATATGGGGAGGGAGTCCCGCCATGCATACCATGTGGTTGAGAGAGAGACTGCAGATGATGCCCGAGGTGCCAATGTCTTGTGACGCTTGGTCCTTTTCTCGACGTCCTCTAGTGATAGGGGGCAATCAGGCTGAGTTGGAGCTCTGGATGGCCAGACTCCGCACCCATCACTTGCGATGGTGGGTTCCACACTGGAAGTTACAAACTTGTCGTACCGCTCAGGAGGGTCTATTGGTTGTCAGAGTGCCGGGGCTGTCTCAGACGTCTTTCTACATTCCATCGTTGGTTCTACGACGGTACGGGCTGGAGCAGGTGCCATTGACGGGCTTGAGTCATGCCGCTACCTTCGAGGTGGGATCTCTGCTGATGGAAGATCCTTCGACGCTATTGCTGCTCACACGGTGGTGGCAATACACGTCCTTTCCTGCCAGGGTTCTCTTTCACCGGAGAGGGGGCACTGTTCTGTCTACGCAGTATCTGAACTGGTATGAAGAGTGTATGGGGGAGACACAGATGTCTATCTTGTGGAGACGGGATGAGCTGTTGGGTGCTGATCACCTTGACAGCTCGACCTTGAGGAGGACTGAAGCGGGGGCTAACCCTCGGAATCACACTGGGAACGACATGGCTGACTATGAGGCCAATGCTGATCGGGAGGCCAATCAAAGCACGGTCATGATGGCTAGAAGTGAAGCAGCTCGAGACAGAGCTAGGGAAAGGGCTGCGTTGAATGCTACAGGCTTGACGGAGGCGTCGGGAAGGGTCCCTGAGCCAGGTAGAAGGACTACCGGAATATTCCCTGTGAAGGTGAAGAACACTCGCCGTGGGAAAGGGAAGGGGAAGAAGGATGAAGGACCAAGTTCGGGAAACTAGGTTGACCTTGCTGTCCAGAGTATCCACCCATTGTCATTGCAGACACATTAACTGATTAATGTTTTATTGTAGTTTTGCTAGCGTGTAGCGAGTCAAGAGTTGACCGTGCTTGAACTCATCAAAGATTGTTTTAACCGTAATGAATTTGTAGGTTAATTGAAAAGAGTTTTTCGAAACACAAGCAATTGATGCTTATTATTTTATTTTTTTTGAGACCGAACCAATGATGGCTGCCTACGTTCCCCTTTTACAATTGGACTAAGGGGCTTAGGTCACCGTAGCTCGACACTTTTAGGTGAATTTGAGAAAAACAAAGACAAAAGAAGTGCGACCCTGTTTTTTACCTGGATCATTAGCGGGAATGTATCCAGTTGGGTATTACTATTTTAGCACTTTAATTTTACTGAGGGGTGGTGTATGGGGAAGGAGAGTTGACTCGTGCTCTTCCTCAAATGAAGTATCTGCGGAGTTTGCTTCCATTCACGGGGTTAACGAAAGGGTTCCCATCCAAGTCTGCTAACTTCATGGCTCCTCTGGAGAAGATTCTTTGTACCACGAACGGTCCTATCCATGTAGGCTCCCACTTTCCGAGGGGATTGGTCTGCGTAGGAGGATTTTCCTTTAGCACCAAGTCGCCTTCTCTAATGTCTCGGATCTTGACTTTCTTGTCAAATGCTCGGGCCATTCTGCTCTGGTAGGCTCGAGTGTGTTCCATAGCTTTCAATCTGCGCTCGTCGAGTAGAGCAAGTTCATCATGACGGCTCTGTAGCCATTCGACTTCATTGATCCCGTTTTCCAAGAGGACTCGGAGGGATGGAATTTCCAATTCCACGGGTAACATAGCTTCCATTCCGTAGGTGAGCTCGAACGGAGTCTCCCCTGTGGCAGTTCTGACTGATGTTCTGTATCCCCAGAGGGCTAGATGTAGCTTTTCGGGCCAGTCCCGACCTCTGGTGGTCATCTTTCTAATTATCATGGCGAGAGTCTTGTTCGCTGCCTCTACTGCACCATTGGTTTGCGGTCTGTAAGGAGAAGACTTGTGACGCGTGACTCTGAATTCGGTCAGCAGTTGGTCACAATCTCCCTCGAAGTAGGTCCCATTGTCGGATATGATCTCGTTGGGCACTCCGTATCGGCACATGATGTTCTCTTTGATGAACTCGGCCACCTTCTTAGAATTCAGTACCCTGTATGATCTGGCTTCTACCCATTTGGTGAAGTAGTCGATTGCGACTAGAATGAACTCGTGACCATTGCTCCCTGGTGGAGTGATCTTGCCGATGACGTCGATTTCCCATGTGGCGAAAGGCCATGGTGTAGTCATGCAATAGAGTTCATGAGGAGGGATGTGATTGAGGTTGGAGAACCGTTGACATTTGTCGCAACTTCGGACGAACTGGATGCAGTCTATTTCCATCGATATCCAATAGTATCCCATACGGAGAATGATCTGTGTCAATGCTCGGGCGTTCATGTGCGGACCCCAGGTTCCGTTGTGAACTTCGTTCATTAGCTTGTTGGCTTTTTCTTTGTTTACACACCGAAGGAGTGGCCCTTGGTGGCGCTTCTTGTACAATATACCCCCCAGAATGACGAAATGGGATGCCAGGCATTTTAATGCCATCATGTTTTTGGATTTGATCCCTTCTTTGTATTTTCCATCTTCACTTGTGAAGGAAGCTTCTCCGTTTTGGAGGTACTGGTATACTTGATTGTACCAGGGTTCGTCGATCGTTTCTTTTTTTATTTCGATCTCACAGCAATAGGCGGGTGTTTCCTGTCTGCCTATTCTGAGGGGTTTTACTTATTTCCCATCGGGAATTTTGATAAGAGAGGCGAGGGTTGCCAGGGCGTCTGCGAAGCGATTCCTGTCTCTTGGCAAATAGTGAAAAGAGATGTCCTTGAACTGAGCAATGAGCTCCTCCATGTACGCGTGGTACTTCTGGAGGCCAGAATCTACCGTCTTCCATTTGTTGGATACTTGATTGATGATCAATGCTGAGTCTCCGTATACATCCGGTTCTGAAATGTTGCGCCGAGGGCGGCTTCCGACCGGCCGCACAAAGCTTCGTATTCTCGCCGCATTGTTGGTTGTTTCAAAATTCACTTGATGGCTATGGGAGTATGCTCGTCCTTGGGATCGACAAGGAGCATTCCAATACCATTCCCCTTCTTGTTGGCTGCCCCATCGAAGAAGAGTTGCCGGCGGTTTGCTGTCGAGTGAGAAGATTCCGTCGTCCGGAAATTGCGGATCGGGACCCTTGGGCTCACCGCTTGGGAAGTCGGCCGGGTGATCTACCATTATTACGCCCTTCGTGGATTTTCGACCATGTACTTGATGTCGAACTCGGCGGGAAGAATGACCACTTGGCTAGTCACATTGACAGGAGGGCTTGTCAAAGAGATATCGGACGGGGTCCATTTTGGAGACCAGAGCACCGAATGCGGCGCATGTAGTGTTTCGGTTTCCCAACTACCCATACCAAGGCGGTACAAGTTTTCTCTATTCTTGAGTATTTGAGTTCACTTCCTTGAAGCTTCTGGCTTACGAAGTAGATTGCATGCTCAACCTTGGAATCTTTACTGTTCTTGTGCCGGCATTGCTCCGATTGACGTGTACATTCGCATCAGATACAGGAGTAGTGGCTTGTCTTCATGTGGCGGGCACAGAATTGGGGGATTTACCAAGTAGGTCTTGATTTTCTCGAAAGCTGTTTGGCACTCAGAGTCCCAATTGATGTCGGCATTCTTCTTCATCAGTTTGAACATGGGCTCCCAGAGAGATGTCAACTGGTTGATGAAGCGACTGATGTACTGAAGTCTTCCCATAAAACTTTTCACTTCTGTCTGAGTCTGAGGCGGCTTCATATCGATGATGGCCTTGATTTTCCTGGGATCGGCTTCGATACCTCTTTCTGTAACCATGTACCCCAGTACCTTGCCGCGCTTGACGCCGAAGGTGCACTTGGCAGGGTTCAATCTCATGGAGTGCTTCCTGAGTCTGTTGAAGATTTTTCTTCAGACCGAACGACATGACCGTGTAGCAGTATGTCCCCCACGGAGTGGTGAAAGCAGTCTTGGCTTGATCTTCCTCGGACATTTTGATCAGGTTGTATCCAGCGAACCCATCCACGAAGGATTTTACTTCGAAATTTGCCGTGGTGTCGACTAGCATGTCGATGTTAGGCAGTGGGAAATCATCTTTAGGGCTGGCCTTGTTGAGATCACAGAAATCCACACATCATCTGACCTTTCCATTGGCCTTGGTGACCGTCACGATGTTGGAGAGCCAAGTAGGGTACTCAATCACTCTGATGAAACCAACTCGGAGCATTTTCTCAATCTCTTCTTTAACTTGCAAGGACCACTCTGGCTTGATCTTGCGTAGCTTCATTTGGCAGCTTGGATTCGGGATCCAGGGAATTCTGTTCTCCACGATCGAGGGATCGAGTCCTGGCATGTCTGGTATGACCGTGCGAACACGTCAACATACTCCGGAGGAGGCTTATCGTGGCTTCTTTTCTGCATCGGCGAAGAAACCGCCCACTTGTGTCTCTTTAGGCTCTTGCCGACCCCCGTGTTCACTTTGGTCATAACCTCTTCGGCAGCTTGGGCCCGGTTGTCCTCTTGGTCAACTACACGCTCGAGAACTTCTTTAATGTATTGTTCATTTAATGTGTCTGCTTCTTTATCAATTGAGTTATTAACGTCTTTTAAGTTGTTTGTTAACTTATCAGTTTTTAAAGTGACAATGAGAGGATACTCCGAAAGGTCATACTTTTCATTGAACGAGAAAGGAAATACATGGTTGGCTACATTACCATAGTCTTCCGGCGTAAGGCCTTTTGACGACTCAGAGGACTGGACTTTTACAAAGACTGACTCAGAGGGTTCGAGACCGGGTTTAGGGAGATGTGGGTGCAGGCCCAGCTTGTCTTCCAGTTCTGTCTGGCTTGCCCTTGGTCCGGTGAAAATTACCCAGTTCTTCAGTGGCATTGCTGGATGCTTGATGAGGGTTCGGGGATCGAGAGGCTTGGCTTCTGCTGTCCCAATCATGGCAATCATGCTGTTTTCGGAGCCCAGGTCAATCAGGTTCGGCACCTCCATGACTTCTTCAAAAAGACTCTGTAGAGCTGGTCCACTGAGAGCATCTTCTATGAATTCTGGTTCCTTCTGCTTTGGAGTTACTATCTCGAATGTGGCCTCGGCGGCTGATCCGAACAATCTGTTTCCCATGGAGAGTACCTTGAGTTGCTCCTCCAAGTCTGGGATTCCCTTGAATGTGTACTCGTCTTTGGGCTGGTGGCGGTTGGTCCAGTAGAGCTGTGATGTCGAGGAATGCTCCCCTTATCGGATTGGCCTTGAGTCCTCTGAAACGCTTGAGGTCCCGTGCTAGCTTTTCCATCCTTTCTGTAGTCTCTGTGCTGACTATCCCTGCTTCTTTCTCATCTTCATCAGTTCCACTGTCGGTCCCCTCAGTTCTGCTGTCGGTTCCGCTGTCGGTCCCCTCAGTTCTGCTGTTGGTTCCCTTGGTGAAGTAATGAGCGAGGTCGAAACTGTAAGGTCGGAGGTTGGGTGTGCCGTCGGAGGTTCCCCTTTTGCGGGCTGCTGCCATAGAGCGGGCGAGCCTTTTGTTCTCCCTGATGTCAGCCGGTGTTTTCACGTAACCAAGCCCCTGGACCGTGGTGTGGTCCTTGACTTCGATGACTTGGTGTTGGCCCTGTAACCTTTTGCCGAGCCCCAGTCCTGGGATGAAGTTCATGAGTTTCATCATCTTCATGGCGGGAGGAATCTTGTCGTGAGATAGTGGAAGGTCCACGTTGCATATTTGGATCTTGGAGGTCTCCAGAGTGAATCCAGTTAATGCCATGTCGTCATTATGCTTGATTTCTTACACTGGAATGTCGTTGGTGCTGGTCCCCTCGGTGGTGACGATGTCGCCGTAGACTGTGGTTAGCTCGTTACCTTGCATAAACTTAAGGCACTGGTGAAGGGTGGATGCCACGCCATTGATTTGATGCAGCCAGGGACGCCCCAGGATGGCTGTGAAAGTGATTGGAATGTCCAACACTTGGAATTCGGTGGGGATCATCCGCTTGCCGAACCAGATATTAAGAGTAGCAACCCCGAGAACTGTACGGGAAGTAGAATCATAGGCCTTGACAGTGTGGACTGAAGGCTTCAGATCTGTAGGCCTGATGTCAAGCAGGTCCATCATCTTGGCGGGCAAGACATTCATTCCGGAACCTCTGTCTACCAACACGCGGGGAAGGCGACGCTCGTCCAGCTGGACTGTGATGTAGAGCGGCTCATTGTGATCAGCCCCAAATTTTGGAAGGTCCAAATCCGTGAAGGTGATAATGTTGCCGTAGTAGATGTTGCCGATCATCTGAATGACTTCGTCTGGGGTTGCGTCCACGGGGACCATGGTACGGGCCAGGCTTTCCTCTAGCTTGAGCTTGTGACAGGCCGGGTGGCAGTTCTGGCTCCGTCGGCTTTTTGGTGGCCTTAGGTGGTAGTGCATGGATTTGACCCGATCGGGTTAGAACGCTGACATCAGGCTTGGTTCCTTCTGAACAGGCCGCTCTAAGTTGAGCCATAGTTAGAGGAGGATTCCTCGTAGCGTAGGGACACATGTCTTCCCTCAATTCATTGACTGCGGACGTGTTCCCGGGAGCTTCGGCAGCTTTACGGATTCTGTCCCAGGATACCGGCTTGGGTGCCTCTGCGGGGAGGTAGTTTATGGATTGCCGTAGCTGTTCGAACGTCAGTGCGCAACAGTGGTTGCCAGAACTAAACTGTGCGTTGCTGACCCTCCGGGGGAGGTTGGAGAGTTCTTGGTTCAGGCGAACAGTCTCCTTGATCTCTTCACGGTATACCGCGCTCCTTTCCTTCTTGCTGAGCATACTCAGGGCATTCTGGAGTTGGGTCTGGCGATACTCGTGGTTTGCTAATTTTCCTCCACTCTTGGCCCAAATCAACTTTCTTACAGCAGAGCTTGCATCAAGAGTTAGTGCCTGCGTTTCTTCCCACGTGAAAATAGCCAGTGCTTCTTTAAACTGCGCGCGACAGTGTAGATAAACCTCCATCGGGGAGAGCTTTCCTTTCTTCTTTATCTTAGTGACGGGTATGTCGGAAGGTGAGTGCACGGCTTCTCGAACATCTGCCCATGTAACTGGTTGCTGTCCCAGTTGATCGTTTCTGTAAACGAATGCCGATGACTGTGGAATCTCCCTGAGCAGTTGCTGGAGATGAATTTCTATCTTTCTATTCCTTTTGAATGGAACTTCCTCTCTCAGTTGGCCTTTCAATTTGAGTGCGGAAATGATCCGTCCCCATCCTCCTAGGACCCTTGGGATTTCGATTTTGTTGACATCATGCCTAGCATGGAAGAGAATGGTTTCATCGTCTTCGTTGTCGCTTTCACAGAGAACTTGCTTTTCTCGGGGAGATAAGCGCTGGTATTCGTTCTGCTGTGCCGTTCCATCTCCTAGGTCATCGGGACCGTTGACCACCCTCGTTTGGCAGAGGGGGTTGGATGAGAACAGACGGTAGTCGAGGAAGTTGCCGTGAGCAAAACCCCTGAGGTCGAACTGGTCTAGAGTGGCCTCTAGCATTCTATCTGAAGATGCTTGTGACACTTTAAGGGCTTGATCCCTGTGGGTCCTTTGAGCTTGGTTTTCATCCCAGAGACGGTTTTCTTGAGCGGCTAGTTCCATGAGGGCCTTCTTAGCGAGAGCTAAACAGTCTCCGTAGGTGCGCGCCGTCTGACTAGTGTCTAGAACTGTGATCACATCCAAATCGCCGAATGGCGGAAACACTTGGATTATGTTGACGAAGGAAGTCAGGCTGGGACATTCCATGCGGCCTTCCTTGATCTCGGTTACCAAGAAATTCGCCCATATCTGCTTGATTGAACACACGGGGGTGTTGAACTCTGCGATGTTGACAGTCTCGTGATCTCGTTGGATCGTCAAGTCTATCAGAGCTAGCAGTTTGCTGGCGGGATGTCTGAATCCGTGGCCATGACGACTGGGAGCAGAATCGAACTGGAGCATGTTGATGCTGAGGTGGTCATTTCCAACGTCGGAAGCTGTCTCTGTCTTGCGGGGAAGACCTTCATAGATGTTTTCGGGGTGGCTGCCGGAAGCATTCCCGAGGTTGATCTGACTTGTAGCAGGGTGAGGAGCTTTGTCTCCTTCGTTGTTGCCCTTGGCCTTGACGGCGCTTGCGGCTTTAAGCTTGACTGACGGCACAGGCCGGTTGCCACTGGGGCTGGTAGTCGGAAGTGATGGGGAGCTCTGAGCTCGATTGGCCAGGGCCTCTGTAACGACCCTAAACCTAGGCACTATTTTAGTACCATATTATATGCCTTTTATATTATTTGTTGACTTTATGTGCTTAATTTATGTCTTTGATTTATTATGGTAATTTAAAATGGTTATGAGATAATCTTAAAGCCTTAGAAATAAAATGGAAATAAGATAAAGTATCTTGGGGGAAGTATAATAATTGAAGAGCAATAAAATAAATAAATTGTTATAAGTAGTGGAAGTGGGTAGTGTAAATAATTGGGGTTGGGTGTAGTTGCATTTTTTCCTAATCCTTGGAGGGCTTGGTTGCTCATCTTTGAAAGTTTTAATTTAATGAGGGGATGGGAGGCCATATCCCTCCCTTTTTCCCCATCACCTACTTCAATTATTCAATCAACCCCATACTCCTCCATCATCCTCCTTCTTCTTCCTCAACTTTTTCTCCATGGAAGCTCTTGCTTAAACTCTTCCCTTCCAAAATTATTAGCAAGTTCAATTCTTCTCCATTTGGCAATTCGGGTGTACTTTTGTGTTCGGGGCAACTAGGGGAGCTCATCAAGCTAAGAAAATCTTCATTCCATCGCATATTTGCTAAGTAAGTTATTATGACTTCCTTCTAATAATTGCTCACTTTATGTGTTAATTAATCTCTTGTTGAAAGAAAATGTTTTTGGTATTTTGAATAATGTTATTTGAGTTGGAATTGATCTTAAGTTGTAAATTGGTGATTTAAGTTGAAAGAAGAATAGTATAGAGTAATTGGGGATATTAATGGTTTAAGTGTAAGTATTGATTGTGGGTTTGGCCAAGTTACTAGAGTTAGGAAGTGAATTATTATGACCTTCCTCCTATTAAATGATCATGAATGATTTGATATTGATATGGTAGTTATAATTGTGGTTTGAAATGTTAGGACACTCTCTTGGGTTGAGAAATGGAGTAATGACCTAGGATAAAGTTGTTGTTCATGGAAGTGATAAAGAGTATAAGAAATGGGTTGAGTTAGATTAAGAATGTAATCTTAAAATGTGGTGGTGAAATGAGTAGGAAATCAAAGTGTAATTAGTCTAGGTTATACTACCTTGGGTTTAAATGATTTATAATGACATTAGTGAAGTTAGTAAACCTTTTGATGTTGACAAATTAGATGAAGCTTAGTTTGGGTTTTGGTTCTCTTTGGGTTATGTATGAAAACCTGCTGCTGGTGTTGGTTTCTGGCCGTGGCACGAGTCGTGCCCCTTGGCACGAGTCGTGCCCATGGCCAACTCTTGATAACGACTCGTGGATTTGAGGTTAAGTCGTTCTGATCAACTTAAGGGTGATTTGGCACGATTCGTGCCCTAAGGCACGAGTCGTGCCATGTGGAAGTAACGAGTCGTGCTTTAGGGGACGCATGAATCTGAGAAAGGCAAAAGGGGCACGAGTCGTGCCCTGGCCTGGTGACTATGATCAAATTTGTGAACTGTTTAAACCTAATCAAACTAGAACCAAAATGAATCCTCTTTAACCTAGATTAAAGTAGAATACTTTGGCTACACCATGACGTCTTATTGGGTCGAAATGAATTTGGGGAAGTAGTTTAAATATTATCCGGAAAATGGTTGATAAGCATGGTTAGTAACTTCACCAAAGTGGTTCAAACTTGGGAATTAGATCTTGAACTTTATTTGAGATTATTCAAGGTTGTATAAGGACTTCGTAGGGATGTTTTATGGTACATGGTGACCTTACTTGCTCCATACCCTTGGTGGCTAGTGAATAATGTAGAAGCTATAGGTTACACCATTGCCCTAGTTGGAAATGTGTGTTTATCACATTGTGACATTGTTATTCCAAGTGGGGATTATTTGGTATTGTTATATTGTAACCCAAGTGGGGATTATTTGGTATGGTTGTAATGTATCCCAAGTGTGGATTATTTGGCAAATGGTTGCATTGTTATCCCAAGTGTGGATTATTTGGTTATATTGTTACCTTACTTGGATTCATATTCATTGATAATATTATGCATAGTGTATTAAATGAATGTTGCACTATGGTATTGATTTAGCATGAGTATACATTACCATGTTGTTATATTCTTATCCCTTTTGTGGATTTATTTCAAGTATCTATTATGTGCTTGAACGTGTTATATGTGATTCGGGGGTATAATGGAATTCAATCAATTATTGATTTGTTCTATAAGTGATTGAAGGTTCATCATACACAGTGGACCGGCCCTCTGTGGCCACAGAGTGGGTGTGCTAGCAGCTGTATTGAGCCAAAAGCCTTACAGTCCGCTGCGATTTTGGTGACTAGGTGGAATGCTTCTGTATTAAGTCAAAAGCTTTACAGATAGCGGCGATATTATATGATACTCTGAATAAGGGTCATATAAGTATCTGATTTTCTTATATGGATCTCTGAAGTATGAGTCCTATAAGCGGTGAATGTGCATGGAGGCAGTTCACCAAAGAGTGGAGTTTTACTCCCATGTTGTACGACTTATTGTTCAGACGGGAAAGGTTAAATGAGGTAACGTAAGGTGTTTACCGCTTTCATAATGTGTTATGTGCGACCATGCTATGTGTTGCATCTTGTTTGGCATCTTGCTGCATTCATAATAGCTTATTGAGATTTATTCTCACCCCTTCCCTTTTACTGTTTTAGATTGTGCTGAGACAGGTGACCTGAACCAGTGAGGCCGGGGATAAGAGTGTGGACTCTTGCTTTTGGGACTTGTCAGGATAGGTATATGAGTAGCTTGTTGGGAGTCCTATTTAAGCATTACTCTTTTATAAGTTGTATGGAAAACTCTTTTGTTTAACAATGTTAATTTGGGTTTTCAATGTAATTGATCAAGTTATAGTTTATTGGAATATTTGTTTAAATTCCTCCGAGTGGAGATATTATCAGTTGATTTTATTATGGAAGTTTGAGAAGTGGTTTTCTTTTAAAATGAAATAAAAGTTTTAAAAATTTAAGATGGGTTTTCTTAGTTTGAGCTCCTCAAGCTCGGGACACGCGTTAGGTTCCGGGTTGGGGTGCTCACAGTTGGTATCAAAGCTTAGTTTAGAGGTCAAGGGTAGATATCTAAACTAAGGGGGAGTGTGTAGTAATTGACGTCGAGTGTTTAATGCAGGAGTTTGTTCTAATGGCCGGAAGCAAGGATGTCCAACGAAGGGTTCCAGAAAATGAAGGAAATATTGGAATAGGTGGAATTCGGAATGAAGAAATGGTAAATTTATTTAGGATGTTTGTACAGAATATGGAAACTCGAGGGTCAGCTCTGAATCAATCTAAAGGATGTCAAAGTGATGAATTGGAAAAGTTTGTGAAGATGAATCCACCGAGCTTTAATGGAGATCCGGATCCGTTAAAGGCAGAAAAATGGTTAGAAAAAATGAACAAAATCTTTGAGGTTATGGAAAGTCCCAACGAAGAGAAAATTAGATATGCCGTTTTCAAACTTGAAGGTCCAGCTGATCAGTGGTGACAGATTTTGAAGGGAAGTTGGGAGCGGGATCATACGCCCCATACTTGGGATAATTTCACCCAGCAGTTCGAGGATTATTTCATTTCAATGGTTACAAGGGACAAGAAGGAGATCGAATTCTTAGGACTAGAACAAGGGGACATGACGGTGAATCAGTATTCAGTCCGGTTTGAGGAATTAGCTAAGTGTTGCCCTCAATTAGTACCGCATGAAGCGAGAAGAGTTCATAGGTTTGTGAAAGGTTTGAGGATTGATTTTAGGAAGAAATTATTGATTGATAGCTTCACCAATTATCAGACAGCCATAGATAGAGCATATAAGATCGAGAATGACATAGAGGAAAATAGTGGAAGATCCGGAAGTGGGATTAGAAATAAACCAAAGTATCTAGGACAAGGATCCAAAATCATTAGAGGATAGCCAAGGGCTTTAACTTCAGGAAGTGTGAGAGGGGAACTTGTTGTAGCTTCTTCGTCTAGGCCAATATCCAAACAGTATGGGATGATTTGTAAATTTTGCAAGAAGGTTGGACATACCGAAGATCAGTGTTGGAGTAAGCAAGGCAAGTGTATTAATTGTGGAGCAATGGGACACTTTAGGAGGAATTGCCCAAGGTTGCAGCGGGGACGAGCTTCAGGCAGCGGTCAGCAAGGTGGACGACAAAGAGGTGGTACTAAAAGAGATAACGAAGGGGAACCAAAAGAGAAGGTCTATGGTCGAGTATATGTTTTGGGCCTAGGAGAGATAACTCCCTCAGAGGTCACTAGAGGTATATTGCCTGTCTCAGAAGTTAGGGGTCATATTTTATAGATCCTGTTTCATATCATTTATGTTTGGCATCACACTTTGCTTCTATGTGGCATACATTGCTTGAGATTTTATTTTATTTGTTAGAGGATTCTGCTCTTATGAGAGAATACCTCGAACCTTCTTTGGTTTACCACGATGGTGATGTGGTTATAGCTGGGCATGTATTGCCAGTTGATTTGGTATGAGTACCAATTTGTGATTTTGAGATATACTTGACCTGGTTGGGTAAGTAGTTGTTGTGCACTGGTAGACTATCATAATAAGTGAGTCTCCTTTTCTATGCCTAATTTGCTTATATTGATATTTGATACCGATAAACTTTTATGTGAAATTCTTGTTATATATAGGCATTTAAGGTGGAAATTTTGGTTAAAAGTGTGAAGGGTATTTGGTATGTGTTAGACTTGCATAAGAAGTCTTTTCAAAAATTTTATGTGCTAATTTTGGATATATGGTAATTGTGCTTTCATCAAGGTATCTCGTGTTTTGGTTATGGGTATGATAAGCCGAATTTTTAATCCTTATCTTGATGGCTTTATGGTAATTATGATGGATGACCTCTGTGTTTAATTAAAGTTACGAGAGGATCATGAAAATCATTTGAGAGTAGGGTTAATGATCCTTTGTGAGAAGTCCTTGTATGCAAGGTCTAGCTAGTGTGAGTTGGCTCGAGAAGATTTCAAATTTTGGGTTCTATAGTTTTAAGCTTGGATGTTACCATGGATCTTACAAGGATTGAGTCTGTGATCTTTGGGTTGGCAAGTGCTACCGAAGGAATGTCTAAGGAGTTCTTGAAAATTAAAAAAAAATCGTAGATTTAGTTAGCTCGGAAGGATATATCAATGGTGTAGAATGTAATAAGGGTAAAACATATGGATAAGAGATGGAGAATAGATTGACTATAGATCCAATTCTTACCTTACCGAGTGGATGTGAGGACTTTGTGAATTTTAAGTGTGTATTAAGGGAAGATTAGGTTGTGATATTATGCAAAATGGTAAAGTAATAGTGTATGTTTTGAGGAGGTTAACTGAGATAAAGCGGAATTTTCTTATCCTCTTCTCGAGAGTGGCTGCAATTGTGTTGCGTTATTTAAGTGGGAACCTTATCTTTTTGAAGCTCTATTTGAGATTTGTTACCGATCCTAAGAGTTGGAGGATTTAGTTACTTGAAAGGAAGAGATTAGAAGACTATCTAGATTCTTGAAGAATAGGTTGTGTGTTGTGTGATGGACTTCCTTTCAAGTTGAGAAGTTAAATTAACCTTAGCGGGTTTGCGTATAATAGTAGTTTTAGTTAGCATTGAATTGGTACTGTATGAAGCTCAGCAGGGAAAAATCATTTGCATGATCCCTCGTTTGCATGGAGTCCTTCAACTAATGATGATTAAACGGATTTGACTTATGTGGGAGAACCATTGGGAGTTATTAGTATTGCAAGTCCGGAATTAAACTTCTAGAGTATTCGGGTTGTGAGATGTATAGAAAAATCATGCCATTGAGAAAACTATTTGAAAGTTGTAATTTGAAATACGTGAGAGGTACCTTTGCTATTTGATCCTTTAGGTAAGTCTTTTTAAAATTCGGGATGAATTTTCTTTAAGGGGGAGTGAGTGTAACGACCCTAAACCTAGGCACTATTTTAGTACCATATTATATGCCTTTTATATTATTTGTTGACTTTATGTGCTTAATTTATGTCTTTGATTTATTATGATAATTTAAAATGGTTATGAGATAATCTTAAAGCCTTAGAAATAAAATGGAAATAAGATAAAGTATCTTGGGGGAAGTATAATAATTGAAGAGCAATAAAATAAATAAATTGTTATAATAGTGGAAGTGGGTAGTGTAAATAATTGGGGTTGGGTGTAGTTGCATTTTTTGCTAATCATTGGAGGGCTTAGTTGCTCATCTTTGAAAGTTTTAATTTAATGAGGGGATGGGGGGCCATATCCCTCCCTTTTTCCCCATCACCTCCTTCAATTATTCAATCAACCCCATACTCCTCCATCATCCTCCTTCTTCCTCAACTTTTTCTCCATGGAAGCTCTTGCTTAAACTCTTCCCTTCCAAAATTATTAGCAAGTTCAATTCTTCTCCATTTGGCAATCCGGGTGTACTTTTGTGTTTGGGGCAACTAGGGGAGCTCATCAAGTTAAGAAAATCTTCATTCCATCCCATATTTTCTAAGTAAGTTATTATGACTTCCTTCTAATAATTGCTCACTTTATGTGTTAATTAATCTCTTGTTGAAAGAAAATAATTTTTGGTATTTTGAATAATGTTATTTGAGTTGGAATTGATCTTAAGTTGTAAATTGGTGATTTAAGTTGAAAGAAGAATAGTATAGAGTAATTGGGGATATTAATGGTTTAAGTGTAAGTATTGATTGTGGGTTTGGCCAAGTTACTAGAGTTAGGAAGTGAATTATTATGACCTTCATCCTATTAAATGATCATGAATGATTTGATATTGATATGGTAGTTATAATTGTGGTTTGAAATGTTAGGACACTCTCTTGGGTTGAGAAATGGAGTAATGACCTAGGATAAAGTTGTTGTTCATGGAAGTGATAAAGAGTATAAGAAATGGGTTGAGTTAGATTAAGAATGTAATCTTAAAATGTGGTGGTGAAATGAGTAGGAAATCAAAGTGTAATTAGTCTAGGTTATACTACCTTGGGTTTAAATGATTTATAATGACATTAGTGAAGTTAGTAAACCTTTTGATGTTGACAAATTAGATGAAGCTTAGTTTGGGTTTTGGTTCTCTTTGGGTTATGTATGAAAACCTGCTGCTGGTGTTGGTTTCTGGCCGTGGCACGAGTCGTGCCCATGGCCAACTCGTGATGACGACTCGTGGATTTGAGGTTAAGTCGTTCTAATCAACTTAAGGGTGATTTGGCACGAGTCATGCCCTAAGGCACGAGTCGTGCCATGTGGAAGTAACGAGTCGTGCTTTAGGGGACGCATGAATCTGAGAAAGGCCAAAGGGGCACGAGTCGTGCCATGGCTTGGTGACTATGATCCAATTTGTGAACTGTTTTAACCTAATCAAACTAGAACCAAAATGAATCCTCTTTAACCTAGATTAAAGTAGAATACTTTGGCTACACCATGACGTCTTATTGGGTCGAAATGAATTTGGGGAAGTAGTTTAAATATTATCCGGAAAATGGTTGATAAGCATGGTTAGTAACTTCACCAAAGTGGTTCAAACTTGGGAATTAGATCTTGAACTTTATTTGAGATTATTCAAGGTTGTATAAGGACTTCGTAGGGATGTTTTATGGTACATGGTGACCTTACTTGCTCCATACCCTTGGTGGCTAGTGAATAATGTAGAAGCTATAGGTTACACCATTGCCCTAGTTGGAAATGTGTGTTTATCACATTGTGACATTGTTATTCCAAGTGGGGATTATTTGGTATTGTTATATTGTAACCCAAGTGGGGATTATTTGGTATGGTTGTAATGTATCCCAAGTGTGAATTATTTGGCAAATGGTTGCATTGTTATCCCAAGTGTGGATTATTTGGTTATATTGTTACCTTACTTGAATTCATATTCATTGATAATATTATGCATAGTGTATTAAATGAATGTTGCACTATGGTATTGATTTAGCATGAGTATACATTACCATGTTGTTATATTCTTATCCCTTTTGTGGATTTATTTCAAGTATCTATTATGTGCTTGAACGTGTTATATGTGATTCGGGGGTATAATGGAATTCAATCAATTATTGATTTGTTCTATAAGTGATTGAAGGTTCATCATACCTGTGACCGGCCCCTCTGTGGCCACAGAGTGGGTGTGCTAGCAGCTGTATTGAGCCAAAAGCCTTACAGTCCGCTGCGATTTTGGTGACTAGGTGGAATGCTTCTGTATTAAGCCAAAAGCTTTACAGATAGCGGCGATATTATATGATACTCTGAATAAGGGTCATATAAGTATCTGATTTTCTTATATGGATCTCTGGAGTATGAGTCCTATAAGCGGTGAATGTGCATGGAGGCAGTTCACCAAAGAGTGGAGTTTTACTCCCACGTTGTACGACTTATTGTTCAGACGGGAAAGGTAAAATGAGGTAACGTAAGGTGTTTACCGCTTTCATAATGTGTTATGTGCGACCATGCTATGTGTTGCATCTTATTTGGCATCTTGCTGCATTCATAATAGCTTATTGAGATTTATTCTCACCCCTTCCCTTTTACTGTTTTAGATTGTGCTGAGACAGGTGACCTGAACCAGTGAGGCCGGGGATAAGAGTGTGGACTCTTGCTTTTGGGACTTGTCAGGATAGGTATATGAGTAGCTTGTTGGGAGTCCTATTTATGTATTACTCTTTTATAAGTTGTATGGAAAACTCTTTTGTTAAACAATGTTAATTTGGGTTTTCAATGTAATTGATCAAGTTATAGTTTATTGGAATATTTGTTTAAATTCCTCCGAGTGGAGATATTATCAGTTGATTTTATTATGGAAGTTTGAGAAGTGGTTTTCTTTTAAAATGAAATAAAAGTTTTAAAAATTTAAGATGCGTTTTCTTAGTTTGAGCTCCTCAAGCTCGGGACACGCGTTAGGTCCCGGGTTGGGGTGCTCACAGCCTCGTTTACCATGAGCAGGCAGTCGTCGAGGGTAACTTTGGCGTTGCAGAATCTGACAATAAGGATCGGATCCTTGGTATCATCAGGATATCTGGAATAGATGATGTTGACGAAGTCGTTGTCAGTCACTTGATCAGAGGGGTTCTTTGTCGTGTCAACCAGTTGCTTCCAATTGTCGGATAACTGCATGTACTGGACGTTGAGCTTGACAATCTCCATAGTGTTGGAGCCATGGTCGTAGGTGACCTGATCGGAACGGGTGCCGTCCTCGATACTGAGCATGTGAATGCAGAGATTTTCTTGCGGGTCTGCCGCGTCCTCGACTCCGGAGAGTCCTGATTCGTCGCCGTCTGACGGCTCAACCCAAACGTAGGGACGTATTGCATTCGGGTGCGTTGCTGGAGCTGCTAGGAAAACATCATGCCCTTCGCTGGAGAAAAGGGGCTCAACGGGTAGTTCCTCGTGGAGGACATCCCATACGACGTCCATACATTCAAGGCGAGTATGACGGTGCTTGTTGACCTTTATCACAAAAATCTCTTCGCCTGGCGGGGCTAGAGAGTTGGCTTGAAGAATGTTGACGAATCTCCGACTGGAGACAGGGGGTTTATGTGCCCGCATCATGGCGATGCTCAGTGTTTCTTTCCAATCTGCCTCCAAATGTTGGAAACGACAGTTGAACTTGATGTACCGGACCGTCTGTGAGTCCGCCTCGCTCGAGTACGTTGACATAGTTAGCATCTCCCGACTACGAGGATTCCGATGAGATTTGCCCGTAGTCCCTCGTTGATTTGAAGGAGGTAGCCCCGATGCCCGGTTGCGGCACACTTCGTCGTCTCGCCTTCTCGTTTCCTATGAGGAAACTGTCCCCTCGGATGACTTCAAGATCTCCCTGCCGGTTAATGAACTTGACGCCCTGATGGAGAGCGGAAGCTATGGCTTTCATGTGATGTAGCGAAGGGCATCCCAACAGAGCTGTGAATTCGGATGGAATGTCCATCACGTGGAATTTTGCTGGCACCATTTGGGTTTCGAACCAGAGCTCCAGAGTCACCGTCCCCCGGATGGGACGAGACCTGGTATCGTAGGCCTTAATAGTCCGGGTTGATGGAATCAAGTGGCTTTCGTTGATACGGAGGGCTCGCATCATGCTGAGAGGGAGAACGTTAACAGCGGCACTCCGTTGTCTACCAATACTCCTGGGAGTGATATGGTGTTGAGCCCGAGGGTGATGTACGAGCTTCATTGTGCCCCGAGGCATCTCTCGGTAGGTCTTCGTCACGTAACGTGATCATACTTGCCATACAGTCGGGAATCGTAGATCTGATCTCTATCCGGAGAAGGAGAGTCATCCAGCCATCCGTTTCCTGTTTTCCTCTTGCGAGGTAAAGCCTTCGCTGGAGCCTCGGGATGGTGCTGAGGCTGTTTGTGGCGGTTGCCGCCCTTGGTTAGCACGTTGATCGAATGCGAGTGCCAAGCTGACTTTGATCTTCCTTTGCCGGTCCGTGCCTCTAAGCCGGACGAATTGAACCTTAGCGATCCCGCGGGGTTAAGCTTCCGATCGGGCAGTAAGATTACCAAGATCTGAGGTATTCCGGTGTCCCAAGGTCTGAACTCTGATGTCAGCAGGACTTTTCGGCTTTCCCACCAATGTTTGATCTAAATCTACATGGCCTGGAGGGAGGGAGGACTGGCTGGAGTAGAGTACGTAGTAGTTGAACCTCCCGGATGGCTCTCCGAGTGTACCCACACTGGTGTCTCCAGCTTCGTATCTTTCTCTCAGTTTCTGTTGAGAGGACTTCTTCTTCTATTTTCTCGGAGGATTGCTCCTGACCATATCTTGGGACTCGTACTCCAGGCATGCGAAGCAGTCACAAACGTCGTAGCTGATGTGGACATTAGATGAGGACCTGGCTGGAAGAGGCGGAGGAACTGGCTCTGCAAGAATCTTCTTGGGCACCCATTCAATGGAATTCACACTGTTGTTGTTCGGGAAAGGATTTCCGACTGTATTGGGTCCACGGGGATGCTCTAGTTTTCCTTCCTCTATCAAGTTCTGGATTTCGTATCGTAACCCCACGTAGTTGTCGGTGGTATGGCCGTGATACTGATGAAAGGCGCAGTACTTGCTCTTGTCAGCATTGACTACGGGATTCTTGGGTTTGTAGTTTGCAACGGGTTTAAGGAGACCATCCTTGATTAACCCTTCCAAAGATCTTACTCAAATGGGCATGTCAAACTTGTCGAAGTGTACGGCAGCTACTTCGGGAGTGGAATTGCCGCTTTGTGGGGACCAGGTTTTGTTGCCCGACTGTTGTCCCCGATGGATGTAGTTGGACAGACGTATCTTTCCCTTTGCCGGGGGCCGGTGCGGGATTGAATGCAACTGCCGATCGGTATACGCCCGTATGGTGCAAAGAGCCAACTTCTCCTTGAGATCCTTCTCGAACTGTGAGTCGGCATTGACCATGGCCCGGAGATCTGGGAAGAAATGATAACTGATGAGAGTTCTGATGGACGGTCTTAAGCAGGACTTGAAGATCCGCATCTGCTCATCCTTGGAGAGTGGCTTCATGATTTCAGAGAGTTTCCAACTCCACCTCTTGTAGAATTCTCCGACGCTTTCATCTCGCTTTACGCTCGGTGGTGATTAAGTCCTCACGACTTGTTTCCCACTCTAAGTTGGATCTGTACCGTTCCAAGAAGATGTTACCGATCCGATCCCTGTGTGGCGATCCGCAGCTTGACCCTCGTAAACCATCCTAACGCCGAGCTTTTGAGCGTATCTTTGGAAGTGGTCGACCATTTCTTTGGAGGGTTGCTCCTTTCGCTCTCATGCCGAGAACCTAGGTGTCAACATGCGTTTGAGGACATTTGGTTCCGTCGAATTGGTCCATCTCCCGCATTCTCGAACTTGGCGTGAGAGGCGTGACCATTCCCTGATCTCGCGGATTCGAGCGTTTCCCGCTTTGAGCCGCCATGGTGGCTTTCTGTGTCTTTTCATCCGTTCGACCATCCAGGCTAAGGTAGGGTCCCGGTGGGACCTGTGAGGCTCGGCGCGGGTGCTACCACGTGAGCGGTAGTGATTGGAGGTGGAAGGCTTGATATATGTGGATATATGGGGCCTTTTACGAACTATATCGAGGTTTGTCCCCGATGTATTGGGATTCATGTATAGGCAACGGGGATGAACCCGGAGGGTATTGAAGGATATTGGCATCTGTTTGAGATGGTCAGCGGTGCGTGGTGGTATTGAGTGATGGGAGTAGCACCGCTTGGCCAAATATGACGGGGTTGCCACGAGAGGTGGCAACGTGAAGCCTAGGTCGAGTGTTTCCTTGGTTCGAAGGAATCCCGTAAGTTGGCGGGGAGGAACCTGGTTGAAGGGTTAAGGAAGCTGGTTTCGGGGAATCGTCATCCTCGACTAGGGACGAAAGTACCGTCCGACTAGGGATAGGCTGCTATACCTCGCTCATTCGAAGGCCGTACCACGAAATTCCCGCGATCTTCCTTCCTCTTGTGAACCTCACAAGCCCGGATGGCTTCTTCCAAAGTCATATACGTTACCGGTGGCGGGAGTCCTTCCCCGTCACGATTTCTCGGTGAACTAGGCATGTTGGAAATTCCCGGGCCGAGGAACCGAAGAACCTGTCCAGCCGCCGTCAGAATCACGTACCCGGGCGAGGCGCCGACTCCGGGAAATCTGAACCACTTTTACGCTCATTGCAGGGGAACGAAAGGCATGGTTTAGGCTTCGGAAAAGGGTATTTGGCTCAAGGTTTCAGGCTAGTGCAATGTGCAGTTACCGATTAATGTTTACTTAAAACGCGTTTTCTCAGAGTCCTAATCGGTTGGAAAAGAGCGTGTCTTCTTTTTCGCAACTAATCCTAGAGCTCTAATCAGTGGATCTCGTCACTACGCTTATAAGCCCCTCGTTTTCATTTGTTGATCATCTTTCTCGGGATGGACAATCCCGAGCGAGGTCCTATAAGGCAAGCGAGTTCCACCGACAAAGGAAAAAGTGAACTTAAGGCTAGCTGATCACGCAAACTTCCAACATATGTGACGCACGGGCCACATTTGAAGTCAACGTCCTCAAGTTAAGGCGAGGATCGTGCCAAATTTTCGGCATGACCTCTCCTGACTCGCTTGCGCGAGGGACCTTAGCTTTTGGCATTGGCCAAGTTGTGGCTGGCACGGTGCATACGGTGAGGTTTGGTGACACGGTGTCACATTGAACCTTCGGGTATATTTTTCGGCAGAGCTCCGCGTCAAAGTCAAGGCTGAAAAGCTCAAGACTTCGGGTCGGGAACGACCTTCGGTCTCAACCTCTCGAGCTTGACTCGTGGCGGAACCCGGCGTAAAAAACATACTCTTAGGCTTTATGACACGAACTAAGCCAAAAATCAACCGGGTCATGGACAAAGTGTGACACAAAGAGTGCATGGCTTACACGGGCTAGGATGGGCTGTTTGGGACGACCCCGTGCGCCCTCGAAAGGTGTCTGGCAGACCAACCGAGGTGCAACTGATAAGGCCATCCCGGGTTACGGGTCGTAGTGTGCAGTGTACCGAGGCAGCAAGTGCACGTGAAGTGCGGTGTACCGAGGCAGCAAGTACGAGTAGTGTGCGGTCACTAAAATTCTTTTTCTGAGTAAAACAGATATTTTTCAGAATGTGTCTTAAAGAATTTTATACGCAGTTCAAAAGATAGCAATGAAAATCAAACATGGATGGGGATGCAAAAACATGGTATGATTTTGAAAAGATGACATTGTAATGCCCTTGAAAAAAAAAACCGTTCGAGGTTTAAAGTAACACACGCACACGAAAACGAGGAAGGGTAAACGAAAGTTTGACCCACGGAAGGCTTTTCTGAAAACGACGGTAGTTTTGAAAAAAGTATCCTTGTCCCTAGCGGAGTCGCCAACTGAAATTACCCGGATTTTCGCACGGACGCGAAAAGGCGATTGTCTTTCGCGGAGGGTTGGTGTCTGAGACCTCGCTTTTCGGGAAGGAAGAGGAGTCGCCACGCGGTTTTGTATTTTGAGCCCAAACGTTGAGAAACGGCTATAGTGAAAAAGGTGTCATTTTTATTGGTAGCAAAAACTTAGGAAAATGCTATTTGAAAACGGGGAGTCATTTTTATTGGTAGCAAAAACGAGTAAAAAGCTTTTTAAGTACCAGAGATTGTTAGGTTCGGAGGTCACGTTACGTTTCGGGAAGAGTATTACGAGATCACCCGAAACGCCTCGTATGACGAGTCTTTCTACCTTTCTCGAAAACGTGTGCGTGTGTCTGTGTGTTTGCATTTTGAAATGGGGGCTTGAATGACAAGCTTAATCTTGGTTTGAATGTCAAACGTTGATTATGATCCAGTTTGAAAAGGCGAGCGTTTGAATGACAAACGTCGGTTTTGGAAGTTTTTAGGAAAAAGTGACACGAGAGCTGATTTTAACTGTTTATCTTAAGTGTCAAATGTTGACTTTTAAGAAAAGAGCGTTTGAATGTCAAACGTCGGATTTTTGAGTTTGAAGATGAGCATTTGGATGCCAAACGTCATTTTGCGCATTATGAAAGAGAGTTCGAAGGTCGAACTCCGGTTTTGAACCGGGCATGTCATTGTTAATGATTTTTACGGGAAAAAACGTATTAAATGATTTGAGTGTCAAAATTCGGCTTTTAAGTTTGAAGATGAGCGTTCGGATGCCAAACGTCATTTCGCGCATTTTGAAAGAGAGTTCGAAGGTCGAACTCCGGTTTTGAACCGGACATGTCATTGTTAACGATTTTTACGGGAAAAAACGTATTAAATGATTTGAGTGTCAAAATTCGGCTTTTAAGTTTGAAGATGAGCGTTCGGATGCCAAACGTCATTTCGCGCATTTTGAAAGAGAGTTCGAAGGTCGAACTCTGATTTTGAACCGGGCATTACATTGTTAACGATTTTTACGGGAAAAAACGTATTAAATGACTTACAATCAACGAATCGGGTTGCGACTCGGACTTTGAAATGTAAATAATATCATGATCTAAACGGGTCGGACTTTGTAAATGACAGTATTTAAATTGCAGTATCAACAGAATCAAACGATCCGGAATCGTAAATGACGATCGACGAGCCAAACGACTCGGAATTGTAAATGACGATCGACGAGCCAAACGACTCGGAATTGTAAAGTTGCAAGAAATGTAAATGACGTTCGACGGATCAAACGGTCCGGAATGGTAAATGACAGGAATTTAAATAACGTTCAACGGATCGATCGATCCGAAATTGTAAATGACAGAAATTTAAACGGAACGGGGTCGGAACACCGTTTTAACCCGTGATTACTTCTCTTACGGAAAGAGAAGAGGATCGAGGGGCTAAAACGTATCGGACCCCGTTAGACGGAGGCGTCTACATTTCAACGATGTTCGTCCGAAACGGTTATGGCGACTGGCGTGTAAACCGAGGCGGAACGAGAGATTAGAGAGAGGGAGTTATACCTATGGCTAGGGTCGACTCCTTTGGCTCGGGGGGTGTATACGGGATACGAAAAGTGGTTTGGAACGGTGTTTCGAGGTGTTTTGGTTCGTGTTTGGTTGAAACGCGGAGTTTTCAGGCAAATCGAGGCAAAACGGGAGCTCGGGAGAGGGAGGATTTGGTTTGGGCCGTGGCTGTGGTGAAAATGGAGAGTAAATTAGTTGTTCTAAATGGCTTTGACAGCCCTTCTATTTATAGGTGAAATTTTAGCATGAGTCCGGCCGGACTTAGCCTGAAATCCAGGGGGTTTTGTGAAACTTTAGAAATTTGAGGGACTTGCTGGCAATTTCTGAGAATCTGCAAGGAGTCCGCCCGGACTTGGACTGCATACTAGGGGTATTTTAGTCTTTTCTCCTTGATTTTTGATTGAAAGGTGACTAGAGGGAGGTGGCATGCAAGCCACGTGTCCCATGAGTCACCAGCCATGTGGGAGTTCATTCCTGGGTCCCGGTTTTATCCCTTTTTAAATAACAGTTCGGAAAATGTCCGAAACGCCCCCGAAAAGTGCCGAAAAGTGCGTTTTTCAGGGAAAGCCGTACTTTCACGTGCGATGACGTGTGTTAAGTATGTTTCGATGTCGGGATGCACGGGGCAGTCCCGGGACATCTCGTTGGTATGGCAACGGGGAGCTTAACGGGTTCCGGTTAACTTGGAGCGGGCCAGTTAACGAATTCCGGTTAACTTTCTAACGGATTTTGACGATCCGAATTTGGGTACTTACAGGCAGGCATAAGTTTTTATGAGGGTGACAGAAGCAATGGGGTGAGGGGGGTGGGGCGGCTTGAGGTGTTTTGCCGAGGTTGAGGGGGTTTGGGTGGGGTTTTTATGAGGGTTTGGTTGTAGAGTGTTGGTTTTCTTGGCGAAGGAGGTTGGTGAGATTCGGCCTTTGAGAAGGGTGGTGTTTTGATGCTGGGGCGGCTTTAGGGTTTTGCCGCTAGGGGTTTGGCGGAGAAGTCCTATTATGAATCTTATTGCTTTGATACCATATTAGAATAAAGAAGTGTTAGCCGAAATCAATCATACATGGATAGAGAGAGAATTGATATGAAAGACTCAGTTTTATTATGATACTAGAGGTACAAATTTATAGGGTTTACAAAGAGAGTTTAGAATCCTATTCTAATACAAATATTAACTTTTTTAATCTATACAAAAATTAAGTTTTCTAAACTATATAATATACTCCCTCCGTCCCGGTAGAAATCACACAGTTAGTTACTGTTTACGCGTAAATTAAGGAAAAAATAATGGAGAAAATGTTGTGAGTATGAAAAGTGAGGTTGGAGAGAGAAAGTGGGGTAGGAAATAGTGATTTGATTGGTGTTATGAGTATAAAAGTAAAGTAGGAGAGAGAATTAGTGGGTGGAATAATAAAGATTCTTTACCATTTTAGAAAGTGTGTGATTTGTAACGGGACGACCAATAAGGAAAATGTGTGATTTGTAGCGAGATGAAGGGAGTATAACAATATACTCCCTCCGTCCCGGACCTTGGTGCCTAGTTTGACTTTTCACGTAAATTAAGGAGAGTATTATATTGAAAGTGTTGTGAGTGTGAAAATAAAATAGGAAAGAGAATGAGTGGAGGGAATAGTAAATTATAATGGTGTTGTGAGTATTAAAATAATGTAGGAGAGAGAATGAGTGGAGGGAATAGTAAAGATTTCTTTTCATTTTAGAAAATGTGCACGTAAATTTGAGACGCCCAAAATGAAAAGTGTGCACGTAGGTATGGAACGGAGGGAATATAGTATAAAATATAATATTTTAATATTATATTCATAATACTTTCGAAGTGTGCAACCTTAAGTTGAGCATACATTTATGTTTTTTTTTATTTTTTAAAATTGTACGGACAATATGAATTTGTCAGTAGAAAGTTTTATTGAACTTAATTGTCTCAAACTTTCTCTCTCCCAAATAGAGAGATGTTGCACAATTAAGACTGTGCTATAAAATATTACTCGTCAAATACCTTCATTCTGTGATGGCTGCCCACATCCAATTAATAAAGCCTACATCTTTAGTAGTGCCCCTAGGCTAATGACTATGATACAAAGTGTCTCCAGAAAAATAGTCTCATTTATTTTTATCATCAGCTCAAATAATCATCTATTATCAAAACCTTACAAGAATTTCATATTTTTCATAAAATTTTAAAAATTATTATTAATTGTATCATTTGTATTGCACCAATATCAATTTTTTAAATTCATAATAATAATAATAATTATTTTTTCATAAAAAATTAATCAAAGTTCATACTCCACTAAATTAATTTTTTGAAACAAGATTATGTACTTTGTAAGGGAAAAAGACTTGTCAACTAATTAGCTCTCAAATTTATTTGTCCTGAATGCTACAAATTGCTCAGTGGTGTTCATAATTACTGTCGCCATAATCCTAGATAAATAAAGTTTGAAAAGTGCAATATAAATAATTAAAGGGAAGTAAATGAAGGTCAATTTAGTGCACATATATATGATTAATTAAATAAATAAAGGATTACACGTATGAAAAGATAAAGGGAATTAATTTTGGTCAAAAGTTGATGATTATGAACAAGAGGATAAAACATATTCTTTCCGGTAGTCTTATTTTATTTTTGATGATCAGTAAATTTTAATTAAAAATTTATAAAATACTGATAATTTTTAAGAAATCTTAAAAATTTTGTTGATAATAATCTTTTGTAGTATTTTATAGAATTTTATTAAAATAAAAGGAATTGGTAATTATATTGATCGTAAAAAATTGTAAAATAGAACTATTCTTTTGAGACGGAGGAGTAGGGGTGTTCACGGTTCGGGTTGGTCCGGTTTTTGTCAAAATTTTAGAAAATCAGGATCGGACCAAATACCTCGGTTCTGTAAAAATTTAGGACCAGGACCGAACCATTATATTATAGAACCGGTCCCATCGGTCCGGTTTCAATGGTCCGGTTCCGGTCCAGTTCCACCGGTTCTACAAATTACAATATAATATAATTTTTTACAATAACAAAATCTACAAGCAAAAGCATATTTAAAAACCAAATTGTTGAACAATATTACAATAACAAAATCAACAGTTAATTACAATATAATATAATTTTTTACAATAACAAAATCTACGATATGATATTCATTTTGGAATTAAAAATATTATTGAAAACGTTACAAATTGAAATAAGTTAGGGGGGTGTAAGTGAACTTTTAAAAATTATGTTTACCGACTAAGTAGACGAAGATTTAAATTGCAACATAATTTCTTTCACAAGGTTTTTCATGCATATATATATATATATATATATATTTATATATATATTCGGTTCGGTTCGGTTAGGTCAGGGCCGCGTATATTTTTTTCAAAATCGTGATCGAGGCCAAATAATCGGTTCCATAAAAATTTGAGAAACCAGGATCGGACAATATTATTTTTTCGGTCCGGTTTTACTGATGTCCAATCCGATTCTCTTTTGGTTACGATCACGGTTACGCCGAATTTTTGTACAGCACGATACGGAGGAGTATAAAGGAAAAAGTGTTTTAGCGACTTCGACATAAGAACATGTATTTTGTGTATTAAATTTCAAACAACTCCATGCGTTAATTATCATTCCTCCGCACACCAAAGTTTGTATGCCTTTCTTATAGTCATTAAACAAGAAAGACACACCGACATAAAAAATATTTTTGCATTTAAATATTCAAACATTTATTGCTATAATTTTCTTTATATTATTGATTCTACAAATGATAAAACTAAGTTAGGTTAGCAACAATAAATAAATTATTCAAAAAATTTTAATAATATGATTTAGAAAATTATTTACATTTTATTGATATGATTTAGAAAAATTCATTTATAGAAAAGATAAGTTATTACCCTTAACTATATTTTATTTCCATGTTTTTAAAATAATTATTCAAACATTTCTTTTACATTATTATCCTAAATGACCCCCAAAAAAATGTCAAAAAATATAATCCAATTTGCTCATGAAAACAATTTTTTTTTTTTGAATACTGTATTCATCTTTGGACGAAGGGAGTATTTTCAATCTTGATTTTCAAAAATAAATGGGTGTTAATTACGTTATGGCATGTGATGTATACGATGTATCCCTCAAAGAAGCAAGCGCTTCCAGATTTGATTTTATTTCCTATTTTTAAGTTGTTTTAATTAGGATTGTTTGCTTTGCTTTTCACTTTTTCAAAGCGGGTTTTGGAATTCCGATTTGATTTTTGTTTTTCCTATTTTGAAGTGTTTTAATTAGGATTGTTTTGCTTTTTCCTTTTCCAAGTAGTTTCAGGGTTTTGTTTAGAAGTATGCCAATACTCTCTTTCATTGTTTGTTTTAGGAAACGTTTTGATAATTAAATTAAAGATTGAATTGCTTTGCTTTGCAATTGAGAGAGTTTTTACCTTGAAGCTTTTAGCTTGTTTGTTGGAGTTTTGAATTCCTTGTGAAGGTTCTCATCTTTTGGTGTTTTACCTCTTTGAGCCTAATGGTCAATTGTTGATTCAATTCGGAATTGGGTCAAATAGTTGTTGATTCAATTATTTGTCTATCCTTTTATTATTCACTTTGTCAACTCGTTTACATCAGTTGGTATCAGACGAAGGACGATCCAAGGAAGAAATTCTAAAAAAAAAAAAAAATGACCAACAATGGTGGAGAAGAAAAATCCCTTCCTGAGAAGATCGATATGCGTACGGAGTTTGATCGTTGTCAAGTAAAGGAAAATTTCTATAAAGGTTTAATAAACTTGATAAGGAGGCCGAAGATAAGAATGAAGTTCGATGCTTCATTATGAATCGCAGTGATTCGGTGCGACGCACTTAACCAGGAACTGGCATCGATCTTTGATAGATAAGTATCGAGAGGAGAGGGATGTTGTTTGGGCGAAGGCTGAACGATGTCTTGTCCAACTCGATCTTTATACGAAAAGAATTCGGCGTTTGGAGGCACGACGGGGAGGCTGAATTGAAGCGTCTCGAGGAAGAAAATCGCCTTGCTTTATTGATATATTTCACCAAGAAGATCCTGTTGAAGAGGAGTCTATTGTTGAAAATCTATGTGCAAGGACGAGGACATTCGGGTTTGTGATAATAATATTCCTTCCACTTATTATAAACCACTGTTCATGCCCCTATTGAGTCCAAGGTGAATGATGAAATCCGAAGTAATTGGTTTTGTTGCAAAATCGAATTTTGCTTATTGGACAATATTTTTGTCGGTGACTTTATTATGATTACTCGTGTGGACGATGGGGGAGGTTGATCGGCCAAGAGTTAATGG
Organism: Adenophora triphylla var. japonica; assembly: GCA_022495995.1. Lineage (NCBI taxonomy): Eukaryota > Viridiplantae > Streptophyta > Magnoliopsida > Asterales > Campanulaceae > Adenophora > Adenophora triphylla. Next base: position 302,022 of record JAFEMH010002913.1, read on the forward strand.
GATTAATACGGATGATAGTATTATGTTTTCGGAGGAAATTTTCATGCGTTTATTTATGCTTCGTAAATGTCATATACTTATTCGAATACTTGTTTTAAATGGGATGGACACGTTTTCTTCTTTTCTTCCAAGGACGAGAAAAGATTTGCTTTATTCGAAATATCTCTTTATTTGGGATGGAATATGTCGAGATGTTGATCAAGGAGATCGGGGCGGAAGGTCAACAAAGTGTTGGAGTTTCGAGGGTCCATACGCGGCGGAAGAATGCGAATTAACTCGAAAACTGGAGCCCTAGGATCCGTTCTAGATGATTAATTAAGAAGTATGAAA